>JAOWBW010000005.1:2655000-3230421 GCA_026119855.1 Campanula takesimana
CCGAAGCCGAATATATCGCTACGAGAAGTTGTTGCTGTCAAATACTATGGATGAAGCAGCAATTGGTGGACTATGATATCATGGAAGGAAATTGTCCCATCTACTGTGAAAATACATCAACAATTGCCATTTCTGAAAATCCTGTCATGCACTCAAAAACCAAGCACATCGACATCAAGTATCATTTCCTCAAAGACCACATGGAGAAAGGCAATATTCATTTGGAACACGTGCGAACCGACTATCAAATCACCGATATTTTAATGAAAGTACTCGACGCTAAACGGTTCATATTTTTGAGAGGTGAAATGGGTATGCTTGAACTCAACTAAATTTCAATACAGTTTTGTCAATACTAATAATTGTATGTTTTGTTGAGTTATATGAGTATACTAGGTATTAAAAAGGATAGATCAATTTCAAAGTTTCAAGGAAACTCTATGCGCGCCCAACTCACATTCTCATGCGCGCCTGACATTCTATGCGCCCTAAAATCTGTGCGCACCTCACACCCCTACGCGCCCCTCATTCTGCGCGCCCAACATCAATGCGAGCCTCTCTCTCATTGCGCGCCTAGATGAGTACTGCGCCTATCATACTCTGCGCGCCCCAAAGCAATCTAGCGCGCCATAAATGCAAATTCACGCACACATTTATTGCAAACGGGTATTCAATGCTTCAAATTTATTATTTCAATGATTGAGCGCATTAAAGTTTCACAAGTACCAGGTACGTTTATTCTATTCATTTATTCTAGGAATTTCTGTCTTTTGACATTCCATAATTGTTCAAGGGTACTTGTGCAATTAAATTTTTCCCTCGTTTTACGTTTTTCAAAATTTTTTATTTTCTGGGGATTTATTTCTTGCACCCCAAACTTACACCAAAACAGATGTTTTTGGGGTTTGTGCAAAAACTAGTCAAAATTGCTCATACACTTATAGGGAAAGTGGAGCAGTTTTTCTTATACCCAAAATGTCACTTCATGACATCTTTGTGTCATTCAGCATTTAATGCCTTTCAACTCACCAATATCCCTCATAAATGCTTCGTACATTTTTCTGTCATGATGAGCCGTATTTTATTTCCCTTCATTAATACACATCTTTTCAACTTCCCATCTTTTTAAAATTTTCAACCTTTTATTTCCTTATCTGTGCAACTTTTTTAAAAAACCTAACCCTATATATACTCAACCTATCCTTTCCTATTCCTTTTTCATCATCACTTACTCCCTTCCCTCACTCTATCCTACCAACTCTCTCTCTCTCTCTCTCTCTCTCTTCTTCCTCCTCTTCCCGTCTCTCTCTCTCTCTATATATATATATATATATATATTTCTTTTATTTGTTCTTATACATTTCATATATGGGTCCTAAGAAATCATCTAAAGCATCACAAGACGAAATGGTATGATCTCTTGAACCTTAAACTCTTTAATTTTCGCAAAAAAAAATTCTCGTTTTCTAGGTTTTCGTGTTCCTAAAAACCGATTTCAACTTTTCTTGTTTAATCTCTCTTCGGTGATCCGTTTCGAAATCGTTTGTTGGGTTATGTCTGTTTTGTGATTTCAAATCATTATATCTATCTCTTTCAACGATCAATTCGGTATTTGTTGCGAATCTGAGAAATTTCATTTTTAAAGTTTTCAAATTTTCGGATATTTGAATCCATTTTCTAGACTTGTTGTTGATTTTTACTTGTTTTGGTTTACATTTTTGTGATCCTTGTGTTCATGTGGTCGTTTTGATATATTGTATGCTTGATTTGGTGAAGTTTCACGAATTGTGTGTTCTTGGTGTTCTTGATGTTCTTCAAGCACTCAAGCATGTTCTTCGTGTTCTTCGGTATTTTTGCATTACTTGGTCTCAAATTTTTCAAAACTTGTTTTTTTCAAAATTCTCATATTTTGATTCTTAAAACTTTCATATGCAAGTTTGATATGTGTTTGTGTGTTTTCATGTGTTTTTATACTTGGTATAAATTGTACATAGATATGAGCCTAAGTGTTGATTTATGCCCCTAGTTGGTTATGCGCCCTATGACCTTATGCGCCTTCCTTGATTCATGCGCCTAATAATTGTATGCGCCCTATGCAAATACAAATGTTATGCGCTTCAATCAACTTATGCGCCTAACGCCATTATGCGCCTAAACATTTTATGCGCCTAAATTTTACTTAGTCAAATTTTTATGTTTAATTCTTACTTAGTATATTTCATAGAACCATGATATGCGCCTTGTAGTTGTATGCGCCTACAACATATATGCGCCTAATAATAGTATGCGCATGCTATTTTATGCGCCTATATAATGTCCTGCGCCTACTCTACTGAGAACATCATTATGATTCTATGCGCCTACACTACTAACTTCACTCAAATGTTTACTTTTCAGGACCCTGCAAATTTTAGACCTGGTGAGACAGTTGATCTTGCTGAGCTCTCACTTGATCCAATGGGAGTTGAAATCCTTTCAACCCTTCACATCGCTGGACTCACTCCTTTATTCACGCTGGATCAACCATTCTATTCTCCGCTCCTCGTTGATGAATTCTTCTCAACCGCTGCTCTAGTTGAGACTCTTGCTGATGGATATGTGCGCTATAGGATATGCGCCACCGTTCAGAATGTAGCTATAACTATCTCTACGGGCACAATCAAGAACATCGTGAGTTTCAGCACTACTGGCCCTCAGGGTGTTTCTAGTCAACCAAACTCTTACTCAGTTGCAGATCAGAATGCTGTAGCGCGTACCTATCTTCAAATTCCTACTCTTCTAAACAACATAAAAAACGTTGAGATAAGAGATGGTGGAGATCTGCTCGCTCATATAGCACATCTTGTTGATACTTCGATCGTGTTCAAGACCGGGAATGTGAATAGATTCACTGTGGAGCAGTGGGAATATACTGCTGCCATCATGGGAAAGACTAGATTGAATTGGCCTCAAATTCTGTTCAAGACTTTGTCAGACCAGATTGATAAATACAACAAAAACAAGGCTGATGGGAGAACCAAATTCAAAACTCACTGCAGAATCCTTACTAAAATTTTCCTAACTTATCCTGAGTTAGTCAAGTTTTTGAGTGAGAACCCTGTGTACAAATCTGATGACGTTCCAATTTTTGGAAAATCCAACTTGGATCTTAAAAAGCGCAGGAAGAAGCCTGTGAAGCGCACAACAGAAATTCGGATCAAATCTATTGAAGGGTTAGTTGATGAAGATACTTTATCAGATGATGCGCCAGTTCCTAAAGGTGCACCAACAAAGAAGAGCGCAGATTCCGAAGGCGCCAGTCAACGCGCAGAAACCGTGGCAGGCGCAGAAAAGAGCAAGGGCAAAAGGATTATTGATGACCCTCCTAGAGCTGCTATCAAGCGCACTAGATTTGAATCTGATGAGGATAGAGATCTAAGGACTGCGCAGGAAGCTAGCAGACTTGAGGCTTAAAAGAAACGAGATAAAGATTTTCGAGCCAAGAAAGCAGCTGAGTTAGAAAAGAAGGAACGCAAGAAAGGCACTGGTTCAAGCGCAGATGCTGGGAAAGGCACAGTCGATCCCGCGCCTACTCAACACGCGCCACCTCAACGCGCCCCCATTCCCCGTGTGTCTCCAGTTCCATCTACAACTGCTCCGCCCCCTCTAGTTCCTATAATTCCTATATCTCCCACTCAACAAAAATTCAGGCATGATCTCAGAAAAGAATTATTTAGAGATGATTCAAGTGAGGGGGAACAAGATATTCCATCATCTCTTTCCCCTTCTCATGCACCCCTATCCTCCTCTGCGCCTCCTCCATCTGCTCCTTCAGATTTGAGTGAGGTACTTTCTATTCTTAAATCTTTGCAGCAGCGGCAGGCTAAGTTAGAACAAGGTCAGACTCAGATTGCGTCTCAATTTGAGCTCCTCACTTCCATGCTGACTGATCAATCTGAAGAGATCACTGCCATTAAGGGGGAGATGACTTTAATCAAGGACAAACTTTTTGCTCCTACTCCTCCGGCGCAGACTCAGGTACAAGCTCAACCTGATCAGGCGCACACCTCATCTGCTGCGCCTACCTTCATACCTCAGTTTGCTGCATCTCAGTCCAACATGAATGTTCTAGTATCAAAGTTGGATGTTTTGAAAGAAATGATTGTCACTCACTTCACTTCTGCTCACTCTAGTTTTGATAGACACGCAGATCACATTTCCTCTGACATTATCACTGCTCAAAATGCTATTGAAGCACATCTTCAAATTTTAGAAGAAAATGTTTCTCAGCAGCATCAAATTACTCAGCGCTCCATTGATGATTATCAAAACATCAATATGGATCATTTGCGCTACATCAGAGAAGGCGTCACTGAAACTCATACTCTTGTCACTGACACTCATGCTAATGCCAACCGCACCTATCAACTTTCCAAACAAATCCAGTGCTCCGTTTTTGAAATAGAAGAAGGATTGAAGGATGAAGACGCGCCTCCTCCCAACCCTTAGTTTTTGATTTGTTTGTAAGTTGTTAGAACTTTTTTTTTATTAGAAACTTTTACTAGTGATTTAGTGCTTACATGTTTTAGTACCTTTTGTTTTTGTTCTGTTAAATACTTGTACTCTGTAATTCTTACACCTTGAGTATTAATTTTGTTTCAAAACTTGTTCACTCAAACTTCTTGTTTGTAGAACATTGAATGTTGTTTAAAATCATATGCATCATATTTGAACTGCTTCATATTTTATGCATTGAGTTTAAACTTTGTTTAAACACATCTCAAAACTAAAACTCATATCATTTTGAATGTGTTATAAACTGTTGTTTCTATCTTTCCATTTGTAATGTTTTATCCTTATTGGAATAGATTAGAAATCTATATCTTGGACTAGTGTGTGCATTAACTTGAGACATGATTTACCAATTTCATTTATTTGGACATGTTTTTATCAAGTATAATGTTTGTCCTTGATATTGTAGGTAATGGCATCAATCAAATAGGGGGAGATTGTTGGGTATGCCCACTTATATCTCAGTTTCAATGTAATAGGATTGATTAGATTTGATTGATCCATCACCTAAGTTTTATTTCATGGACTTTAGACCCACATGTAAGAAGTATTTATACTTCATTTTTTAGGTTATCCATTGTAATAAAATAGGCTTAGAAATAGGGCAAGAAGATCAAGATACAAGAAAATCACTGTGTGAATTCAAGCGATGCGCCATGCGCCTTCAAGCCATGCGCCATGCGCCTCCAAGCCACGCGCCATGCGCCTCCTTGGTGCGCACGCATGAGTATGCACCTAGCATTAACTCATGCGCCCCATTGGCTCATGCGCCTCTTAGCTCAAACGCGCCTCAAAGAAGTGTTTTTAACACTCAGCGATTTAACGAAGATTCAAAGACTTGAAGAGATTCAAACTACGCCAATGATCCAACGGTGGTTAAATAACACGTATGTACCCGCATCTAAGGACATCTGTCCATTACGGTCATATTTGTGTTATGTGTCTAAATGGCTATAAAAGGACACGTGCTCCACTCAATGAGCGACAACACATTTCTCCTTTGCTCAGAATCATCATGGATTTCCAACGGCTAGTTTTTGGGATTTCACTATAAATACCCCATAACTTCAACATTTTGAAGTTGCTGAGTTTTGCTAAGAATTTCAAGAATTTCTCTCTCAAGCATTTGTTGAAGATTTGAAGATTGCCTTTGTTATTTCCAGAATTCTCAAGAACATCTTCATAACTTCATCCTTAGCCCAGATCCTCAAGCTATAACACTTTAGTTTTCTTGTGCTCTCAATCTCAAAGATCTAAAGAGCCTTAAATCTAAAATCACACACGCACCTCTTTAAGTTTGAACACTTAGATCTTTCTTTTAGAGATACACTGGTTATTGTCTAGGATTTGTTCTTTCATATAATATTAGATCTTGAGTTAGTGTATAAGCTCAAACGATTGTAATTTGTATCACTCTCTCATTATATAAGATCTCCATTAGAAATCAAAGACTAACCATCTTGGTAGAGGACGTAGATCATTTTCCCAATCGAACCTCTCCAAATAGCGCGTACTTATTATCTTGCTATTTCCTTTCAAGTCATATCATATCTAACTATTTGATTGGTTATTCATTGTAGATTGATTGATTGAACTGAGTTGTGTTTGTTATATCATTTGCCTTAGTTTCTTATTTCACCCACTTTGAGCCAAAATACTTAGAGTGTGTGTGCGCCCCCTTTATCATACTTTGCGCCTATTCACATTACTAAATTCCGCTGTGCATTTCACTCACTCACTTAGGCGCATATCATTACGCTTATTTGATAAAGTGCGCATTTGCAATTGAGTTTTTCAAGGGTACGTAAAGAATTTTAAAACAGCTATTTACCCCCCCCCCCTCTAGCTATTTTTCATACCCTTGTTGCCCCTTGGGACCAACAATGTTGTTCACAAGTTATTTATCTTAGATATCAACTAAAAGATTTTGGGATTTATCAAAATCACATCCCCATTTTCTCTGACAATACTAGTGCAATAGCCATGACAGAAAATCTAGTTCAGCACTCAAAGTCTAAGCACATTGAAGTTAGGCATCACTTCATAAGGTATCATGTAGAAAAAGGTGATATATGCATTTCTCATGTGTGCACTGAGAATCAACTGGCTGACATCCTCACAAAAGCACTAGGTGAACAAAGATTTGGATATTTAAGAGCAAACATGGGGATGCTGAATATGCCAAAATAGATAAAAAAAAAAAAAAAAAAAAAAAAAAAAGCGGAAATTTCATTCATAAACATAGTGGAGTACAATACATAAAATGTGAATTACAACAAAAAGGTGCCATCAGAAGGTCACCTAACCCCTACAAACAAAAAGGGAGCTAAAAGATGAAAGTTGCTCCAGTTCTTACCAAGATAGCCGACCTCTCCACAAGGTCCACTATCTTCCAAACAACAGACCTACTTTGTTATTGGTCCATCTACTCCAGCTATAAAGGAAATTTTCGCTGAAGTATCCTCCTTCATTCCTCTATATAAGGTCCCAACAAATGGCTGACCAGACTCATCAGTTCTCTCTAACATGAGTCTACTATCCCATCTCCATGTTCAAATCCATGGATAGATTGATTTGATGAAAGCCATACAGTTCTAGACCACCAATTCCTTAGTTCCTGAGGATTAGGCAAACTATCTAGAGGTGATGAGAAGCTGAAAGTGCCAGAAGAATTATGGCTCTCAATGAAAACATAGGCCTCATCAGACCTAAAGCTTCCCTCCTCCTTCTCTCCTGCTCTGAAAGGATTACAATAAGCAAAATACTTGCTTGAAAGTAGGGAAAATGAACTGTTCTTGGTGTACAAACTGCCATCATAATTGTCCCCTTGTCCTTCTCCTCTCTCCCCCTTCTTACCTATCACAATATCTTCCTTCCTCTATAACTGTAAGAGATCAAACAAATACCTATGAGGTCCTTTGTCCTCCTCAATGTCGGACATCTTGGCTTTTCCTTTGCCAGAGTCACACCTTCTCTCAACCTCCTCTCCTTTCTTTAGTTTCTTTCTTTCTTCCTTGATTAATTCATCCCTGTCATGGAGCCACATCTCTTTCTTTATTGACCTCTCCATCAACTCTACCTTCTTCATTGGATCATTTGGAAGAAGTTGGTCTACCGCCTGCTCGTTAATCAATACCTCCTGAGCCTGGTATTCCCTAAATTCCTTTAAGAACTTCTCATCTACCTTATCCTTCTCCTTAAACTTTAACCTCTTGACAAGATCAGACATCTTGCTTGGGCAAAAAAGGTTGGTAAGTCTACCCATTTTTTTATGAGGAAAAGTGAATGATCAAGGTCTACTATCTTACTATGAGCAATCTTTTATCTGAGTTATTGTTGCTGTGATTTATATTTCACCAACAATGGTTCTTAAATAGGGAGATTTTACATCATTAATTCATCTTGAAAATTTGTGTGGTAGATTCAATGATGATAGTAGAACTCAAAAGATGCATTCCAGTAAGGTTGATTTGATATGATAATTTATCTTGCCGCTTGACTATACTGAATTATAGTTGAAAATTAGACTTAAGCATGTCAATTTTAATTGAAGGAATAAAGAATGTTTGCTTCCTTCATGCTAAGGCCTCTGCGTAAATATAAAAAGGAGTGAAGTTACTGTTTCAACAGTTACAATTTGATGAGTCACATGCTTGCTCACGTCGCTTATAAATTTATTGTAAAGGGCATGTCTTTTCAACTTATTTCAGTTGTTTCTTACCCCTTTATAAACCACCGTTCCATGTACGCCAATCATTCTTCTTAAACACTTCTTCTCCATTTAAACAAAAGTTACCGTTACAACCTCTGTTTCTCCCTTTCAAACCCTAGAAAAATGAATTCCTCATCTGCTCATGGCTACCTCATTCAAAAATCATTCTACCATAATCCCGTCGGTGGATGGATTGGAGAGCTTCTTACAAATGCTAAATTGAAGACCTTCATAGAGGCTAAACACCCAATTCTTCCTCTGCTCTGCTCCCACATCTACGATAATGGAGTTTTGACAGAGCAATACAACATTCAATTTACCCTTCAAGGTACCTCCTACACTATATCCCCTAGTGATGTTGCTGCTACTTATGGCACTGCTAATAAACCCAACATGATAACAAACATTTGGGATTCCAATATCAATTACTCATCTCAAACTGCAAATATTGAGGGATGGCCTGCTTACCATACTGATAAACCTGTCTATAAAAAGTTCCTTTCTCCCCAATTTTCTACTCTAGCTGATGTAGTTATGAAAGGTTTATGTGGAAAGACCTCATCTCACCATGTTATGAGCCCTAGTGAGTGGAAACAGTTGTTGTGTCTATTACATACAGTTCAAACCACAAACTGGAGCTTTGTGTTGTTGTCTAATTTTAGACTTAGGTCTGGCCATCATCCCCTTAAAACCAAAACCAAATCCTCAACAAATCCAGGATTATTTAGGTTTATGAGTGGAATTTTGTTTTATATTGGGAGAACAATGAGAGTTAGAGTACCTACCCCCTATGATAGGCAAGCGACTCATCACAGATATAAGGTATTTAGCATTCATACCTTTTCATATAAACAACAGGGTAGGGTACAGTAACCTATTAAAGATCAACCAGATCCTGATCATCATGATGATAACTCACCTTCCCATATATCATCTCTATCTGGTAATGACCTTGAGAGGGAAACCCTAGCTTAAATGGCCCAAAGGTTTAAGGGAAAGGGTAGGAAAGACAAAGGACCCAAGATAGTGGACCTGGATGATGATCCTACTGAGCATGAACCATTAGCCAAAATCATTCCACCCTTGCTTCTTGAAGCTCCACCAACCTCCACTCCTGGTCCCAGCTCAATTCAAACTCCTTCTCTCTCCTCTAAAATTGTCGTTGTGTACAAAAGATCCAAACCCAAACCTAAACACTCACCCTCACCCATTCCAAAAAATTCCAAATGCCAACCCTCCAGAAAATCCAAGAGACTCCAAAAAGACAATGAACCCATTGATTTAGATGAGGTTCCCCAAGTCTCAGTCAGACCTCTAAGTAAGAAAAGGAAAGTAATCATCCCTGAAGAAGAATCACCCTTCATCTCCCTCTATTTCTCCTCTTGAATCCTTTGTTTTTGACCCTGATCATCATAGTTCATCTACTGAGACCCTCAGTTCAAGAGCCAAGGAAGCTGAAGCTCTCAAAACCTTAACTCAATATCAAATCAAAAAGGCTTCCTCTCCCCCAGCTCATACTTCTATATCATCAGGTCCTTTATCTTCCTCATTCATGCCAACTCCTAGTCTTTTATCACAAATTAAGAATGTATCTGTTGAAACTGATAGGGAGAATGATATTCTTAATGAGACTGATCCCTTAGTTGAAAGAGAAAGGGGGAATGACTTTGTTGAAATCATTCAGGAACATACAGTAGACCCTGGTGAAACTAGGTCCATGATAGCTGACCTTGCCCAAACAATTTCAAGCTCACCAAAATCTACTCCTTACACCCAATTAATAATTGAGAGGCCTGTTCAACCTCTTCCCTCCCTTCCAATCTCATCAAGAAAGGGAAAAGTAATATTAGTTGAGGACAACCCATTTGATAAAGAAGCTTACTCTGCCCTATCTGATATGGGTAAAATTGCCAAGTTCCATGAACTTGAAGAAAAGTTTGGTTTTAAGGTCACTTGGAAAAGACTTGGTTTGGACAAAGCTCCCCCTACTGGTCAATTTTCCTCCTCTACTCACTCTTCCAGAGTTGATGACCCTCACATTCATTCCAAATTCCTCTTTTGAAGTCATCACTCCTGGTCCTTATAATCCCTCAACAGGCCCTTTCTTTTCAACCAATTTGATTCATATGTACTATACACCTCCTCCATGGTTCATTTCTCATCCTATTGACTTCTCTATTCCTTCAATTCTCCCTCTTGGTCTTTCTTTTTACCATCTTAAGTTTCCCAAAGAAATCTTTAACTCAGCTATCTCCAGTCAGTATTGGACCTACTCAAAAGCCCAACTGAAAATGACTGCTAGAGAGCTTGCTTGGAGAATCCCTTTTGTGCACAATGAGTGGAAAACATTCAGACTGTCTCTAAATCAATTCTATATCCATGAGACTAGCCTGGTTCCCTCAAGCCTGAATGGAGGCAAAATTGTTCAGTGGGAAAAATTCTTCTCCCAGTGGTTATCTCCCAATCTAAATGAAGGCCTCCATATGCAATCTGTAGTTATTCTGACAAAATGCATTGATCTCATCATGGTCATCTATTGGATGCTAATTTCTGAGAAAATCTTTGGTTTCCATGCTATCAAGAGACTGTTTGGAGGAATCCTTCCCAACTCTACTATCTTCCCAAATGAACCATCAATGAAAGAGCCATTCCATCAGTACTCTTGTCTCTCATTCCTGATCCAATCGCTTCCACATATCCATCCACATTTCCTGCTGCCACTCATGAAGACATCAATGCAGTTGGGAATTATGTGAGAGCTTAAATGAAGGGACTAAGACATGACTTGACAAAGTTGGTTCAAGAAACACTTGCTGGCAGGATAGTTGACCAGACTGAAGCCAGTTCCCAACCAAGAAATTTCAGAGAGTTCTCTCAACCTCAACAAATCTTCACCCATGATCAACCATCATTAAGAGGGCTATCTTCAACAAAAAAACTCCTACTTGGTCCTGCCCCTACAGTATCAAGAAATCTGGGAAAGAAGGAGCCATTACTAAAGAAGAGCCAAATAATCAACCATGGCATTCAGTATGATGATAGGATGAGTCTCAGTTGGAACAACAAATTGTATTACTTCAGGTTCAACATGAAGCAACTCCAACTACTGAATCTTGAAAGAGAAAGACACCTGACTGCAGTAGACCTTGGAGAAGCATAACCTGAACCAGACTACCAAAGTGAAAACAGTATAGAAGCTTTATTTCACTAAGTCTTTTTATCTCCAAATTTGTTTTATTATTCTTAAACAAATTTTATTTCATGTTTTGTTGGGATGTAAACTTAATCTTTGCATCTCTCTTTGTGATCTAACTTTGTTTTGTTTCAAATATAGATTGATTTCTTCTTACAGATTATGCTCTACTTCTCTTCTTAAATTATTTCCCCAAAAGGGGGAAATTGTTAGATCCTTGTTTCTTAACTAAGTGTTTTGACAAATAATTAAGAACTCATCATGGATTATCAAAGAAGTAAACTGGAAATCATCAAGTCTTCACAGGTCCGCTATCTTGACATATCAAGATAACTGACCTTCAAGATAGCAGACCTTAACACTCTTGCCAACTCACATCTCAGTCAAAGTCAAACCTGACTTAACATTGTTCACATACTTTACTCCAGTCAAAGATTAATAACTGACATGTGCATTTCCAAGATGTTCAAGACCGTTGGAACTCAAACAGATATATACTGAACACCTATAAAAGGAGCTCTACAATTCTGAAGATAAACACCTCTGTCTTGGCCATTTTTCATACAACTTGATTATAGCTTTTAAGCAACTCAATTGTAAAAGCACACTTGATATTTATAAATCTGTGCTAAAATAGATAAGCAAACATAGATCTCACATAGCTACATAAGAGCCATTTTAGAGATCACCAAACCCTCACACTTGTGAAACCTTTTTTTCTTTCTTTTTGTGTGCTTTGCAACAAGTACAAAGCTTAGTTAGTGAGGCTAATTAGGCTGGAAAATTCTAAGGGAATTTTCTTGCAATTTATTGTAAGTTCTTGACAAAGTATTATAGTGGATTGCTTCTTCACTATTGAGGACAGTGAAGCGTGGATGTAGGAGAGTTGCAATACTCTGAACCACGTTACATCGTTGTGTTTGTGTCTCATTTATTCACACTTATTCACACACTTATCACTTTTCATTTACTCATTTATTTCTTCTATTTATTTCATTATTATTCCGCTGCATAACTCAACATACACACACTGCACCTCAAGATAGTCGACCTTCTCTGCCAAGATAGTCGACCTCTTGTGAACTAACCATTTACATGTTTAAGTGCATAAGTAGAACAGGTTCTTTTAGATTAGTTGTTGTAGGAGTCGATCAACTAACAAAAATTGACGTGTCAAAAATTATGCACGTACGAACACGAACACATATTAAGTCACCTCTTGTGACGCCTTGGGAGTTCATCAGGTAAGCCATTTTGGAAATTTTATTTTTTTCTTTTGGTTGAGCAATGCTAATATACATAGATCACAAAATTTGTTCCCTCTAGTTGAGTTTGTTTTGCTTTTTCATTGATATTACGAAATCCACCATCTCTATTACCAGCATGTACTAAATTCCATCTTGGCCTGATTGCATTGCTCCTCTATTTTTATCGTTTTTCCCAAGATCATAAATGTTACTCCCTCTATCCCAAAATTAATGTCCAAAAGAAGTTTAAATTATATCTTGATCAAGAGAATATTTGAATTTTTTGGACATTCTTTTGGAGACAACAGTAAAATTAAATGGAGTCATCCTCATGGTTCAAAAATTTAGTTTTACATTTGATTATGCTAAATCTTGAAAGTTCAATCAATCTTATATTTACATAATTTGAGACCGGAAACCTGGCTTACCTGAAATTCCCAAAGAGTGACATTTTCTTTTCTCGCATATCCCTAAAAACGCACACATTATGTTTTAGTCAAACTATTATTAAAGCTTTAAGGAATCAATTTTTGGAATTGACACAATATTGAGAAGCAGGTAAATCCTTTAAACTCTTATGTGATGAAATTGTTAGTATATGATTCTAATTTTATCCATTCTGACTAGATTTGCTATTTTTTTTTCCAATGCTATCAAATTTGACACCCTAACTCAATTTGACCGACTACGACAATTTGAGCTTATTTGGAGGTATTGGGTACTCCAAGTAGGGAGGAAATCAAATATATAAACCTCAACTAAATAGAGTTCAAAAATTCACACAAATTAAAGTTCATCTATGGCACAAGGTACATGCCATTTGGATTTGAAAGTCTAACTCAGTTGTTTTTGTGTGAATATTTGCATTTGTATAAGTTCGAACTGAGTAGCAATTAGGACATTTATTTTTGTGATGTTGGTTTATTGTTACATTACTGTATGGAATGCATATGTAATTATTTGTAAAGTAAACATGGAATGAGTACTATTATTTGTATTTATTGTGATTGGTGCTATTATATGAGTTGTTGCACCAGTGGGTTGAAGATGAGGGAAGAGCTGTAAAGTGAATTGGCTTTTAAAAAACAAAAAAATTGAAAAGGCATTCTCAATGTTTTCCAAAAATGTTGTACAAAAAAGTAATATTTTTGAGAAAACGTTGTATTCTTTTTACAACGATTTCAAGAAGCCTTGTCTTACCCTTTAACAACGTTTAAAAGTGTTGTGTTAATTTGGAATCTATTAAACGGTGGCTACAACGTTTCCAAAAATGTTGTAAAGTCTACTACAATGTTTATAAAACGTTGTTAAAGAGCATTTTTGTTTTAATGAGTAGGTCCTTTGCTATTCTTTGTTTGTCCATTTACCTCATTTATATCCGGAACATCATTTTCATTATTTCTTTCTTTATCATCATATTTGGAAACTAAACAGAGATGCACTTCTTTTTGCCAAATACAATGGTTCCATTATTACCTTGAGTGACCTCAGAATCTCCCCTGCTAATAACCCAGTTCTTGCAGCAAAAGTTACTGTGCAATCTTCTTCATCCAACTGCCCAACTGATAACATGTTCTTTTTTAAACCCGAAATGTGTCTGACCCCGTGTAGATGTAGAACCTTACCATTCGATACTCCTATTATGACATCCCCCTTCCCCTTAATTTCTAAAGGCTCACCATCCACCAGCTAGACCTTACCAAAATCACCGGAAGTATAATTCTCTATCTCCTCTGCATGCTCGCATGAGTGGAATGATGCCCCCGAATCCAGCACCCATGTTTCTAGCGCAATACATACACTCAGAACCAGTTCATCTTCACCCACATTTGCCACATTCGCTGATTTATCCCCTACCTGAGACAATCCCTCTTGTAGTGTCCTAATCCTTATAATGATAACATTCAATAGATGCCTTCGCGATCCTTGGTCTATCTTTGCTCTCTATAGGCTTATCTTTACCAATGATTACACTTTCCCTTGATTCTGTTCTCCCTTTGTTGCTAGAACCCGGATCCACCTACTAGTCGTAGCCAAAGCCGATCCCGAAGTAGATGGTGTCCCTAACTTCTTCATACGATTCTCCTCTCTCAGAAGTAGATCCTTAACATCATCAAACTTCAATTTATTCTTACCCGCTGAAGCACTTAACACTGTCACCGTCCCGCTCCAACTTTTTGGTAAGGATGCTAGCAAAATCAAAGCATTAACTTCATCATCAAAAGTAATCTCCAACGCAGCCAATGAGTCTACAACATCTGTATACTTAATAATGTGTTTAGCTAATGATCCTCCCTCTTGCCTCTTGAGATTCCCTATCTAGCGTATCAAGTCAACCTTGTTGACCGCAGATGGTGTTTCAAATCTTTTAGTAAGATAATCAAGTAGCTCCTTGGTGGTTTTAGCGATCCCCTTTGACAAAGTAGATCTAATCACCACTAGGGTTTTCCTATCCATGGTATCCTAATATTCCTATTTTCCGCCTTCCGGTTTTACACCCAATAGAGGTTTATAGAGATCCTTACCATACAAGAGATCTTCTATCTAGATCCTCCAAAACGCGTAGTAAGACCCATCGAACTTCTCTACCGCTTGTTTATCCTTACCCATTCTTGACTGCTTGAATAAACCCATGGATCGTCTAACTAGAGCTCTGATACCAGTTGTTGTGGCTGTTGGGTTTCCTAGTAACATGCGCAGCAGAATTAAGCATTTAAATTTTTCATGAAACCCAAAGCCCATAGATCCATTAATATAATTAAGTCAAATACATGCATAATGAATACTATAATACTAACCTTTGATGCCTTTGATTAACAACCTCTTCTTGGTGAATACTTGAAACTTTGATCACGAACATAAGTTTGAACACGGACTCTTGAAGATGATAAGTTTCACCGTCTAGCGGTATCCACACCACGAACGAATATCAAGGAGCTTCTTGATCTTTGTTTCTTGACCAAATTGTGAAACACGCTTTCACAATGTATAGAACTATATGGAATTATTATGTGTGTGTATTCTTGTTCTTCAATCTAGGGATCTCTTAGAACAAGAAATAAACCCTCTCAAACCCTTAGAGGCACTCACAAACATAACATAATGCATAGGACTTATTAGGGCAACTAGAGGGGAGTTTTATACTTATTACACCTATTCCAAATTGGTAATAAGTGACCAAACCCGCAAGAAAACAGAACAGGAAATATTTTCCCCGAACAGACTAGGTCCGCTCGGGTCACAAGACTGGTCCGCCCGGATCACTAGGGGTCCGGCCGGGTCCTTTACAAGGTCCGACCGGACCATCCTATTTTCCAGTTTTCTCCTCTAAATTCCTAATATTCCTCTAAGGTCCTTTGACCCATAATTCCAATTAAATCCTTTTTAAGGTTCGTTCTTTTGTGTGTGACCCTCTAAGATTACACTAAGTTGGCAATGGGTTCAAACATAAACCCATAAGATATGATTAGGTTCTAGAAAACCGTCATACCTACCTAAATAATGTAACTAGATACAAGTTCGTATTCCTTTAGAACATGTCACAACCCCTTTGTCCACGATGTCATTGAACACAAGTCATGGTCAACAAGTCAACTTGTAGTTGTTCAATACTTTTCTCGATACCGAATATGTTGATAATCCAAATGGCATTGATCCAATCAATTCACTTAAGTTTGGCCAAACATTTCATCAACACCATTTCTACGAGGGGCCCAAGCTTGACATCTCTCCAAAGAAAGACAAATCCAACTCAGCTTATTATTCTCCCCTACGTGAATCTGATTATGTCAATCATACCCTTTATAACTTCCTGGTTAAAGGTAGCGTTTGAATATGTCAAACATAATCTTCATCAAGTGGAAGACTATAATAACTTCATGTATAAGGATTCAAATGACACAACTAATATGAGATCTATATACGACATAGACCATGATATAAATCTCATAGAGTGGGTCATGTCCAGTCCCTTGTTCTCCAACAAGTACCCAAAAATCTAACATGATCATCCCATGATCATTTAGCCTTTATGCTAGTGCTTCATAAGCTTTAGGGACGGAGATTAATATAAGCAAACATGAGCAACAATAATAATCGAAACATCACTTTATTAATATGAACAGAATGATATCATATACAACGTTTAACAAACGTGCCTAGGGCACCAACACCAACAATCTCCCACTTTCCCTAGGCCCAATCTCTCATGTATCTAATACCCATGGACCTAACATGACCATCATGTTTAGCTTGTGGAAGTCCCTTTGTTAGCGGGTCCACAACGTTATCATCAGTAGGTACTCTGCATATATTTACGTTTCCTATATCAATGATTTCTCGAATGATATGAAAACGCTGAAGTATGTGTTTGGATTTCTGATGTGCCCTTGGTTCCTTTGCTTGAGCGATAGCACCATTATTTTCACAAATAGAGGTCTATTGGACTAGCAATACTAGGAACCACTTCAAGTTCACCAATGAACTTCTTAATCCAAACAACTTCTTTTGCAGCATCCCATGCAGCAATATACTTAGTTTTAGTTGTAGAATCAGTGACTGTACTCTGCTTGGAACTCTTCCAGCTTACAGCTCCACCATTCATCATAAACACAAAATCCGATTGCGATCTACTATTATCTTTGTTGGTTTGGAAGCTTGCATCCGTGTAACCATTTACAACGAGATCATCTTCCATACCTCCATAGATTAAAACCCGAATCTTTAGTCCTTCTGAAGTACTTAAGAATCTCTTTTATAGCCATCCAGTGACTCTCAACGGGGTCAGACTGTCATCTTCTCGCCATGCTCCAAGCATAAGATACATCCGGCCTAGTACGTATCATTGCATACATGATGGATCCAATTGCCGAAGCATATGAAATCTCACTCATTTTCTCACGCTCATCATTTGTCTTAGGACATTGAGTCTTACTTAGAGAAAATCTATGTAACACTGGCAACTGTCCTCTCTTAGAATTTTCATGCAGAATCTTCTAAGGACCTTGTCAATGTCTGTACTTTGGCTTAAACCAATTAGCTTCTTTGATCTATCTCTATAGATCTTAATGCCAAGGATATATGCGACTTCACCCATATGTTTCATTGCGAAATACTTTCTTAACCAAGACTTTACAGACTGAAGTGTAGGAATGTCGTTTCCAATGAGCAATATGCCATTCACATATAAGATAAGGAATAGCACTATGCTCCCACTAATCTTCTTGTATACACAAGGTTCATCTTCGTTCTTGATAAAGCCAAACTCTTTGACTGATCCATCAAAATGGAGATTCCAACTCCTAGAAGCTTGCTTCAATCCATCCCATGGATTTCCGCAACTTACATACTTCATTAGAATTTTCTTGACTATCAAAACCTTTAGGTTGTATCCAATACATCCTTAAGTGAGTTCCCGTTAAGGAACGCTATTTTGATATCCTTTTGTCAAGTTTCATATTCCATATATAAAGATATGACCATGAGAATTCTAGTATGTTCCTTGCTACCCATGTAAGTTTTCTCCAAGAAAACTCAATCCTATCCTTTGGTTTTTACACCTTAGGTTGGAATGATCAAGTTCCAAACTTGATTATTATACATGGATTGCCTTTTAGATTTTATGACTCCAAGTCATTAATATAGAGCGGACATTACATTTTGATAGGCGGTAAATATGTTATTCTCAATAAACTTTACCTCAATACTTTCTATTTCGAGAAATCCAATAATTCTTTTTATAGATTGTATCCTATCATGCATGCAAGAACTTGTATAACTTGAACGGATTTTCACAACTCCTTGTGAAAGTTGGTTCAACTTCCATCTTAGGTTCAATGATATTTTATGGGTCTCGAATCATTTGAGATATATTTTACTCCCACTGGTTCTTTTAGAGATAAACAATTTATCTAGAAAAGTACCATCATAAGCAACAAACCATTTGTTTCTTATAAGTAAAATAATATCCTCAAGTGACCTAAGGATATCCCACGAAAATATATTTATCAGATTTTAAGTGTGAGTTTGTCCCAGACGACTCCTTTTAAAAAAGGTCTCACCATCTTAAATCTTTATGAAAGACAAACCAAGTTTTCTTTCACCTTTTAACCTCTTTTGATGGAACTCAAATTAGTGTAATTGTAGCGGTTTCCAATACATAACCCCAAAACAAATAATGGAAGATCAATTTGACTTTATCATCTAATGAACCATATCCAATAAGGTTTTATACCTCCGCGTAGACACATCATTCAAAATGGTGTTCTTAGTGGAGTTAATTGTGAAACTATTTCACAACCTTAATGATGACTGTCAAATTCTTGGTTCAATTATTCATCATCATGATCGAATCAGAATCTTTGAATAGTTTTACCAAGTACTACCGAAATTCTCTTTCAGCATTCCTACTTAATGCACCATATACATCGACATGTATTAGGTCAAATAAGATATTAGCCTTTCACTACTCCTAGTAAAAGATGTCTTGGTCCAAGTAAATAAGATTTGCATAAATCATATGATTCAAAATCATATGACTTTAAAACTCCGTCTCATGGAATTTTAGATATGCATTTCTCATTTATTTGATCAAAACAATAATGCATAAGGAATTTAATTATTTATGTTATAGCCTCAGTTATTATTTCGTCCTTCAAGATTTAGGATATAAGATTTATTTATATGATAACACAATAAAGTAAATCCTAATAAATAAAGCACTTTTTTCTTATTCCAAATAAGAAATAAATATCATTCATTATCTTATAACAAAATAATATTTTTCTACTTCATGAGTAAAGTCACTTCATAAGTGTTCTACGAACAATGTTGCAACTATTGCATCATTACCATTTGTAGATCAAACTTTACTATAAGTAGTCTTTCAATTCAACAATTATTGCACATTTATACAAATTTGAGACCCATATCCGGTATCCAATACCCAATAATTAAAATTAGAAAGATTAATTTATAACATAAATGTCCCAAGTGGTAGTCTCACTACCATTCTCGTTTATTGATCATCCAGAATTTTGATTACAATTTTAACTGGTCAATCCAATTGCCACGTTACCAAATTGCATCAATTAGAGTTATAATGTTAGCCACAATTATTTCCTTTAGGTTTGACAACGTTTGTCTTACCTTTCCTTTGGTGCTTGGCCCCCTTTCCATCATGAACCATGAGCACTAGAGAACCTTTCTCCACTCTCTTCATCTCCGCAGCTTTCAGCATATCATGCAACTCGGAGATATTCTTTATTCATTCCATGCATGTTATAGTTCATCACAAAGTGCTTATAACTTTTAGGCAATGAATTAAGAATGAGATCCGTGGCTAGCCCCAATCCAATTGGTTAGCCAAGTTTCTCAAGATGCTCCACGTAGCCTTTCATATTAAGCATGTGAGAACCCACTTGTTGCCCTTCACTTATTTTACAAGAAGTGACAATGGTTTTATACCTCTCTTACCCATCTTGCTCTTGAAACATGTTTCTCAACTCCACGCCTATCTCAACAGTTCCAAACTTTGTTGGAGTTTTGAGCACATGGTCGAGAACACGAGACAACTCACATCTCTAGAATCATTCTCATGTTTGTTGTGATTGTCTTTATTGGCTTCGGGTTCTTCAGGAATAGGTAGGGATGGCCAAAACCGGTTCCGGGCCCGGTTCCGGTTCGGAACCGCCGGTTCCGGTTCGGAATATGGGTAACCCTTAACCGGCCCGTGCTTACCCCGGTTCCGGTTCCGGTTTGGCACAATCCGGTTCCGGTACGGTTCCGGTCCCCCCTTTAAAATTATTGAAAAACAAGGGATTTTCGGTTCCGGTTCGCCATTTATGTGAACCTGAACCGGCCCGGATAACTTACGGTTCCGGTTACTCCAGTTCCGGTTTACTCCCCGGTTTGCTCCGGTTCCGTGCTTTTCCGGTCCTGTTTTTCGGTTCCGGTCCGTTTTGGCCATCCCTAAGAATAGGCCCATCAAGAATGTACAACTTATTTTCTTGCCTTAGAACAATTCTTAGGCTCAGGATCCAATCCATGAAGGTTGTACCATTCTCTTGAAGCTTATCCTTCTAAAGGATTGATCGCAACGAAATTGATTGAGTGATAGTTGTCATACAACTTATGCAAAATTTCCAAAATTTTACAAGTACCAATTTCATTAAAGAGATAATGATGTATTTTTCCAAAAAATACTCCCACTAAATTATATAACCTTTCTTATACATCCAATGTATAATATAATTTTAATGGGCTAAGATCCAACTTTAATTTAATTTCAAATCCGCTATGGCGGATTACACAAAATTAAATTAATTAGGTAGACAACCCTGTCAATCATATCACATATGACTCTTAGATCATTTTCTGAGATTGTTTTGAAATTGGGTTAAGATCGAACTTTAATTTAATTTCAAGTCCGCTATGGCGGATTACACAAAATCAAATTAATTAGGTAGACAATTTCTTGTCAATCATATCCCATATGATTCTTAGAGATCCAATTTAAAAAGCATGTTTAATCTCATCTTTGCCTTAGGCCCAAAACTGTTTTGACGCCTAATTAAGTCCAACCATTTTAAACGTATAGTTAATGCACCTCGCTAGGGTGAGCCCACATCATCCATCTTGCTCATACATGAATAAAGTTAATGCACCTCGCTAGGGCGAACCCACACTAAAATTACCCATGTACTAACAAGTGTTTTAATCATGGCATGGCAAAAAGACTTAAAACTTTTAAAGAAGGTTCATCACCATATAGCATATAATACATTTATGAGCACATAAGATAAACATGTTGAGCATCAAGTTTAGCCACTAAATTAATCTCTATTAATTTAAGCATAATATTTATGTGTCATTTGTTTCTCTATAATTATGAGGATGCGACTATTTGAACTTTGGTTATCATCTCCAAATCAAGACAACAAGAAGTGCGGCCGAACTAAGCCATTGACAACCACAATTCCGCACTAATTCAAGAAACCAAAAGTAGTCCATGTGGCCGAAACTAAGCAATAGATGGTCTCGATGAACGTAGGCCAATTGCATTCACAATTCCACATGGATCTCCAAACTTGAATCAAGAACTTTGTTTCTCAATTTTAGCAATTATGAAATCTTCATAATTCTAACTTCGTTTTATCTTTGAATCTTTGATTGCGATCAAGTTTGGGAAACACAGTCTCGAGAACGTAGGCTAGCCATCCAAAACCTTGATCCAATCTCAGTATCACAAGACTAAAACAAATAGGAGTTTCAAACCTTAAGATCCACCCCAGCCCCTACGCCCTGCTCCCGCTCCAGTCCAGATGGTCCGGCCGGGTCAAGGGATAAGTCCGGTCGGACCCCGCAGAAAAATCCCAGAATTTTCAAAAATTCAAAATTTGTCTCAAAATTGTTTTTCCCCGATTCAATTAGGATTTGATGTTCTTGGTGATCCAATCGCCATGTTCATCAAAACATTGAATAAAAAATTTATTCATGAATCTCTAGATTATCAAAACTTTGATCCAATAAAAAATTGATAACCCAAACAATTTTAAATCCACCATAATTTTTATTGCGATTGAATAGCGATTAAAGTTTATAAAACAATAAACCACATAAAACGCATATAACACATAAACATCATAATCTCAATATTCATATCATGCTAGGCACAAAAACAATTTATATACACACAACATGATCTAGTATTGAAATAATCAACATGAATGGGACTCTGATAGCACTGTTGGGTTTCCTAGTAACATGCGCAGCGGAATTAAGCATTTAAATTTTTCATGAAACCCAAAGCCCATAGATCCATTCCTATGATTAAGTCAAATACATGCATAATGAATACTAGAATACTAACCCTTGATGCCTTTGATTAACAACCTCTTCTTGGTGGAGACTTGAAACATTGATCACGAACATAAGTTTGAACACGAACTCTTGAAGATGATAAGTTTCACCCTCTAGCGGTATCCACACCACGAACGAATATCATGGAGCTTCTTGATCTTTGTTTCTAGACCAAATTGTGAAACACGCTTTCACAATGTATAGAACTATATGGAATTATTATGTGTGTGTATTCTTGTTCTTCAATCTAGGGATCTCTTAGAACAAGAAATAAACCCTCTCAAACCCTTGGAGGCACTCACGAACATAACATAATGCATAGGACTGAGTAGGGAAACTAGAGGGGAGTTTTATACTTATTACACCTATTCCAAATAGGTAACAAGTGACCAAACCCGCAAGAAAACGGAACATGAAATCTTTTCCCCGAACAGACTAGGTCCGCCCGGGTCTTAAGACTGGTCCGCCCAGATCACTAGGGGTCCGCCCGGGTCCTTTACAAGGTCCGACCGGACCATCCTATTTTCTAGTTTTCTCCTCTAAATTCCTAATATTCCTCTAAGGTCCTTCGACCCATAATTCCAATTAAGTCCTTTTTAAGATTTGTTCTTTTGTGTATGACCCTCTAGGATTGCACTAAGTTGGCAATGGGTTCAAACATAAACCCATAAGCTATGATTAGGTTCTAGCAAACCGTCATACCTATCCAAATAATATAACTAGATACAAGTTCGTATTCCTTTAGAACATGTCACAATCCCTTTGTCCACGATGTCATTGAACACAAGTCAATTTGTATTTGTTCAATATTTTTCTCGATACCGAATATGTTGATAATCCAAATGACATTGATCCAATCAATTCACTTTAGTTTGGCCAAACATTTCATCAACATCATTCCTATGAGGGGCCCAACCTTGACATCTCTCCGAAGAGGGATAAATCCAACTCAGCTTATTATTCTTCCCTACGTCAATCCGATTATGCCAATCATACCCTTTATAACTTCCTTGTTAAAGGTAGTGTTTGAATATGTCAAACATAATCTTCATCAAGTGAAAGACTATAATAACTTCATGTCTAAGGATTCAAATAACACAACTAATATGAGATCTATATACGACATAGACCATGATATAAATCTCATAGAGCGGGTCATGTCCAGTCCCTTGTTCTCCAACAAGTATCCATAAATCTAACATGATCATCCCATGATCATTTAGCCTTTATGCTAGTGCTTCATAAGCTCTAGGGACGGAGATTATTATAAGCAAACATGAGCAACAATAATAATCGAAACATCTTTTTATTAATATGAACAGAATGATATCATATATAACGTTTAACAAATGTGCCTAGGGCACCAACACCAACAGTGGTATAGACCCTCCAAACCTAACATATCGCAAGAATAAATGACGCAACCCAACAATAAAAAATGATAATTAAAGAAAAAATAGTAAAAGAACACAAAGAATTGTTTACCCAGTTCGTCAATATTTTTTACTACGTCTGGGTTTACTACCAAGCCAGGAGCGTGCACTATGAAATGTTAATATGGAGTTACAATTAGTTTTTGGGCGGAACCTTACTTATATAGTTAACCTAGAATAATACCTAACCTAGACACAAAAGGATCCCGAAAAGACACGAAAAATATCAAATTTTCCCATCCAGGGGGAGTCCAGCCAGACCTACCCCTTGACCTGCCAGGACCCGACTTACATCGGAAATCTACCTTGATTTTTTACCCCAAAGATCTTACCGGGTTAAGCCTCTGGTCCGCCCGGGTATATATCCTTGTCCGACCGGATCCATTCTCACTCTTTTCTCCTCTTCGTCTGATATCTATTCTAACAATATACATAACTTTATTCCGCGATATAACTCTACAATTATCACTTTCAATCAAGACAATTGAGCTAATTCAAAGATATAGTCGACCTATTTATAATCAAATAATCTGTCCTCTTTTCAACTATATAGGGCAAATCTTATATTTATATATGACCATTTAGTTAATGTTGCTCTGAAGACTAGTGTACTACGGATGGGATGTTATTGTTAGAAATGATGGACGGGGAAGAACATAGGAATTGGGAAAATTTTCACCGTGCTTGTTTATTCACATCAATACATCATATATAGATTACAACTAGGAAAGGAAAATTAATTTAGGTAAACTAGGACTCTATTTACTGACCACTATTCTAGCAATCTTTTCAATACAAACCATATCACCACAAATATTAAGTATATCCTATACAACAACCGTATCTTTTGTGACTGAAACCGTGATTCCAAAATCACTGCTAATACCCCCCCCCTCAAGCAAGACAGACGTAGGGAAGACGCAGCTTGACTGATAATGCTTGGAAGTACAGCTTAGGGAGACCTTTCATGAATATATCGGCAAGTTGGTCATCGGTGGAAACATAGTGGAGAGTCAAAAAACCACGAGTGACAAGTTCACAAATGAAGTGATAGTCGATCTCAATGTGGCGAGTGCGAGCATGGAAGACCGGATTGCGTGCCATGTGAAGTGCCGAAAGGTTGTCACAAAACAGAGAGGGAGGAGAAAATGGTAATCGTAGTTCTCGAAACAGATACGAGAACCATCAAAGTTCAGCAGTGGTCGTAGCGAGAGCCCAATATTCTACTTCACTACTCGAGCGAGATACAGTGGATTGTTTCTTTGCCATCCAAGAAACAATGTTTGGTCCAATGAAGATGCAGGCGCCTGTCGTGGAATGACGATCATCGGGATCACCGGCCCAGTCGGCATCGAAGTATGCCCGGAGAGAGTAGTTAGAAGACCGATGGAATGTGAGTCCCAGATCAATAGTACCATTAACAAACCGAATAATCCGCTTAGCAGCAATCAAGTGAGTGGTACTGGGTTGATGAATAAATTGACAAACTTGATTAACGGCAAAAGAAATGTCCGGACGTGTTAACGTGAGATACTGAAGGCCATCGACCAAACTACGATAGACAATAGGGTCCGGGAGTAACTCGCCATCATGACAAGAAAGGCGGGAGTTGGGAATTGTAGGTGTAGACGATGGTTTTCAGTCGGTCATATTTAAACGAGTAAGCAAATCACGAGCATACCGGGGTTGACCTAGACGTAGAGTCTTGGAGTCACGAGCAACCTCAAGGCCAAGAAAGAAACTTAGATCACCGAGCTGACGACTATCAAACGTGCGACAAATGTCGTTAATAATAGTGGCAATAGTAGAAGGAGAAGAGCCGGTGAAGATGATGTCATCAACATAGACGAGGATGACTGTGGTCGAATCAGATACATGCCGGATAAACAACGAAGAGTCAGACCGGCTGTTAAAAAATCCAAAACAAAGAAGGAAGTCATGTAAGCATTGAAACCAAGCACGGGGCGACTGTTTCAGACCATATAACGCTTTGTGAAGCTTACAGACATGAGTGGAATCAGTGGGATCCACAAAGCCAGGAGGTTGCTTCATGTAGACCTCTTCATTCAAGAAACCATTCAAAAAGGCATTACGCACATCTAGTTGTTTAATAACCCAGTCCTGAGAGTGAGCAATAGATAAGACGGTGCGAATTGTAGAAGGTTTGACCACAGGGCTAAAAGTTTCATCGTAGTCCAATCCTGCTTGTTGAGTAAACCCCTGAGCGACTAAGCAATCCTTGTGACGATCCAGAGACCAATCGGCTTTGCGTTTGACCTTATAGATCCATCGACAGCCAAAAACATTCATATTGGGTTTACACGGAACAAGAGACCAAGTGTTGTTCTTGTGTAAGGCAGAGATTTCTTCAGTCATGGCAGATTGCCAATGTGAATATTGTGAGGCTTGTTTGAAAGTCCATGGTTCATAAAATGGATCATTATTGATAGCAACTAGGCTGTAATCAATGGCAATAGGAGAGGAGTCATTGTATAAATCAGCCATACCTCGATAGTGGAAGGGAGGAGTGAAGGATTCAAATAACTACGGGGACGGACTGGAGTTATCAGAAACTGCAGGGACAGTAGATGAAACTCTCGAATCTTCAGGGACTGGACTTGACAATGGAGAAGATGAGGGAGCGGTCCGGGAGATGCTGCTAAAATGGATGGGTATAGGCAAGTGGCGAAAAGTGGGTCTGGATGGTTGATTATTTGGCCTGCTAGGGGAAGGCCCAACATGGGAAGGAGACTGCTCCCTAGTTCATGAGGAAGATTGGGCCGTATGAGATGAAGATTGGGCCGGCTGAGAAGGAGCCAGGGCCGGCTGAGAAGAAGCTTGGGCAGGACCAGACCTTGGCGCAGAGCGTGGCCCATGTGACATAGGCGCAATTGCTGTAGGTGACCCAGCATTATGGCTAACTGAGGAGGGTGGAGCTGGTGAACCTGTGTGAGAAGTATAATTGTTCCTATCTTGCCACGGAAAAGAAAGTTCATCAAATTCCACATGGCGAGAAATATAAAGTTTCCCATTTAACAGGTCCATACATCGATAGCCTTTACGAGAACTATCATACCCAAGAAAGATGCAATGTGTTGATTTAGGCATTAATTTATGAGCATTAGTAGGGACAATATACGGAAAACAAGAACAACCAAAAACCTTGAGAAATCGATAATCGGGAACACGTTTCCAAAGTTTTTTGTAAGGAGAAATAAACTTGTGTTGTCGCATGGGAAGACAATTTATGAGATAGACAGCGGTATTAAAAGCTTCTAACCAAAATTTGTAAGGAACCTTGGCTTTGGACATAAGACAGAGACCCATTTCGACAATATGACGGTGTTTGCGCTCGACTACCCCATTTTGTTGTGGTGTGTAGGGACAAGTTATTTGATGCTTAATGCCAGAAGGGCGAAGAAAAGCAAGAAAAGAACGACTGGTAAATTCCCTCCCCCCATCAATTTGAACGGTTTTTACAGTGTGAATACCAGAAATGCGACGGGATAATTGGTTCTCAATTTGCGTTTTTAAAAGAACTAAATATATCAGTCACATTAGATCTATGTGTCATAGGAAAAAGCCACACAAAGCGAGAGAAATCATTAACAATAGAGATATAATACCGAAAACCATTCAAAAAAGCAACGGGGGACGAACCCCAAACATCTAAATTTAGCATATCAAGAGGATTCAATGCATTAAATGATTGAGAAGAAAAACACAACTTGCTAGACTTGCCTAAAGGACACCAGTGACAACATTGTTGTTAACTAATTTTATGACTTAAAGGTAAACTAAATTTCTGACTTAAGACTTTAAGAACTTGGATAGAGGGGTAACCCAAACGGTCATGCCAGGTTGCTTGACTCGATATTTTTCCAAGAAGAGCAACAGGACTACTTGGGGAGTTTGAAATGAAGGAAAGCTTGGATAGAGGGGAAGAACATAGTGAAAGGCCCTTGTTTGAATTGCAAATGATCAGACAGCTATGGTTTGGCTTAGCTGTCAGATATTTGAAGAGTTGTGCAGCGGAATATATATATATATGGTTTGAAATAATGATAGGACAATTAACACAATGAAATAATGCAAGTGTGTGTGTGTGTGATTGCAGAAAAGGAAATAACACAACAAGATTTAAAGTGGTTCAGAGTTCACTCCTCCTACATCCACCCCCACTGTCAAACTTTGACAAGTGAGATCAATTTATTATAATCTTAATCAACAAGAATTACACAAATTGATAGGTAAGTTCCTTGAACTTCCTCTTCCTAATTAGTACAGTCAACTAGGGATACACTTAAAGTACAGTCTTAAGTGCTTTTACAACTTGAAGTACAGTCTCAAGATTTACAACATAAATACACTCAAAGTACAGTCTTGAGTGTTTACAAAATATTTATACACCTAAAGTACAGTCTTAGGTGTTTACAATCATACACTTAAATTACAGTCTTAAGTGCTTTTTCAACTTGAAGTACAGTCTCAAGATTTTCTAATTGTCAGTCATCACACTAAGGTTGTTGTAGTAGAAACAGGGGCTGAAGGTTTGGGTTTGGAATGGTGTTTGAAGGGTAGGGATTGATGTGTAAGGTTTGAATTCCAGGAGGAGTGTAAGGGGTAAGGGAAAGGGTGTTTTTGGATTATCAAAAGGGTGGTTTGTGCAGAGGATGAAGTCTTCTATTTATACACATTAATG
This sequence comes from Campanula takesimana, assembly GCA_026119855.1. NCBI lineage: Eukaryota > Viridiplantae > Streptophyta > Magnoliopsida > Asterales > Campanulaceae > Campanula > Campanula takesimana. The sequence continues at coordinate 2,683,697 of JAOWBW010000005.1, forward strand.
TAGCCGTTGGAATATGACTGTTGCAGCACCATTAATGTGTCTTTGACTGGTCTTTGCCCCACTTATCCACTTGCAGGTCTTCATTGAGCTGGATTGAGGGAATGGCTTCCAGAAGGTCTTCAATGGTCTTCAATGGTGGTCTTGATAGCTGTGAAGATACAGGATCCATCTTGGTTGAAATTGTGATAGCAAAGGATGAGACAGAACAATGGCTGTCTGATGAAGAAGCCATAGCTGTCAGATCACAACAAGGCTTAGCTATCAGAGTTGATCTTCAATATGGGTGGAGGAGCTGTTAAAGATCTTGATAGCTTAGAACAGATATATGATTCATGTTATTGTAGTAGTACAATCAATGTAAGAATGAGAATCATAGCTGTCAGACTCACAGCTGTCAGATAAACTGAAGCCTTAGCTGTCAGTTTATACTGTGGCTTAGATCATTAGTTAAGACATGTATTTGATTTGTATAATGTAAACATGTAATTAACTTATTGTTCTCAGCCATTTTGAGTTACATAACTGTTGAGTAACAAGATGAATATGAGTGTTGATTTGGTCAGTTATCATCTTAACTGTTAGTCATGACTGACAGTTATGACTGACAGTTTTCATCTTTTGATATAAACCCTGTTCCTTATATATTCCTTTATCAAAACCATCTAACTATGACTTTGATCAAAGTTAGGTCCTAACAATTTCCCCCTTTTTGGTAAAGGAAGATATATTTAGAACTTGTCTTCACAGTTAATGATAAGAAAGATATGAAATTAGATAATTTAGGGATTCTCAACATTCACAAGTACTTTTGAATGAAATTGAAATACTTGAATGTAACTCAAAGAAAATATGTTTAGGGATTACATCCATCAATACCAAAAAAAATTGTTTCAAACACCAAGATAGAACAATCGTTTCAATACACCATAAAAAGTCATTCATCATGAAGTTGATCATAGAATTCTTCATGCTTTTGTCTTGCAGACAGAAGGTCATCTCTTTCTTCTTCCAGCATTCTTCTCATATCTGGTTCAACCCCTCTGTAATAGAACTCATTGTTCCATTCCCAAGTCATCCTATCATCATACTTGAATGAGTCATCTTCCCTTGCTCTGAGCTGATCCTTCCTCAGTGGCATTTGGTCATTTCTGATTCTCATTGGACCCCACAAGTGCTTTTTCTTTCTTCTTGCTGTCTTCTTTTGCTTGGGCATAGAGGATGGGCCAGGTTGGTGTTGAGTTGGTGCTTGAGGTTCAGGGGAAGTATGAGAGGATTGCTGAGGAGGGCTTTTGGTGGTAGGAGATGGAATATTGATGGGTGAGTCTGCATTTGGGTTTGTAGCATTATCATCATCATTATTTCCAGAGCTGTCAGAGTCTGAAGAGACATCAATAATATCATTGACTCTGTTGTGGCTGACAGGTAAGGATTCCCTGAATTGTTTGATTTCTGGGATTGATTTCTTTCTCATGGAGCTGGATTTGACATTGGGAGAGTTAAAAAGTAAGGGATCAACAGAGATTGGATTTGAAAGAAGTGGCTCAATTCCTGGGTGGAGGACTGGATGAAAGTTATTGACTCCTCCTTTGCTTATGAAAAGCATAAGTGCAAACTTTCTCTCAAACGGAGAATAATAGAATGTCTTGGCAAGATCAATGCACAAGGAGTATACTAGTCCCAGAGGCATATAGAGGCAGGAATATAGAGATGGAGAGAGGAGTTGGCTAAAGAGTCTTTCCCAATCAACAAGTGTATTGGGAGTGATGAATTTAGGGAGAGATGGGATTTGATGGACAAAATTGGGAGTGGAGGATGTTCTGGACTTTTTCCATTCTTCATAGGCAAAGAAAACCAGTCCTGCAAGGTTTCTTGCCACCAAAATCAGTCCATTTCTGGACAATTCCCAGAATTTAGGATAAGTGAAGGGATTAGCAATTTCTGGGATGTGAACAACATCCTCTAACTTATCATTTTCCTTTTTGATGGATGAGTAAGAAAAATCAATGCCACATTTTAGCATCCAGGGTTCTCTTTTGGGAAGAAAGAATTGATTGAGAATTGGAGGGCTTGAATGAGATGGAGGAATGTCATGACTGTCAGGACTAAGAGGACTGTCATGGATGGGTTCACTGTCAGAGATATCTTGGCCACGTCCAGCCAGGTTTGGGCTATGAGAGGGTTCTTGAAAGGATTCATTTCCAGGGATTGAAGAGATGGGCTTGGAAGGAGCAGAGAGATTGGTTAAAGGTTTGGGGAGAGAGTGAGGTGATAGATCAGGATAGTTCATACGAAGTTCAGCTATGAAATGGGTTTTGAGGTAGTTCAAGGCTCCATAGACATGAGCTTTGTCTATTCTCTTTTCAAGCTCAAGAATAAGGGCTTTTTCATTTTCTGGGGTTCCATCATAAGTAAGCCCTTTACATGCTCTCAAGAACAAGTCTCCCCTTGAAACTCTTTTGGGATCAATCTCATGTCCCTCTTTGTTTAACCTTTGAATCACTTCAGGTATTTGACCAACATTCCCCCTATCAATTTGAACGTTTGGGGCAGGCTCATTCACAGCCTCTTTATCAGGTATGGAAGGGATGGAATGAGTATCAGTTTTTATAGCTGTCTGACTGGGATGGCTGGATGATTCTCCTGGACCACTCCTCTCTTTCATTAGCCTAATCCTGAGTTCTTCTATGGCTATCCTTATCTCATCCTCATTCAACACTTGATTAAGATGAATGAGAACAGCTTTTTCAGTATTAGGATGTCCATCCAATCTAATGGCTTCAATAGCACTTAGAATTTTGGCTGACAGCTGAGGTTGGGCAGATGGAATATTCTCATCACTATTCCCCCTTAAGGGTTGCTCTCCTAATGGTTCATTGAGATTTAGAATTGTTTCTACAGCAGAATGATGGTCAGAGCTAGATTGGACCTTGGTGGTTGATAATGATTTTTCAATAGAGGGGCTGACAGTTGTTGATTTTGGAGAAAGGGGAGGGGTATTTTGTTTGGTTTTCTTGGGTTTTGGTTCTATCTTTTCTAGTTTTCTTTTCTGAGGCAAGACAGTAGAAGGAAGGGGAGAGGAAGATGTTACCTGTGATCTTGTGATAGCTTTCCTGGTGGGGATGGCTGTCAGTGGTTGTTTGCCTTTCTGCTTTATTTTGGACAAGTCAATAGCTGCCTGGATTTCTTGGGGATCTATATCAGCATCACCAACATCAGCTTGACCTGTGGTGTCATCCTCATGACTGTCAGCAGCATCCATTTCTTCATCATCTTTTCAATGGCTGTCAGATACAGTCTTCTCACTATCAGCTACATGATCAGCCTTTTCTTTTCCTTTCTCACCAGTTTTGGCAGGAGACACAACATTCTTCTTAAAAACTCCAGTTTTCTTGATTTGTGTTTTTACACTCTTTTTTCTTCTCTTGTAAACTGCTTTTTTGCCACTTGTACCCAATGCTACCAAGTCCTTCCAGTGTGCTATCTTCCTTTTTTATTCTTCTTTTTCCTTTTCTAAAGCATCATTGAAATCTCTAGTGCTTCCATCATCAGCACCTTTCACTACACCTCCTTTCTTTTGCTTCAAGACAACTGTTCTGTCATTGAAGCACCTTGTCTCAGACAGCTTCACTATTTTCAGCCATTTCTTGTTAAGAGAAGATTTAAGTCTTGGGATCAAAACCTCAAGGATTCCACTCATAAATCTGAAGGTGTTCATCTTTCCAGTTTGCTTTTTGAACTTGAGAGAGGATATTGAGGAGATAAGTTGGAAGTTGTGAAGGAGAACAGTGCACCAGTTTGTATCTGTTGTCATCAAGCTCAGCATCTGCTTCCATTCATTTGCTCCCATTTGGTCAAATGAAGATTGCTTCCCATCAATGGCTTTGTTGACCACATCCATGAGGGTTGATTTGAAGATGTCAGACTTGTCTTTGGTAACAGCTTTTTCCTGTACATCCTTGAACTCATGGACTTCAACACCAAAGAAATTTTCATAAACTGTCTTCAATCTTTCTGAATTTCTATTCCAAATGTTCTTCTCTGCTTCTTGTTTGTTGGGGATTCCATAGACTTCGTAAACCAAATCCTGAGCGATGGTTATCTCTGTGTTGTCAATGGTGGCTGTGATTGAGTTGTCCTCCTTGTTTCTTTTTCCCACAAGGTAAATCTCTCTGCATAGCTCTTCATAGATTGGGGGTCTTGCTCCCATGAAATCAAGCAGTTCATTTGCCTCAAGTAACTCTTTAATGAGGGCCCCAACATCAGAATCATAGAAATTAGGTTTTATGAAATAGCTGTGAGCATCTGGGTAAATAGCTTTTGATTCTGCCATTGATGATTGAAAGGATTAGGGTTTGAAGAAATTTGTTGGTTGAAAGGATGAAGAACAAAAATGGATTATGAATAGAGAGGTAATGCAACAGGGGTTTTGGTTTTGAAAAAAAGAGAGTGGGAGGGAATGAAGGGAGAGTGGGTTTAAATGAAATTAATGCGCATTGGGGGTTTAAAAGTTTAGTAACTGTTCATTGAACAGTTACTTTTGCCCTCCCCACGTTACAACCATTAACTTCCACAAAACATGGGAAAAACATTCTCTTTTTCAAGGCTTTTGCAGGGGAATAGACAGCTGAGTTAATGAACTGTGTGAGCTATTAACACAAATTCTTATCCACAAGTTAGAAATCCATCAGATCACCATAGCTGTCAGATATAATTTAAGAGATTTTGACAACTTAGACTACAAAGAGCTATGATGGCTGTCTAGGATAACTATGGATAATTTTGCCTATAAAACAATGAAAAACTTTGATGAAATTCATTCAGTTCAAATTACAAACATACATGGGTAGATTTGCATCAAAGTTCAATCCCATAAAAATGGCTCAGACAGCTAAGCAACTGGTTTTTGAGAAATCTCATGGTGATGACAAGGGTAAGAATAAAAGAGTGAGAGTAGATCAGGATGATGGTTCAAGAGGGATAGCTGTCAGAGAGGAGATTGATAGTGGAGATGGAGAGGGGATAAGGCTTTTTGGAAAAAACATTAGGGTTGAACAGGGTGAGTCTAGCAAGACAAAAGATAAAGTAGAGAGGGTTTATACACTGGGAGAATTGATTAGGCAGGATAGGGTTCAGACAACTATTGACAGGGGCTTAGCTGTCAAGCAAAAGGTTGAGTCTGAGAAGAAGTACACAGCAGTGACCAGGGATTCACTTTCTCCTGGAGTTGGTTTGTTGGATGGTAGAGGTGATAACTTTGCTGGGATGCATGTATCTCCTTCTTCAACCATATCTCATCTTTTCAACCAGTTCATAGGTTGTTTTAGCCCTGTCAGAGTTCCAGCTGAGGAAAGAGATGAGTCTAGAGCTAGCCAACCATTTGCTATTGCTGGAAATGGTTCTTCTGGAGATTTCAGCTTTGTGACACCACTGGAAGGTTTGCTTCAGCCTTATGATGCAGTAGAAGAGTGGTGGCCAAGAAGAGCTAGTCCTTCTCTTCAGTACTCTGTCACATTAATTGATCCCTTTCTTGAGAGGCATCCAGTGTGGTTGCAAAGGTATCATCAGACCTTGCAATCAACTCAGGAGGCAAGATGTGGTGGAATGAGTGCAGGTGGAAGATCTAGAGAGACAGTGACATTTCCAGGAGATGTCTGACAGCTGAGGAGTGAAGATTTGAGAGAGAGCTGGATTTGAAGGTTTGTGTGAGTTTTGGTTAGTTTTTGGTATGGAGTGAAGGCTTGTGAGATATTTTTAAGGTTGTTTTATGTTTGTTTTTGGTTTTTCTGGTGTTTGGAATAGATAGCTGTCAGTAGTCAGCCATCAGGTTTATTTTAGGAGAATAGCTGTCAGGCTTTACTGGGACAGCATTGCTCCTTTTTGTATGCTCTTTTATTAATTAATGAAAAACCTTTTATTTTGGCAAGTTTATCATTCCAAGCATATCCGTTAAAAGCTCAAATCTTTTCTCATCCATGGCTTTGGTGAGAATATCAGCAACATTATCTTCAGTGCAGACTTTTGAAAGATTAATGTTTCCCTTTTCAACATGGTCTCTAATGAAGTGATGTCTTACTTCAATGTGTTTGGTTTTGGAGTGCTGAACAGGATTTTCTGTCATGGCAATTATGCTAGAATTGTCACAGAAAATTGGTACATTTGTCAAATTTATCCCAAAGTCTTGTAATTGACTTTTGAGATATAGAATTTGAGAACAGCAAAGCCCTGCTGTAATGTATTCAGCCTCAGCTGTTGAAGTAGCAACTGAAGTTTGCTTTTTACTTGACCATGAAATGATTCTTGACCCAATGAATTGACATCCCCCACTAGTTGACTTTCTGTCAAGATTGCAACCAGCATAATCAGAATCAGTGAATCCTATAAGAGAGAAAGGTGAGCTTGAGGGATACCATAGACCATAGTCAGGGGTTCCTTTGAGATACCTCAGGATCCTTTTGACAGCTGAGAGATGGGATTCTTTTGGATCAGCCTGAAATCTTGCACAGAGGCATACACTAAACATACTGTCTGGCCTGGATGCAGTGACATATAGAAGAGATCCAATGTAGCTCCTATAGAGTGTTTGGTTTACACTATTTCCATCAGGATCAGCATGGAGCTTTGTTGTTGTTGATAGAGGAGATCTTGCAGGAGATGCAGTTTGCATATCAAACTTTTTGATCATATCTCTAGTGTATTTGGCTTGGTTGATAAAAATTCCTTCCTCCATTTGCTTAACTTGAAGTCCTAGGAAGAAAGTTAATTCACCAATCATACTCATTTCAAATTTGTTCTTCATGATCTCTCCAAATTCAGAACAGAGAGATTCATTGGATGATCCAAAGATGATATTATCTACATAAACTTGAATAAGTAGAAGATCTTCTCCATATTTCTTGATGAACAAAGTATTGTCAATATGGCCTTTTGTGAATCCTTTACCAAGTAGGTATTTTGACAGTGTGTCATACCAGGCTCTAGGGGCCTGTTTAAGTCCATACAAGGCTTTGTCAAGTTTATAAACATGATTTGGAAACTTTAGATGTTCAAAGCCAGGGGGTTGAGACACAAATACTTTTTCATTTAGAACTCCATTGAGGAAGGCACTTTTGACATCCATTTGAAACACCTTCATCTTTTTGTATGAAGCAAATGCAAGAAACAGCCTTATTGCTTCCAATCTTGCAACAGGTGCAAATGTTTCATCATAGTCAATTCCTTCCTCTTGCCTGTATCCTTGAGCAACAAGTCTTGCTTTGTTTCTCACAACAGTGCCATCTTCATTCATTTTGTTCCTGAAAACCCATCTTGTTCCAATGACAGTTTGATTCTTGGGTTTAGGAACTAGCTGCCATACTTTATTTCTCTCAAATTGCTTCAGTTCTTCTTCCATAGCTTCAATCCAATCAGCATCTTGTAAAGCTTCATTTATCTTTTTGGGCTCCAGTTGAGAGATGAAGGCACTCATTAGGACATCATAGAGAGGTATGTCAGAGGGGATAGGAGATCTGTTGATTGGAAGGTTAATGAAGATATCATTGTTTGGAGCTATTTTATGGGTGATAACACTTGAGGAAGAGGGTTTCTCATTGATATTTGTGAAGGTTCTGTGGTCAGATGGATGATGACTGTCAGGTATAGGATGGCTATCAGTCACAGGATGACTGTCAGTCAAGGATTGGCTTTGCAGTTGGGTTTTTTCTTCTTCATCATCTTGATTGGTTGGGGATAAGTTGGACAAAGGCTTGGTTGAGAGGACTGGTTGATGATGTGAGTGATGGCTGTCAGACATAGGATGACTGTCTGGCACAGGATAGCTGTCAGATGAATCTCTTGGTACCATGTAAGGAAGGTTTGATGAATCTAATTCATGATGAAGTACAGTTGAGTCAGTGATAGGAGAAACTTCAGGAAGATTGTCTGAGTTTCCTAATCCTTCATCAAAATCACACAATTCAGTCCCACTTTGATCATTGTTTTCATCAAAGTCAACATGAATTGATTCTTCCACTACAAGTCTTCTTTTGTTGTATACTCTATAAGCTTTGCTTGTATTAGAGTAGCCAAGAAAGATTCCTTCATCACTTTTGGAGTCAAATTTGTCCAAATTATTCTTTCCATTATTGTGAATGAAGCATCTACTTCCAAAACTGTGAAAGTAGGAAATGGTAGGAACTTTGTCATTCCATAATTCATATGGAGTCTTCTTATGGAATTTGTTGATTAGAGTCTTGTTTTGAACATACACAGCAGTAGTGACAGCTTCACCCCAGAAGTATTTTGGAAGGTTTTGTTCTGACAGCATTGTTCTTGCTGCCTCACAAATAGTTCTGTTTTTCCTTTCAGCAACTCCATTTTGTTGGGGTGTTCTTGGGGCTGAGAAATTGTGTTCAATTCCTTTCCTGTCACAATATTCTTCTACTCCTGTGTTTTCAAATTCCTTTCCATGATCAGATCTGATTTTGATTATGGAAGTTCCTTTTTGATTTTGAATTTTATTGAACAGCTTTGTCAGACAGCTAAGAGTGTCACTTTTGGATTCAAGAAGAATGATCCAAGTGAATCTTGTGTAGTCATCAACCACAACAAGGGAGTATCTTTTTCCTCCTAAAGACCTAGTTCTTATGGGTCCAAATAGATCCATATGAAGAAGTTCAATAGGTCTTGAGGTGTCCAATCTGGTCTTGGGCTTGAAAGAAGATCTCTTTTGCTTCCCACATTGGCATGCTTTGCAAAGTTTGTCCTTCTTGAATGGGATCTTTGGAAGGCCTTTAACTAGGTTGGAGTTTGCAAGCTTGGATATGGTTTTGAGGTTTAGATGAGCCAATCTTTTGTGCCATAACCATGACATATCAGATTGACTAAATGACAGAAGGCAGTGAGCAGATGAGGATTCAACAATCTTTAAGTTTAGGCAGTAGAGATTTCCTTTTCTTGAACCAGTCAGAATGACTTTATTGCTTTTGTCTTTTACAGTGCATAGATCCTTGGTGCAAACAACATGATATCCCTTATCACAGATTTGACTAATACTAATCAAATTGTGTTTGAGACCTTCTACATAAGACACATTTGTGAAAATGATGTCTTTAGTAACAAGATTTCCTGATCCTTTGACCTTAGCTTGGGAATTGTCACCAAAGGTTACATTTGGACCATTTTTAGGGATATATTGTTGCAACCAGTCTTTATTGAAGGTCATATGCCTACTACAACCACTATCTAAATACCAGAGTCCTTTCCTAGGTACCTCTTTTAGTTCTTCAGCAGCAGCAAGAGCTTCCATTTCTTCCTCATTGTCTGACTCTTCCTCATCTTCAGCTATAAAGCATAGCATGGCTTCCTCTCCTTCATTGTCAGAGTCATCACTGGACTCAAATTCTTCATCACTGAATTTTGATGAGTCAGCAATCATCACTTGTTCTTTGTTTTTGTCATTTTTGTTCTTGGAGCAGTTGAAGCAGTTGCACCTGGAGCTATGAATGATTTCTTTTGAGTAGGTCATTCTCTTGGCTGTCTGGTTGTCCCTAGGTTTCCTTGGTTCAGGGCATTCTGAAGAGTAATGGCCTTGCATTCCACAGTTGAAGCAATCAACTATCTTCTTGTGATTATCTTGTTGAGGATTAGATGTGGAAGGATTGTATTTTCTGTCAAAGGATTTCTTTTGAAACTTCATGGCATTTCTGACAGCCATGGATATGAGGCTTGGAAGGTCTTCTTGAAGGACAGGTTTACTCACAGGTTTGGATGAGATGTTTATCCTTTGGAGAGCATTGATGACAATGGTCTCAATGTCTTGGTGAGTGATAGGCTTGTGAGCAGTTTCTTGAGCAGTTAAAGCTAAGGTTTGTGAAATGGTTGGAACTGGTTGAATTTTAATCATTCCTTCCAGTTCATAGGCCTCAAGCTTTCCAAAATATTGCTCAACAGTCATTGTGCTCCATTCAGATCCTTCCCTGATAGGTAATGCTACCTTTTCATATTCTTGAGGGAGATTGGAATATATCTTGAGGCATAGATCTTGCTGTTCAAAAGTTTTTCCATGATCAGCAATGGATCTGACAAGATTTTCAAATCTTGGTTGAGCAGCACTAACTTTTTCTCCAGGATAGAACTTGAAGTTGTCTAATTGTCTAAGCAAGTTATACAAGTTTTGAGTCCTGACACTGGTATGTTTAGTGAACTTGGTTTGAATGAGAGCCCATGCTGATCTGGCATTTGGTTCCTTAGCAATTTCTTGTGCTAGAGAGTCATTTACACTCTTTTGAAGAATGTTTTTAACTTTTAAATTTGCACTGACCAATTGCTTTTCAGCTTCAGACCATGTTTCTGGGGACGTCATCTTACTACCTCCTCCATTAATATCTATTTGAGTTGGGTAGGTTATTTCATTATTTAGAACATACCAGTTCCATATACTGTTTGCATCAAGATATGTTTTGATTTTTGATGCATAGATCTCAAAAGATCCACAGTCATCAATGTGTGGGATGTCTTTCTCATTATTTCTTCTTGGTTGAGGCATGGTGGGTTTGAAGAGGATCTTTCACAAGTTGTTAGACTTTGAATGTGAAGACAAGCTCTGATGCCAACTGAAAGGCCCTTGTTTGAATTGCAAATGATCAGACAGCTATGGTTTGGCTTAGCTGTCAGATATTTGAAGAGTTGTGCAGCGGAATATATATATATATGGTTTGAAATAATGATAGGACAATTAACACAATGAAATAATGCAAGTGTGTGTGTGTGATTGCAGAAAAGGAAATAACACAACAAGATTTAAAGTGGTTTCGAGTTCACTCTTCCTACATCCACCCCCACTGTCAAACTTTGACAAGTGAGATCAATTTATTATAATCTTAATCAACAAGAATTATACAAATTGATAGGTAAGTTCCTTGAACTTCCTCTTCCTAATTAGTACAGTCAACTAGGGATACACTTAAAGTACAGTCTTAAGTGATTTTACAACTTGAAGTACAGTCTCAAGATTTACAACATAAATACACTCAAAGTACAGTCTTGAGTGTTTACAAAATATTTATACACCTAAAGTACAGTCTTAGGTGTTTACAATCATACACTTAAATTACAGTCTTAAGTGCTTTTTCAACTTGAAGTACAGTCTCAAGATTTGCTAATTGTGAGTCATCACACTAAGGTTGTTGTAGTAGAAACAGGGGCTGAAGGTTTGGGTTTGGAATGGTGTTTGAAGGGTAGGGATTGATGTGTAAGGTTTGAATTCCAGGAGGAGTGTAAGGGGTAAGGGAAAGGGTGTTTTTGGATTATCAAAAGGGTGGTTTGTGCAGAGGATGAAGTCTTCTATTTATACACATTAATGTAGCCGTTGGAATATGACTGTTGCAGCACCATTAATGTGTCTTTGACTGGTCTTTGCCCCACTTGTCCACTTGCAGGTCTTCATTGAGCTGGATTGAGGGAATGGCTTCCAGAAGGTCTTCAATGGTCTTCAATGGTGGTCTTGATAGCTGTGAAGATACAGGATCCATCTTGGTTGAAATTGTGATAGCAAAGGATGAGACAGAACAATGGCTGTCTGATGAAGAAGCCATAGCTGTCAGATCACAACAAGGCTTAGCTATCAGAGTTGATCTTCAATATGGGTGGAGGAGCTGTTAAAGATCTTGATAGCTTAGAACAGATATATGATTCATGTTATTGTAGTAGTACAATCAATGTAAGAATGAGAATCATAGCTGTCAGACTCACAGCTGTCAGATAAACTGAAGCCTTAGCTGTCAGTTTATACTGTGGCTTAGATCATTAGTTAAGACATGTATTTGATTTGTATAATGTAAACATGTAATTAACTTATTGTTCTCAGCCATTTTGAGTTACATAACTGTTGAGTAACAAGATGAATATGAGTGTTGATTTGGTCAGTTATCATCTTAACTGTTAGTCATGACTGACAGTTATGACTGACAGTTTTCATCTTTTGATATAAACCCTGTTCCTTATATATTCCTTTATCAAAACCATCTAACTATGACTTTGATCAAAGTTAGGTCCTAACACATAGGAATTGGGAAAATTTTCACGGTGCTTGTTTATTCACATCAGTACATCATATATAGATTACAACTAGGAAAGGAAAACTAATTTAGGTAAACTAGGACTCTATTTACTGACCACTATTCTAGCAATCTTCTCTATACAAACCATATCACCACAAATATTAAGTATATCCTATACAACAACCGTATCTTTTGTGACTGAAACCGTGATTCCAAAATCACGGCTAATAGTTATCAACTGTTTAGTTTTTGCGCCCCACCCCCTCCCCTCCCCCCCCCCCCCCCCCCCCCCCCGCCCCACCTTAAAATTAAATGAATCTTAGCTTATGATAAATATGAAGAACAATAACTTGAAAACCAAACGATGTAATATTTGTCTAACCTGACAACTTCTGTTACCTCTACTCCTGCAGATGATATCATTTTTTTTTATACATAATTAACAATCCTGCCCGAACCAAGATGGAAGCTCGGTTTTGATGAAAATATTGTTTATCTCCATTACAGATTTCTTGTAAAAAGTACAGAACAGAAATTATGATCCTTCAAATTGCCTGAACTCATATAACCTATTTAGGATGAGACCATGCCCTAACAAGTAACAACTATATGAAATTTCTGATCCTGCCAATTACCATCCATATTAAAAGACCAGGCGAGACATGGCCTAACAAGCAACAAGAAGAACCAACCTACCACTTTCCAGTTCAGTTCAAACATAAGTAAAAAAGGCTTATGTTTATATGACTAATTACTTTCCGGTACCCAACTGCGCACCTCTTCTTTCTTTCCTTTATTAATTCCAAATTCACAGTGTGATCTTCAAGAATTAGTAATCCAAAGCATTATCTCAGCTGCAGCATGCTTAAATGCCTCTCCGACCAGGACTCCCTCGGGCAACTGGTAATCTGTAGAATTCGCCTGAATTAAATTGCCAATATAAAGTCAAATAACGCGGTATCAAATATGCAGTGTACATATACTCAGAAATTTATCTGATTTTGATATTAAAGTATGTTGAGCTTACTAGGCTCAGACAAAGGCTATAAAATTGGCCACAACATTAAGCAGTTTTTATTTTTGTAAGTCATTCATCATTAATCTTAGCTAGCTAGGTCAGTAAGTATATATGTTACACCTTCATATATCCTCAATTGGATGTTTCAAAACCTAGAATAGAAATTTGTTTAGGGTTTCCTAATATACCATCCCTGTAACCAGATCGAAAATGACAAAATATTTTTTGAACTTTTTGATACAATCCTTCCAATACATTTTTGTGTCTAATTCATATGAGTAACGCCAATGCGACATTGAATTGGGGAGGGAATAAATCCTCCAGAAGTCATGTATTTCAAAATCCAATTAGAAGAACTAGTTAAAAAACTTGAGAGATTGTAAAACTTGTCGTAATGCCATTAACTGCGATAATGCTAATTAATACCAATGAGATAGAAAGCAGTAATCTAGCCCAAATACTTTACTGAAGTGAAATATATTTGGTTGTATAGAACTTGTTACACATATAGCCGAATAAGCATATGTGCACTTGTAAACTACTGATGTCCTATTTCAGCTATTACAGTGGTCTATACAATTATTATTTCTTGATAGATTTTTTTATTCTAGATGATCAAAATTGAGTAGTTATGACTCAAGATTCAGTCATCATGAATGAATTAGTTAGAAAAGGGATATAGTCAACTTACACGCGCCTGAATCATGTACATGTTCCTGACATCATCACCGAAAGCATGAGCACAAACCACCTCCAATTTGTGCATGTCCAATATACTGCAAATCTTTGATAACACACCAGGCTTCTTGAATGACCACACGCTAATCTGCGCATCCTCTCCACAAACATTAAAAACGACATTGGGAGATAACCATGTTTGAAAGGCCATGCTACTCATTGGGAATCGAGGGATGTTAGAAAATGAGGGACAGGGGTTTGTTGCGTTCATGGTGGCCAAGTTACTTGATGATCCTTTATCTGCAATGAAGGATTCCCTCGTCTCCATAAGTTCTCCTTGCTTTTGCTGGGTAAGTCTTGATGGATCTGTAAAGTTCATGGTGGACATGCCATGGAGTCTTTCTAGCTTTTGCTTCTGGAGCTGCTTGAGGCTTTGTTCTAGGGATTTTATGTATCTCACTGCTTCATCAACAATGGTATATTTTTCTGCCTGCATTATTTATCATTTAGTAGATATTACAGTTAGAATGAGAAGGGAGACTTGGCGCAACAGTTATAGTTCCCGCCATGTGACTTGGAAAAGATAGATGTATTTATTTATACATTTGGTTATTTTAAATTGCATAAAAACATCCTTAGCTAGCTCTTTTGGCAGATTTAGTGATTGCACAAGCATCTCTGAACTGTTAACAAGGTGGAACACCTTAATTCAGATAAATATAGGTGTATCCATTTAATTTGAAGATATTTATTTGGCATGTTCAAGAACATTAAGAACAATACTTTTAAATCAAAATCAAATTAATGTGGAAAGATGAAATTCTCCATAGATAAACAAAAGAAATTTTGGTCTTAAAATTATAAGGTCATAGAAACGAAAATCATGTATGTATTTGTGTGTCTTTATAGAGATATGCGCGCACACACACATACATGTTCACTAATTTACTTAAAAAAATAAAATCACAAAAACATTTGGAATATGCAATTTTAAATGTGGAAATATGAAATTCCAGTATGGTTGATATCCAATTTTGGGAGAGATCGCCTGTTAGAACAGAAGAATCTCCTTAATCATTACAGAAATTTAATAAATGCTCAAAAACTTTAATGGAAGTATGCATCCACATCCCCAAAAGGTTCAGATATATCGATCCCCTTCCTTTCCTTGAAAAAGTGTACTTATAACTTGTACTAATTGTTAAAGATTGGATAGAATTTAATAAAATGGAGAGAAAACTAGAGAGTAATTCTTCAAATCAATTCAACACAACTCAGTTTAGACATGCAAATAACTTTAAATTGGAGAAGAAATAATTGCAAGAAAGAAATGGGGAAACCCCCAATGTTGATTAGTTATTTACCCTAGGAGGGAGATGAGGAATTAAAGCATGGAGGCTAGAGAACATGTTCCTGATCTTCTTCCTCCTTTCTCTCTCCGTCACTAAATGCGTCACACAATCTGACTGACTGCCAACTTTACTTTCACCACCACCACCACCATTACCACTTGCCTTCTTGCTACTATTACCAACATCACTACCACCAACACCGCCACCACCACCTATAGTGCTCCTCTTTTTCCTTATTCTGTCCTCCACTGGCGCTGCGACGTCACTAGCCCCTATTATATTTTGTCTACTAGAAGTGCTAAAATCGAGAACCTTTTTACCTTTGTACTGATCTTCTTCTCCAATAGTACCAATAAGAACATCAATACCAACATCACCATTAGAGTTATCAGAAAAAATCCATGATTGATTGTCCCAAAAGAAGTTTTCATTGCTATCAGCTTCATTACCCATCACAAGATCCTTCTGAATGTTGAGAAAGAAATGAGAATTTAACTAGCTAAGAGAGAAGGTGGGATGGTTTGAAGAAGATGGTAAAGGTTTTAAAGGTGGAGTTAGAAGGGTATTTGGTTTTGCCATTAAGAAGAACACAAAATATAATCATAACATCAAGCATCGTTACATGCTTTAAAACAAAAAAGGCACCTTAAAACCAATTTTAGATTGGGTCCCACTTGCTTTCATCATGGTCCTACTTGCTCACATCCACCTAATTCATAATTCTTCTGATTGAATTGGAATCATCTTTGTTGATCTCTCACTCAATTTCTTTTTGTGTGATATTGAATTCTTATTATTTATGCATCAAATTGTTAATGTGGCATTGAGTGAAAAATCAATGAAATGAGCCTAATTTGAACACTGAACACTAAGATTAGTTTGAGCATTTTTAATTTTCTTTTTTTTTTTGTTGTTATTTCCACTGATAATTGAAAAGAAAAACAAAAGGCAAATAAATAAAATTGTTATGACTCGAAATAAAAGGTTTCCGATCCCATAAAATATGAGTATATCATAAGTATTTTTCTCAATTTAAACATGATTAAAGATTGTCCAAGCAAATTTATTATACGAATATTCACATTATGACTCAATAAATGACTAGTTCAACTATTGTTACTTCATTAAACATAAGTTTATTTAATTTAAGAGTGAATGGTGATTAAAGCATGATATGAGCTACTACTTCACAGTTTGATCTAAAAAATTAAGGTTCTGTATAATGCAATTACTAAATATTTATTTGGAATGTATAATTTTCATGAGCTGATTATAGTTAATATAAGTGCTTGAGTGTCATTAATGAAGAAGTTATGTTCAAATGTAAAATCCAAAGATATATGTTCTTCTTTGTAAATGGTAATTATTCACAATATTTGATTTTGAAATAACCAAAGAATTAATTATTTCTTAAAAACATACACAAGGTGCGTGTTGGAGAACAATCTAATGATTATCTTAAAATAAAACACAATTTCTCTATGCGTAACAATGTTTTTATCCTGTGATATCTAGCTTATCCAACCAACTATTGTGTGCAGGGACATCTCACTGTAACTATAGATGATTTATTTTAAAATAGTTGCTATTACTGTTTTCTTTTTATGGAACTTAGATACTTTTATTTTATAGAAACTTATTGGTAGTACCTCACTATGTTTAACTCACAATTAATCATAGTAAAAATGTTTTGATAAATAAATAATCAAACCCAATTGATTATATGATGTATACAAAAAGACCTGAGCACAGGCAGCCCTATACAAAGCTCAACAGCTAAGCTGCCCTGTTTCCACTCAAGCCAACAGTCAAGTCATTACATGATCTACCTATCATCTATACATCCAACAAACTGAAGATCTACCTATTACAAACTCCCTCTACCTTAAATGAATTATCAAGATGATATATACAAACAAGCTTCAACAGGTAAGGCCCTACAAGCCCAAACAGCTAAGCTCCCCTGTTTCAACAGCTAAGACTGTTCTTCTTCAACAGCTATCTCCACGTCATCATATTTTTGAAGAATGATTATTCCAATATTACCAGTCATTGGAATAACTCATATTGAAGCATGTTCAAGTGTGAATACACCTTCTCCAAACCTTGACAACCTGTGTACAGAGGAACAACAAACATTTAGTCAAAGTCAAAGGGAACCATTACTTCTCTGTACCTTTGTTCCCCAAACGGCTACTACTGTACCCTTGTCCCCCAATGGCTCTATCTCCTCCCTTATATAAAGGAGTATACTGGCATGTTGTCAAGTGACCCTTTTTAGACTTTCTACACCATTTTTACAACCTAACAACCCTTTGTAGTCTTACTGCATTCTCCCTCTGCAGTATTAAATATTTGCACAAACCCCTGCAAATATTGTGCCATCTTGCACCCAATTACAACCCTCTCCTAGCCAGCTTAAAGCCAAGCTATTTTGTAAACACACTTGTGATTATTATACTTTTTTTTTCTCGCTTTGAAAGAAGCAACCTTAATTGAAGTGTCAATTAAGTAGAGGGGGTTCAAAGGAACTTGCCTTATCAATTCTTGTAACTCTTATTTGAAGAGAATATTATAGTGGATTGATCTCACTGTTCCAATAATGGGGGTGGATGTAAGAGAAGAGTTTTGCCTCTGAACCACTTTAAAATACTGTGTACACTCTTGTCTCCACACTAACACACACTTACACCTTGTCCTTTTATTTATTCTTTCATTTATATTCCGCTGCACATTTCTTTTATTAACTTATCTCTCAACAGCTAACCTCAAATAGTTAGCTGTCCAAGTTTTAATCAGTCTGTTCTATTAGTTAAACGGGGCCTTTCAATTGGCATCAGAGCTTGGATTCACCATACAGAGTCTAACAACTTGTGAAAGATCCATTCAACCCACCATGCCTCAACCAAGAAGAAACAATGAAAAGGACATTCCACACATTCATGATTGTGGATATTTTGAGATTTACTCCTCAAAAATTAAAACCTACCTAGATGCTAATAGCATATGGAACTGGTATGTCTTAGAAAATGAAGTTGAACCTCCCACTCAAGATGAAGTTAATGGAGGAGGTAGCAAACTCAAATCTCCTGAAAACTGGACTGATGCTCAAAGACAACTTATGACTGCTAACTTAAAAGTAAAAAATATTCTGCAAAAAAGTGTCAATGGCTCCTTAGCTCAAGAAATAGCCAAAGTATCAAGTGCTAAAGCAGCATGGGAACTAATTAACACCAAGTTCACTAAACATACCAGTGTTAGAACCGAGAATCTATATAACTTATTAAGACAGTTAGACAACTTCAAATTCTACCCCGGAGAGAAAGTGAGTGCTGCAAGACCAAGATTTGAAGATCTTGTAAGAGCCATTTCAGACCATGGCAAAACCTTTGAACAATCTGACCTATGCTTAAAGATCTACTCTAATCTTCCTCAAGAGTATGAGAAAGAAGCCCTTCCCATTAGAGAAGGAGCTGAATGGAGTAGTATGACCATAGAACAATACTTTGATAAACTTGAAGCATATGAACTAGAAGGAATGATCAAAATTCAACCAGCATCCACTATATCTCAAACCCTTGCCCTTGTTGCTCAAGAGCAAACCCAGAAACAGTTTTCCCAACAGGACATTGACACCCTTGTAATTAATGCCCTTCAAAAGCTGAACATAACTCCTAAACAAGAATCAAAACCAATTTCTCAAGAAGACATTCCAAGTCTTATCTACATGGCTGTTAGAAATGCCATGAAACATCAAAATAAAGCTTTTGATAAAAGATACAGTCCTTCACCATCCAACTCAACTCAAGAAGTTGTTAAAAAGAGCATTGAGTGTTACAACTGTGGTAAACCAGATCACTATGCTTCTGATTGCAAAGAACCAAAAAAACCAAGAGAACACTCAAAAAGAATGAACTTTTCTAAAGAAGTCATTCATAGTTCTAGGTGCAATTGCTATAATTGTGTCAAGGCTAAGAATGACAAGAATAAAGAACAAGTCATGCTTGCTGACTCTTCTAGGTTTAGTGATGAAGAATTTGATTCATCTGACTCAGATAATGAGGAAGAAGAAGCACTACTGTGTTTGGTTGCACAGGAATGTGAAGAATCAGATAATGAAGAGGACCTTGAAGCCTTAGCTACTGCTGAAGAACTTAAAGAGGTACATAATTTTAATTCTCTTAACATTGATGGCTTTAGAAATTTAGTTTGCACCCTTTTGATTCAAAAGAAGAAACAAGACTCTAGCTTTGCTGCCCTCATCACAGAAAACCTTGAGCAATCAAAAACCATTAAAAATCTCAAATCCCTAAACACTAACCTTGAAACAACCAAAAAGGATCTAGAAGAAAAATGTCAAAAATTTGAAAATGACATACTTAGCTCAACAGCTAAGACTGATTGTTCTGAGTCACAAAAGGATAATGAACAGGAAATGAGTACCTTGAAGGAAGAAAACAAGGCATTAAAAAGCAAAATTCACTCCTGGAACAAATCAAGCAATGTTTTATCCATGTATTACTTTAATCAAAGACATCCTGGAGACAGATCTGGAATAGGAGCAAATAACCCCACACTCAAAACCTACACTCCACCTACTGGTGATAGAGGTGTTGAAACTATGATTTTACAAAGTCTCAACACATTCTCTACCAATAAACCATCTTACCCTATTCAAACAAAGGAAGATGTGTACAAACAGAGGAGTGAAAAGAGTAAATTAAAAGTGGATTCTCTTAAAATTCCTAAATCTCAAGCTTCCAGCAGTACTGATGATATTAAATCTCAGAAAAAGAAGCAAGAACAGAAGCCTAGACAAGCCAAACAGCCAAGACAAAAGCTGAACAGCCAAGACAAGCTGAAGAGTCAAGGCAAACTGGACAGCCAAGACATACTAAACAACATAGGCACTCTAGGCAACCTAGACAAAACTGGCAATACTCCAATGGAAAAATCCATGCCTATCAGTCCCAAAATTCCTCACCTAGATCATCATACCACTCACAAAATCCCAGACAGCAATCTCACTTTCATCAACCAATACAGAAATCAAAGCCCATACAGTACTGGACACCTATATAACTCTCCTCAACCATTTACATTGACACCCTACATGATGCAAATCATGTCCTACTATAACACCCTTAACCAGTTCTTCAAAAGGAGATCAGGTGGCAAGGCTAGGGTACCAAAGAAAGTCTAATCATTTGGATCCAAAAAGAATAAAGGGTACCATAATTTTTAATTTTGTTTTGTAGGAATCCAATAAAGGGATATGGTATTTAGATAGTGGATATAGCAGACACATGACCTACAACAAGGAATGGCTTCAACAGCTAACACCAAAGAATGGTCCCAATGTTACATTTGGTGACAATTCTCAAGCAAGAGTCAAAGGATCAGGCAACCTAGTGACCAAGGATATCATCTTTACAGATGTATCTTATGTTGAAGGCCTTAAACACAATTTAATAAGCATTAGTCAAGTTTGTGACAAAGGTTATCATGTTATCTGCACAAAGGACCAGTGACAAGTTAAAGACAAGAACAACAAGGTTATTTTAACTGGAGTTAGAAAGAAGAACCTCTACTGCCTCCACCTTGAAGTTGTCCAAACCTCTACTGCTCACTGTCTATTATCCTACAGCCAATCAGATATGTCTTGGCTGTGGCATAAAAGACTTGCTCACCTAAATCTCAAAACCATTTCCAAGTTATCCATCTCCAACCTTGTCAAAGGTCTTCCCAAAATTCCTTTCAAGAAATACAAGTTATGTAGAGCCTGTCAATGTGGAAAACAAAAGAAGACATCCTTTTCTGCTAAAACAAGACTGGACACAACCAAACCTCTTGATCTCCTTCATATGGACTTATTTGGCCCCATTAGAACCAGATCTCTAGGTGGAAAGAGATATTCCCTTGTAGTTGTTGATGACTACACAAGATTCACTTGGATCATCCTTCTTGAATCCAAAAGAAATACTCTTCATAATCTCACTCAGTTGTTCAACAAAGTTCATAACTTTAAAGGCTTATCTATCAAAAGGATAAGATCTGATCATGGAACTGAATTTAAGAACACTGGAGTTGATACTTATTGTAATCAAATAGGGATTGATCACAACTTTTTAGCTCCAAGAACTCCTCAACAGAATGGAGTTGCAGAAAGAAAGAATAGGACCATTTGTGAAGCAGCAAGAGCAATGTTGTCAGAACACAATCTTCCTAAATACTTTTGGGGTAAAGCTGTCACTACTGCTGTTTATGTACAAAACAAAACTCTCATCAACAAGTATCATATGAAGACCCCATATGAGTTGTGGAATGGAAAGATTCCAACCATATCCTACTTTCATGGATTTGGGAGCAAATGCTACATTCACAACAACGGGAAGACAATCTTGATAAGTTTGATTCCAAGAATGATGAAGGAATCTTTCTTGGTTATTCCAACACTAGCAAGGCCTACAGAGTTTACAACAAAAGAAGACTGGTTGTAGAAGAATCAATTCATGTTGACTTTGATGAAAACAATGATCAAAGCAACACTGACTTGTGTGATTTTGATGAAAGTATTGGAAACTCTGACAACCTTCCAGAACCTTCACCAACAACCAATAATCCCTCATCTCCAAATGAGAATATATATATTCTTCCATATGTTCTGCCCAAAGACACTCCCAACAGCTTACCTACTCCCAACAGCTTTCCTCTTCCCAACAGCCAAGATGAAACTGTTAGCTGTCAAATTGTCCCTTCTCAAATATCCACTCCTATCCCCATTGTCCATGATGAGAACCTTGTTATCTCCATTCCTATAAAAAAAAAAAAAAAAAAGGAAACCATTCCTGAAGGCATTCCTCACTATGATATCTTCATGAGTGCCTTCATCTCTCAAATGGAACCCAAGAAGATCCATAAATCCCTTCAAGATGCAGACTGGATAGAGGCTATGGAAGAAGAACCTGAACAGTTTGAAAGGAATAAAGTATGGAAACTTGTTCCCAAACCAAGAAATCAGACTGTCATAGGTACCAGATGGGTATTTAGAAATAAAATGAGTGAAGATGGTATTGTAGTGAGAAACAAAGCAAGGCTTGTAGCTCAAGGATAGAGACAAGAAAAAGGAATAGACTATGATGAAACTTTTGCTCCTGTAGCAAGACTTGAAGCCATAAGACTATTTCTAGTTGTTGCCTCTTTTAAGAAGATGAAAGTATTCCAAATGGATGTAAAGAGTACATTCCTAAATGGATTACTTAATAAACAAGTGTTTGTTGCTCAACCTCCTGGATTTGAATATCCCAAATTCCCAGACCATGTATACAAGTTGGACAAAGCCTTGTATGGCCTAAAACAAGCACCTAGAGCCTGGTATGACACTTTGTATAATTTCTTTCTCAATAAAGGATTTACCAAAGGTCATATTGACAACACCTTGTTCATAAAAAAATATGGAGATAGCACCTTACTCATTCAGTTCTATGTTGATGACATTATCTTTGGATCATCAAATGAGGACCTCTGCAAAGAATTTGGAGATCTTATGCAAAAACAATTTGAAATGAGTATGATTGGAGAACTAACCTACTTGTTAGGTCTCCAAGTCAAACAAATGAAATATGGGATCTTCATTAATCAAGCCAAGTACACAAGAGACATGATAAAGAAGTTTGATATGCAGAATGCCTCAACAGCTAAGACACCTCTGTCTACCACAACCAAAATTCATGCTGACACTGATGGTCAAAGTGTTGATCAAACACTATACAGGAGCTATATAGGATCTCTCCTATATGTTACGGCATCTAGACCAGACATCATGTTCAGTGTATGTCTCTGTGCAAGGTTCCAAGCCAATCCTAAAGAATCTCACATTGCTGCTGTTAAAAGGATCTTGATATATTTAAAGGGAACTTCTGATTATGGCTTGTGGTATCCTAATGAATCTCTATTCTCACTAATTGGCTTTACTGACTCAGATTATGCTGGATGCAATCTGGACAGAAAATCAACAAGTGGTGGATGTCAATTCATTAGATCAAGAATTGTATCTTTGTCTAGCAAAAAGTAAACATCAGTTGCTACCTCAACAGCTGAGGCTGAATATGTTGCAACTGGTCTCTGCTGTTCCCAAATATTGTACCTAAAAAGTCAACTTCAAGACTTTTGTATGAATGTCACAAATATTCCTATATTTTATGAAAATTCTAGTACAATTGCCATGACTGAGAACCCTGTTCAACACTCTAAAACCAAACACATTGAAGTCAGACACCACTTCATTAGAGATCATGTTGAAAAAGGGAATATCAACTTAGCCAAAGTTGGTACTGAGGACAATGTCTCTGACATACTAACTAAAGCTATGGATGAAAAGAGGTTTGAACTTTTGAGAGCAATGTTAGGAATGATTAACTTGCCTAAGTAAAAGGGATTAACTGAAATTTTATTTCATAAACTTTAAACTAGTACAAAGGACATAGTTAGCTGTTTTACAGTATCTCAACAGCTAACCTAAACAGATCTCTATTTAAGGACAATCATATGATGGCTGATGGATGTATTTTTACACATCAATATTGAATACATTCGTGCTTATCTTGGAGCTAATCTTTGGGTATTTTTGTGTTTTAATGGTTGTTTTGAGTATCTTTGAAGTACAGGGAAAAGTGTTGAAAAAGGAGGAAATATGGCCTTAAAGTTAAAGGAAGGACCTGTGGGGAATTTCGGAGAAACTTGGGACTGAGGACCAGACAGGAATTAGTAGGAAGAAAAAGATCTCTGAAGAAAATCTTAGGGTGCGCACGCCCCCTATTAGAGGGTGTGCACGCCCCTATGATCAGAAGGGATGATTTGTGATGACAGTAAGGGTGCGGACGCTCCCTTTTATTTAGTGCGCACGCCCTCTTGAATCAGAAGGTTTTGACTCCGGGCCATAAAATAGGGTGCGCACGCCCTCTATTGCCTGGTGCACGCGCCCCTTCTCCGAATCAACTTTTTGAAGACTTCCTCCTTTGTTTAGGATTGTTTTTCCTTTCCTTATTTTGAGATATTGTACCCTAGTATAAAAAGAACACAGCAGGAGCTAGGAGATTATGAGTTATTTTTCTCTGGGTTTTTGGGAGCGTAAAAAAGAAGAACAAGTATTTTCTTTTCATCATTCAAGATCCAGGTTTTATGTTTTTAATTTTATTACTTATGTTCATTATGTGGAATATGAGTAGCTAAGTTTTTAATTCATGGGTTGGATGTAAAACACTATCTAGTTCTATGTTATAAACGTTTTTATTCATATTGATTTCATTCTAGTTGTTCAAAGTATTTTAATCAAGTTTCTACGGCTTCAATAATTGAATTAGTCATTATTGGCCTTTTTAACAATTTAGGGTTTTAACTCCGCCATTGATTTAGGGATTAAAGCGTAGACCAATGCTTTGAGTAATATATCTATTTGATGCCGTGATAGAAATCAAGTGGGTGTAGGTTTATTTGTTCTTTAGAACGTAATAACTCTTTAAACAATTACATGGACTTGATTTGTGAAGTGTGATTAGATAGAGAGAAAAAGATTGCAACCCGGCCGCCTCACCGTCCCAATCTTTACAAGAAGTGAACGAACCCTGGAATGAATCAATAACTTTATTTCAAAATAACATAGAATGATGATAGTGTGAAATCCAACCCGTGAATCTCTTTAATCTATTTACATCGTTGCTAGTTGATCATTGTTTTGTTAATTTAGTATTTAATTTCAGTATTTAGTAGTTAAATTAGTTAATTAAATCAAATAAAAAAACCCCTGGTTACGTTTGCATTAATTAAATCAACTTGTTTATCCACAAGTCTCTGTGGTTTGACCCTTACTTTTGTATACTGCTGCTTCGGCGCTTGTACACTTGCAAGGTATTTTTATTACACAGTGGATTTTATCCATCAATGGCATGTTTACATCATATAACTTGATACTTCTACTTAAAACACCTCTACCCCTATGGAACTTGGTAGCATTCCCTCCTCAAAATTCCTCTCCAAAACAAAAAGCTCAACAAATACCTGATTTCCCTCAACAGCTAACCAACTAACTTAGCTGTTCAAATTCCTCTGCCTTCTTACAAGATCTGTTTCCAACAACATCCAGACCCCTTATCCTGCATATATCCCCTCTCATTTGCCCTAGCTAGTGTGGACTGACCTTCCCCCAAATATCTTTCCAACCACACTGGATGCCTCTCCATAACAGGATCTATGAAAGAAACTGAATGCTGAAGAGGTGGACCTATGGTTCTTGGCCACCACTCCTCCACAGCATCATAGGGTGGGAAATCATCCAAGGGAGAAACAAAGCTAAAGGTTCCTAAAGTCTGCATGCTCTCAGCAGCTATCATTGCCATATGGGAAGAAGGGCCTCCATTATTCTCCTCCTTAACTTGAACTGGACTACAACACCTCAGATACTGCCTAAACAGTTGAGTGTGAGTAGTTGATGGTGACTGCTGGACCCCATGAAAATTATCTCCCCCTCCTTCAAGCACTGCCATACTTATTAACAAAGTATCCCTTGTCACTGGGACATAATCCCTTAGCTGTTCAGCAACAGGCACCTTCTTAGCCTGAACAGCTAAGATATCTTCCGGACTCATTAGCTCCCTCAAAGTAAAAGGCCTCAAAACCTGATTTCCCTCAACAGCTATCCTTCCAAAGTCCTTCTCATGGACCTTTAAACCCTCTTTTCTCATCAAGTCTCTAAGGGAATGAACCCTTTGAACTTCTGTTTGTGCAGCACTTGCCTTGCTGCTCTCTCCTTTCCCTACCCTCATGTTCTGTTCAAACAACTTTATACTTCCTCTCTCCTCCCCCTGTTTCTCTTTTCACTTGACTTTAACCTCATTCAGTTATGCCAATCTCTCTCTCTCTATCTTCTCCAAAGATTCCCTTTCACACTCCCAATCTCTTTTTCTCTTCTCCCTATCTCTCATCTCCCTATACTTAAGAGGGTGATCAAGAGGAAGCTGTTCAACTTCCTCATGCAACTTATGATCACTCTGTATAGTGTATGACCTGTACTCTCTCTCAAACCTTTCTCTCTCAGTCTCTTCTCCTACATGGATTGAAAAGATTAATTTTTTAGCTGTCTGAGCCATCTTTTTGGGACTAAACTTAGATGACAGTCTTCCCATTTTCAAAAATTGAACTAAGTGTGCCCCCAACAGCTAAGACTAAAGAGAAAGAACTTAGTGTGTATTCATCAGCTAAGTCCATATTCCTTATATATACAAGGAATTTATGACAGTTCATAATAGAGTATGATTATAGACTTAGCTGTTGAATTTTAATTTTGGTCCAAAATATCAACTGATTTGACTACCAAATATGTACTATTGGTACAAAAAGGTGGCAATTCTAAGATGTGATGGTCAATATTAATTTTGTAGTGAGTTATGTTATATTTAGCACCTTTCTTTCCTTAAGTAGCCGCCTACTATTTCTGGAAATAAATGATATATCATTTACTTCTATTCTATTTACTGTTCCTTTGAACAGTAAAAGAGGATAACTGTTTCATCACCCTTAGCAGCTATCTTTAATCCCCACGTCGCCTCTCTCCTAAAAAATATAATCGTTGTCCCCACCTTCTTAACCACGATCTTCCCATTATCTCTACCTCTTTATAAAATCCAAATAGTAATTTCCCTTCGAAAATCATTCAAACTTTCCAATTCGAATACTCTGCTTCAAACCCTAATCCTCCGTTTTTGCTATTGCTCACCCCTTTCTTCGAAATCAATGGCTCTTCCTGAAGAATCACATGGATATTACATTGAATATGCTTTCTTTGAAGGTGATGTAGGATCCTATGTCAAAGAGATTCTAGAAAACAATGGCCTTCTCAACATGTTAACTGCTCAGAATCCAATCCTTGAGAATGCTTGTTCTGAGGTATATCGAATTGGAACTAGGCTAAAAGATAGTTCCATTCGATGTGTATTCCAAAATGTCATAATGATCATTAAACCTGAAGATGTTCATACCACTTATGGCATCTCCAATCACCCCAGCCTTCTGTCCAACATTTGGAGCAAAGACCTAGATACAACATTCAGTGTTCTCTACAAGCTGCAATTCACCAATCAAGAAGATGTTGATTATGAGTCTGTGAAGAACAAACCTATTCTGAAGAAGAACCTATCCATCAATAATTCAACCCTCAGTGATGTAGTCATAAAAGGAATGTGTGGAAAACAATCATCCTTGGACCAGCTAAGCTCTTCAGAATGGAAGATTGCCCTTGGTCTGATTAGGAGGAAAATAAACTGGTGTAAAGTAATGATTGAAAACTTCAACCTTAACACTTCCCCATCTCTTCATAAACCTTATGTGAGATCTACTAAGATAAATCTGTTCATATTCATGAGTGGGATTCTAGCTAAGAAGCTCAAAGACCACCCAGCCATTCTCAACACTAGGTGGCTTGAACTAGTTCCGCTCAGTTCCTCCAAGAAATTTGATAAAAAGACCATCCCTCTTAAAGGCTCTAAAGAGGGACCAGCTAAGTCCTCCAAGGCCAAACCTTCAACAGCTAAGGCATTCAGAAGGGTCCCAATAGCTAAGCCTGGACCTGATGAAGCTCTAGCAACCAGAATGGCCACCAGAGGAACAGCTAAGTCATCTACAAGAAGGAAAGTCATAGCTGTTAAAAGGACAGGCAAGAGGAAGATTGATGAACCTCCCTCATCCTCATCTTCAACATCCAGTTCCTCTTCTCAATCAACGAAAAATGACCCAGGCACTCCTCCCACTAGCCATGAGAACACCACTGCTGAATTTGAAGTGATCAAACCTGCTCACAAATCTCAGAGAAAAATGTTTGTTGATGATGAAGCAACAATGAGTGAAGGAGAATCTGAAGGTAAGAAAGCAAGTAGCTCCAGTGGTGTAATGGAGATTGATGAAGAAGAATATGGAATTCAGTTGTCTCTACAACAACAAATTGATGAAATCAGAAAAGCCAAGCAAGGTCAAGGACCACCTGAGCAAGTTGTGCCAACAGCTAAGCAAGCTATGCCAACAGCTAAGCAGGATATCCCAGCAGCTAAGTCAGTTGATCCAACTGACAAGGTAACTTCTTCATCTTCCTCTGCTGGTCAATTCATAGTAAAAAGAAGAAGTGTGAGATCTCCCTCTCCTCCCTCTCCCAATTTGACTTCTAGTTCAGATCATGTTGCTGTTATTGAAGGAATTCTTGATCTTACCTCTTAAACCATCTCTCCTATTGAAACCTTAAAGGGGAACCCACCTAGTCCAGACATCCCTGTCAGGTCAAGGGGGAACTCTCCTATTCATGAGTTCATCCAAACAGCTGAGAATCAACTTCCTACTTCCCTTCCAGCTCCAGCATCCCCTCCTTTCATATCTCCTGATCAATCTACTGTCATTCTTATCCTCAACCCTCAAATCATTGAATTTATCAAAGATAAGTCTGTATCTAATCTATCTGATGATGATACATCAACCCTTTTTGAACAGCTTTCCAGTAAATTTTCTATGGATGAGGCTCTCAAGGCCTTTGATTTCATGAGGATTAGAGAAGCAAGGCAATCCCAAGGTCAAGGTGGATTTTCTACTCCCCAGCCTATCTCAACAGCTATCCCTACCTCTAAATCTTCTTAACCCTCATAATTCCCCAATCCCTAGGAAATGACCAAAACCCATATGAGTGTTCATACAAGGAATATTGGGGGCTAACTCTTTCATGCTTATGAAGAGTGGAAGAAGTTCAGAATCACCACTCAATATTGCTTCCTCTTTTCTGCTCCAAAACTTCCAAATCCTCTCAATTTTTCAAACTTTGTTGAATGGGAACTTGTCTTCTCCCATCTCATTTCTAACAATCTTCAGGAATGCCTCTATGCTCCTTCATCCCTTATGTATGCCCTCTGCATTCAATATGCTCAGTCCATCTTTTGGACCCTGCTTTCCAAGAAGAGCTGCATAATGGGACTCATTGTCAAAAATCTCTTCCCAATCTCTTTTGTGTATCCACAACATCTTCCTCCACCTCCTCCTCAATTCCATAAGAAATCTAGATCACAATTTGCAAATCTCCGTCCTAATTTTGATCCATTCAAATACACCCCTCCATATCATCTTACCTACACTGACTTCAATCAATTCTCAGCCACCCTCATCAAACAACTCAAATCTGCCATTCTCAAAAAGCTTGACAATGTATCTGAGTTCATCCTTCAAAGAGGTAAGAATCCAATTCATCCCTTTCCTGAACAGCCAACCTCAATAGCTTTCCCTCCTCCTCCTCCTAGCAGCCATCCTCTGCCTCCTAGACCATCACAGGCATCCATTTACTCCTACTTCCAAGCTCCTCCTGCTAGCAAGCCTCCCAAAGTTACCAAGAAGAGACATGCCTCTCTTTACAAGGAATACCCAATTGGGGTTTCACCATCTGATGAGAACATGACTCCTCAGCAATTGCAAGCCTGGATTGGTCCAAGGCTTCTCTACCATCAACCTGTCCTCACCAAAGATCAGTTGACAGCTAGACAAGATCAATACTTCCAGTATAATTATATGATGGGTCTTGACTGGAACAATGAATGGTTCTACAAAAGAAATGATCCAGTGAGAAGAGCTGCCCTTCTACAAGAAAAGAAAGTTGTGGAGAAAAGTCAGAATGCCTAGTATAGGTCCTTTGGTTTGTTTTTCTTAAGTTTTGAATAGCTATTCATAACATCCTCTTTATTTTTACTTTTCAATCATTTCCTTTAGTACATTTCAGTTTGTATTAACAGTTTGTTTGCCAAGAAATATTATCAAGAAGATTTCTCTTCATTGGTTTTAGTATTCCCTTAGCACTTATTCCTACAGGTACATAATCAAAAACCTTTATTTATTTACCAAAAGAGGGAAATTGTTAGTACCTCACTATGTTTAACTCACAATTAATCATAGTAAAAATGTTTTGATAAATAAATAATCAAACCCAATTGATTATATGATGTATACAAAAAGACCTGAGCACAGGCAGCCCTATACAAAGCTCAACAGCTAAGCTGCCCTGTTTCCACTCAAGCCAACAGTCAAGTCATTACATGATCTACCTATCATCTATACATCCAACAAACTGAAGATCTACTTATTACAAACTCCCTCTACCTTAAATGAATTATCAAGATGATATATACAAACAAGCTTCAACAGCTAAGGCTCTACAAGCCCAAACAGCTAAGCTTCCCTGTTTCAACAGCTAAGACTGTTCTTCTTCAACAGCTATCTCCACATCATCAGATCTTTGAAGAATGATTATTTCAATATTACCAATCATTGGAATAACTCATATTGAAGCATGTTCAAGTATGAATACACCTTCTCCAAACCTTGACAATCTGTGTACAGAGGAACAACAAACGTTCAGTCAAAGTCAAAGGGAACCATTAGTTCTTTGTACCTTTGTTCCCCAAATGGCTACTACTGTACCCTTGTCCCCCAATGGCTCTATCTCCTCCCTTATATAAAGGAGCATACTGGCATGTTGTCAAGTGACCCTTTTTAGACTTTCTACACCATTTTTACAACCTAACAACCCTTTGTAGTCTTACTGCATTCTCCCTCTGCAGTATTAAATATTTGCACAAACCCCTGCAAATATTGTGCCATCTTGCACCCAATTACAACCCTCTCCTAGCCAGCTTAAACCCAAGCTATTTTTTAAACACACTTGTGATTATTTTACTTTTTTTTCTCGCTTTGAAAGAAGCAACCTTAATTGAAGTGTCAATTAAGTAGAGGGGGTTCAAAGGAACTTGCCTTATCAATTCTTGTAACTCTTATTTGAAGAGAATATTATAGTGGATTGATCTCACTATTCGAACAGTGGGGGTGGATGTAAGAGAAGGGTTTTGCCTCTGAACCACTTTAAAATACTGTGTACACTCTTGTCTCCACACTAACACACACTTACACCTTGTCCTTTTATTTATTCTTTCATTTATATTCTGCTGCACATTTCTTTTATTAACTTATCTCTCAACAGCTAACCTCAAATATTTAGTTGTCCAAGTTTTAATCAATCTGTTCTATTAGTTAAACAGGGCCTTTCACTTATACTTTGTTAGAACTTGTCACGCGTTTATTAATATTTTACGGCCATTCATTTTGATTTGTAACATTTAGGCACAAGAATGTATGACCATTATAACTACAGTTTTATTATTGAGTTCAGTTACTTTAGAGCATGTTTACGATATTTAATCTTTTATCATCATCACTCGATTAGTTTTATCTTTTGATTGCTAACAGTTCGAGAAGGCAACATGAGCAATATATAATATAAGAAATTGGGATAAAGTACTTCATTTATTTTTCGAAATGTATCAATTTGTTTTCCCTTTGCGACAGATGCAATAGAAAGACACAAAAATTATTTTGCATTGGAGAAAAGGATGTTGGTTGTAAAAAAGTACAAAACCATAACTATACTTCTTAACTATTTTTTTATTGGCATTAGCAAAAGAAAATAAAATTTATAGCATTAACACTATTTAGTTGTGTAATAGAAGCATTAGTAACTCATTGACACATTCGTAAATCAATTTTGTTTGAATAATATTAATCAGGTTTCACAAAATCATGGTCATAAATATATTTTTGCTAGGTTATTAGATACTTGTTCCGTTTCATGATGAATATTGCATTTGATTTTTCAATATGTATAATGAATGTGTTGATCACTTATTTGTACATTACTTCAACAATGATAAATTGCACTATAACTATTTTCTTATTTTTAAATACAACATTTAGTTTGGGACAAACAATAAAGAGAAGTACGGCATTTATCACGAGACGTGTTAGAGCTTTGACAGATTTTCGGACGTGAAAAATCCAAACGGAAATGGATCTTGCCAACCAAAGCAAATGAAGTGACCACAACATTATAATGCCCAGGAGTCCCAACAGCTTCTCTTCGGTCCCATCTTCACTTCTCAGATTCAAAATTGGTGTGTGTGGACCTTATAACTGCGGCTTGCCCGGTTCACTCCTACCTAGAGTAACTCACTCCACCTGTTTACCAACACCTTCACCCAAATCAGAAAACGTAGATCTTTGGAGAATGTACAAGGAACCTCATTTTTTTCCACAGTGAGTCACATCAGAACCCTTGCAGACATTTAGAACTACTCCTTCATCCTTTAAATTGTACCCTTTTTTGTACACCCAACTAAGCGATATTAGATTCTTTGTTACTCGTGGAACATGCCAAACCTTATTCAATGTACATAATTTATCACCAGAAATCCGCACCGTTATGGAGCCCTTGCCAACCACCTTGCAAACAAACCCATTACACATATAAATATTGCCCCCATCTTTGTGCTCATATGTTGCAAACCACTCCTTGAGCGAACACATGCGAAAAGAATCCCCCGATTCATAAATAGATGCATCCTCCTTGCATTTTGTTCTTCAGTCACTAGGACATAACCTTTATCTAGATTGTCACTGCGCAGCTGTCGACTAAGATTTTTGTATGGATAATTAAATTAACATAAAATTATTACTCAAAGTTTATTCATATTAACGACAAAAACAGTGGAAACATTATTTTGGGACGGGAGGGGGGTGTGAGAGCCCGCGCCCGATAATGATCGGATCACCGCGAAATGACCGCCCGTGATAGCGGTTCGCGCCCGTCTCGTGCTGATGCGCTTTTGGAAATGCGCTCGGTTCTCACACAATGGTTTCCTCTTGATGCTGTAATTTGATTGCAAGAGTCGCCACCTCATTTTGATTTTAGGAAAAATGAAGAAAAAACCTTTTTTGAGAAAATGGGTTCGGGGGCTAAGTTACGAGAAGAGAAGGGGTTAGGCACTCTTCTCGCCCGTGATGGTTTCTATATGCATGCCACGTAAGTTATTTTTATGCCTTTTGCCTTGGTTTTATGCCCTAACAAAATGGTGATTTAATAAATGGGGAGTCTTCCTATTCTAGGAAGGTTTGTTTGAATTCACAAATGAGAGTCGGTTTGAGTGGACTCACACTTGGTTTTGAAAATGGTTTTAATCATTTATGTACATAAAATTAAACACATAAAGGGGTGGGGGATTAATATTTACATTTTGTACAAAAAAGGGAAACAATTCCCAAATGAATAAATGTCCAAAACTCCGTCCCCAAGCATTTTCAGGGACTGCTGCTCACTCTTCTTTGTGTACCTGTTCTTGTACTCATCCAATATGGAACGTAAAGGTTAAGAAAACTTCCTAACACATTAAACATCTACCCTTATTTTGCCCTTGATTTTAGGGGCATGTTATGGTGTCCAAACAAAGCATGCAAGGCAATTCTTTTCACAGCCCAGTCTGACAGAATTTCATACATCCCTAAAGTATCCACTTTTGTAATCATGAAAACAAAGGAATCAGAGAAAACACAAAACATGAAAGTTGTTCCTAACATGTTAAAGTTATGATATGGAGAGTTTAAAGTCCAGAAAACAAGTTTAGGTCACCCAAATCACTTCTGACATTTTCATGTACAAACAAGAACATGCTGATTCTGAGAACAGAGAGCTTAAAAAAAAATAGAAAGAGCCTCTTCCACTGAGGCTAAAAATATTATATTTACATGTTATTCTTCCTTGTTCTGTGTAGAACAAGTTCTCTTTTGTGGACTAAGACCAAAACCCACGTTTTCAAGGAGTAAAAATAGAAACAAGGCAGTAAGGTACCATATGGACAGATTATTGGCATCTCACTCATGTCATGAAAACACCTATCAAAACTAACTCAAATGAAAAGCTATGAACATGAAACTTTGTACATGCATATATATACATGTTAACAACATGAAACAACAACCATCCAAGCATTTAGATATGGTTTCATGATGTTCTATGCTAAGATAAAACAAAGCATGGCAGATTCAAGGTTTATAAGATAAAACAAGTTTGTTCTTTGGAAAACTTCTTGAATCCACCACAAACAAAGATATGACACTCATACATACATGATATATATACACAAGATCAAAATCTTAGCATGATCAAGAGCTCAAAACATCATTATATGTCATCATTTAATAAGAAGAACAACAAGAGTAACAATATTGTATTATTGAATATAAAATGGAGGTTTAGCCTAACAAGGTGGCTAAACCCCTCAAGAAATTACATAAACATTATATCTTACCCTTTTAGATGATTACAAGGGGGAAATGATGCCTAGGTTGTGCTCCCTTTGCTTCCAAGGGAAGACTTTTTTGGGTTGTTTTCTCAAGGTTTTGGCCTTGTGTTGAAAGAGTTTGAGTTTGTGTTTAGTGTTTGTGTGGTGGTTTTATGGTGGTGTGGTGGTGGTGATATGGTGGTGTGGTGGTGGTGTGGTGGTAGTGTTCTTGTTGAGAGAGAATGAGAGTGGAGGATGGTAGGGGTTTTTTTTTCTTTTTTGTTTTTGTGTCTCTTTTTTTGAAATGGATGAGAGTGGTGTATATAGGAGGAGGGAGGTGGTAAATTGGTTGTAACTTGGAGGGGGGAGGTTGTAAATTGGTGGATTCATCATCTATCCTTCTTGACTAAGGCTTAAAGTCATCTTCCTTATCTCTGTTCCGGCTTTCCGCTCCGCAACTGCTCCGTTGTGCGCGTCTCCGGTGTCCCGGTTGTCCGCGAGTCCAACATGAAAGTTGCTCGGAATATTTTTCTGGTCAGGCCGGTATATCTGAAATATTTTTATGAGCAAGGAACGACAATAATATATTTTTTCTCTTCTTGACCAATTGATAAGATATTTTGAGATATTTTCCAATTTGGATAACCATCTTTCCGGCTCCGGCTTTTCGCTCCGTAACTGCTCCGTTGTGCGCGCCTCCGGTGTCCCGGTTGTCCGCGAGTCCAACATGAAAGTTGCTCGGAATATTTTTCTGGTCAGGCCGGTATATCTGAAATATTTTTATGAGCAAGGAACGAAAATAATATATTTTTTGCTCTTCTTGACCAGTTGATAAGATATTTTGAGATATTTTCCAATTTGGATAACCATCTTTCCGGCTCCGGCTTTCCGCTCCGTCGTGCACGCTCCGGTGTCCCGGTTGTCCGCGGGCCCAACATGAAAGCTGCTTGGAATAATTTTGTGGTTACGCCGGTATATCTGAAATATGTCAATTAGCAAGGAAAGGTAATAATATATTTTTAATGCACAGAATGGATAACAGCGAGCAGTTCGGGGGGTTGCGGGCCTGGCTTCCGGTCCCGCACCTCGAAAAACCAAATTTTTTCCTGTTTGCTCGTTTTTTCGCTCTGATCATGAATTTGAAGTCCGTTTATCCATTCGATGCACCGATAAGGCTCACGGCAGTCCCGCACATCCAAATCGAGGGTTTTAGGTCAATTTTCGGGTTTAGACCGATTCAAGGTGGGTTTTTAGGGGTGCGAGATCAGGGTATCTACAGAGCCCCTCGTCGAATCTCCTGGTTAAAGGGTATTCTACGATTCACTACGAGACACTCGATCTCGTCTAGGGTGTAACGGCTGGGTCCAAGGTAGGACTTCCTATGTATCTCTTTCGAGAATCAAGCCTCCGTAGTTCTAACTCAAACTATCAATCAAACACAGACAATGGTCGGTTCCGGTTTCCCGGTTTACCTACGTATCTCTCTCGAGAATCAGACCAAACGTAGTTCAGGTTTATTAAAATTTAAAGCAGGGGGTAGTATTGAGATGCGATATCTCTTTGCTGGGGATGGGGGTTGGCATTGAGACATGGTTATGAGAATGGGCGACTGAGCTCACCAAGGTAAACTGCCTACGTATCCCTTTCGGG
This sequence comes from Campanula takesimana, assembly GCA_026119855.1. NCBI lineage: Eukaryota > Viridiplantae > Streptophyta > Magnoliopsida > Asterales > Campanulaceae > Campanula > Campanula takesimana. Next base: position 2,719,608 of record JAOWBW010000005.1, read on the forward strand.
AATAAAATCGCGGCGTAGTTCTGGGGAGGTACAACTCGGGCCCCCGAGATGACCAAGGAGGAATAACATAACTTCAACTGGGGAACGTACGACGTTGCGCAGTTCGGGGGAGGTAATCTCGGGCGCCCGAGAAGACCAGGGTGGAACAATATAGCATTGCTGGGGAGTTGCATTGAGAAGCGAAGTCTCTTTGCTGGGGGGTTGGTATTTGACTAACAAATTGCGAGAATTGGCGACTGAGTCCAACGTTGTGAACTACCTACGTATCCCGCCGTGGGAATCAAGTCGGGTCGTAGTTCTGATTAGAACCGACTCGAACAACTAAGAGAAGGTTTAAGACCAACATGACTCAAGTGTTGACGCAAGGTACAATCCGAGTAAAGGGTGCATTGAGATTTGATCTCTCTTTGCAAAGGGATGGAAATCATGAAGGGAGAACGTACGACGTTGCGCAGTTCGGGGAGGCAATCTCGGGCGCCGGAGAAGACCAAGATGGAACAACATATCTTTTCAAAAGGGGACCTACGACGTTGCGCAGTTCGGGGGAAGTAATCCCGATCTTTCGAGAAAACTGAGGGCAATAAACAACTGAAGCCATTTATGTACACAAACTAAAATCAAGGATACGCTGCATTCTGCGCCGTCCAGATTCCTCTGCCTTTGTTTTTGCTGTGTGATGAGATTTTTGTACTTTTTTAAGCGAGAGACCACCGCTTTGTGTGATCCACTGGTGCTGTTTTAACCCCGACTGATTCTTTTTTGCTATTGGGAGGGATAACAGGATCGGCTTCGTCCGTTGATCTGCAAGTTAGCTTTGCATGCAGTGGCAGATGTGATTCACACAGATAAAAATTGGATTATTCTGACCGAACACAATCTTTCTTTTATTCTGAAATTTTGGATACTTTTTTTTTTTTTTTTTTTAAATGACACCGACTCGCGATTAATGACCAACACTGAATCAAGCCCGGATTTCAGAGGGCGGCTGCGGTTATATTCATGATAAAGGGGACAAGGTTCAATGCCTAGGGATGAGGACAAGGAAAATGTCATCTTTTCTAAGAGCCGCCGTACGGACGACTGACACCTTCTGCTGGGTTTTTGACTTTTCGAACCTTGCTTTTGGCTAGGGGGGACGGGGAGACAACCCTTTTTGGAATACTGATGATTTAGGCCGAGTTTTTGGGAGGTTATAAAAGGGGAGGGGGAGCTCTTCTTATTTCTCACACCAACCAACTTCTCATTCTTTCCTGCTTTGCATCCTTTAGCTCATTTCCCTTCTAAAATGACTAATCTTGGCCAAACCCTGGTTAACATCGAAGAATACCGAGTAGGACTCGACTGCTGGGTGAATTCATACCCAAATAATGTACGAGCGGTGCTAGAAGAAAACTATCATTTCAAGTTGCTCTTTACTCTGAGGAAGCTTCCCATTCAGTGGGAGATGATCCGCGGTGCTTCTGTTTTCTGGTCAACCCGGACCCACTTGTTCAATTTCAATCAAGACGAACTGTGTCCCACCTTTGAGGAATTCTGCGCCATTACAGGTAATACCATTTACGGCGAGGCCATGGTGCCCACTTCCCGCAGGACACCTGCTCGGTGGCTCATTGAAACCTTCGGCTTTGATATTGACTTCTTAAGGGTTCTCCTTCATGGGACCCACCTTGACATTACTTGCTTCCCCGAACTCTTTGGCGAGGCTGACCCTCATAACCCGGTGTACTCCGACCGTAGGGACTTTGCCTTGGTTATGTGCCTATTTGCAGAGATGTTTTTCGTTTCTTACGATGGCTTCATCGACTCAAGGATGGCGGACATTGTTGATTCTTGCAAGCGTGGTGCCGGCAACGTGATGACTGTCCTCTTGGCTGAGACTTTGCATAGGCTGGATGGCTACTATCCCAGAGGTGATGCTTTCACGTCGGGCAGCCCCATTCTATTGCAGATCTGGCTTCAGGAGCATCTCAAGATCATTCGGCCAGTGTCGAATCCAGACTATACCCCTTCTATGCTTCCAAGGCGAGGTTTATACAGGCAAAACTGCACTACCGTCAAGGAGTGGGTTGGACACTTTTGGCGGATCACATCGGCAGAAATCACGTGGGTGCCTCCGCATTGGGGTTTGAGCAGGTATCTCATTACGAGTGTGGGTCATTCCTTCATCTGGCTGGCTGGGCTTCGCTCCACCACTTTCTACTTGGGCCAACGAGTGGCTCGCCAGTTCGGACAAGTCCAAGGGATCCCCTTTTCTGACCTTCCCATCACAGATAATTTGCCGGTGAGTACCAACATATGCAACTTGATCAAAGAGGTTTGGTATCAGAATGGTGCACACATCGGTCGAGGCAGGCGCCGGGGTGAAGGGGACACATTTTATGAACCCACTTTGGAATATCTTGAGTGGTTGGGCCCTCAAATTGCTGAAGAAACCGCTACCATTGCAGCTTTGGTATGGGAGCTCGTAGGTCCAGAAATTCTGTCTGGGGATTACTATTCCCAGATAACAGGGCCGACAGTTTTCCAGAATCAGATTGGCGGGAGTCAACCACGCAGCGGTCATCGATCCGGACGCCGCAGAAATGATCGGGGCTCAACTTCAAGGAACATCCAGCCTGATGCAACAAACTCTGAGAATCAAAGGGGAGAAAGCTCGACGGGTCCTTATCCGAACGTGTTCGATCGTCTCAGTCCCTGAATAAAGTTTCAGTTATTTTCGCTTTAATCCTTGGTTGCCACGCCAAGATGATGTGTTTTTATTTCAAAGTTTGTTGTGTTTGTTTTTCCTTTTGAATGTAATGTTTGCAAGTTCAACGTGGGGAATAAAAAGCTTTCTTTACTTTTAATGACCGACCCGAAGGTTGCCTACGTTCCTCTTTAGAGGCTCAGGTCAACGTAGTTCGACACAGTTACATGAAATTTTGCGCGCCTCCTGTTTTTTACCTAGAACTTCCCTTTCGGGTTTTCACCTCTAGTGGGGCTGTCTTTTGCGCTTTTTTTTTTTTTTTTTTTTATAGACTCGATAGGAAACACAAATCTCTGCGTCTTCTACGCATAATACTTCTTCAATTTGCTGAGGTTGCAGGGCTGAACAAGGTCTTCTCCAAATTTAGTTTGCAGGAACACGGCTCCACCAGACTGTATCTTCTTGACAATGTAGGGGCCCAACCACGGAGACTTCCATTTCCCTCGGGGTCGACATAACTTGGTGGCTTTTCTCGCAGCACAAGATCTCCCATTTTGATATTGCGGTCTTTCACTTTCTTGTTAAATGCTCTGGCAATTCTGCGCTGGTACGCACGATTGTGCTCAAGGGCCAACAACCGCTTTTCATCGAGCAATGCTAACTCTTCATGGCGACTTTGTAACCAATCAACTTCAGACACTTGATTCTCAAGTAGCACTCTCATAGAGGGGATTTCAAGCTCAATCGGGAGAACTGCTTCCATGCCATATGCAAGTGAATAAGGAGTAGCCCCAGTCGGTGTTCGAACAGATGTGCGGTATCCCCACAAGGCTAAAGGCAGCTTCTCAGACCAATCTTTTCCAGTGATAGCCATCTTTCTAATGATGTTCTCCAGGGTTTTGTTCGCCGCTTCTATCGCTCCATTGGCTTGGGGTCGATAGGGGGATGACTTGTGTCTGACCACCCGGAATTCGTCAAGCAATCGGTTGACTTCCCCTTCAAAGTGAGCTCCATTATCTGAGATCATCTCATAAGGGACCCCATATCTGTAGAAAATGTTGGTACGAATGAACTCGGCTACCTTCTTGGCATTCAAAACTTTGTAAGCAGCGGCCTCAACCCACTTGGTGAAGTAATCGATAGCTACGAGCACGTATTCTTTCCCACCCGAACCTTTCGGTTTGACCTGACCAATAACATCTATCCCCCATGTGGAGAAAGGCCAAGGAGCAGTTGATTGATAAAGAACGTGTGGCGGCAGATGTTGTAGACTAGCGTACCGCTGACACTGATCACAGGTTCGCACTTTCATCATACAATCCTTTTCCATCGTGGTCCAGTAGTACCCTTGCCTCACTATCTTCTTAGCGAGCATGTGCCCATTCATGTGGGGTCCACACAGTCCCCCATGGATTTCATCCATGATTCTATTCGCCTCAGTCTTATCTACACAGAGCAAATTTGGTCCGTGATGATACCTTTTGTACAACTGATCTCCGGAAATCACAAATTGGGAGGCCCATCTGCGCATTGCAATCCTTTCCCTTTTGTCCCTTTCTGGAGGGTAGGTCCCATTCCTGAGCACATTCCATACGTCTGTATACCACGGCTCTTCATTCTCTTCGCTTTCTAGCTCAATATCCAGGCAGTAGGCTGGGATTGATCTCTTACTAACCACAAACGGCTTTACCATAACATAAGCAGGGAATTCCATGATGGAAGCTAGGGTAGCCAATGCATCTGCGAATCTGTTTCGGTCCCTTGGGAGATAATGGAATGAGATATCTGAGAAGCGTTCTGTGAGCGCTACCAGTCGAATATGATACTGCTGTAGTCTTGGATCCAGGATTTTCCATTTTCCCTCGACCTGATTGATGATCAAGGCGGAGTCCCCGAACACTTCAATTTCTTTGACCCCTCGATTTAATGCTTCTCCCAGGCCGGCGATGCAAGCCTCATACTCTGCTGTGTTATTCGAATAGTCGAAGTCTAACCGGATAGCAATGGGCGTGTGCGCATCACTTGGATCAATGAGCAAGATTCCAATTCTGAAACCTCTCTTGTTGGCAGCCCATCAAAGAAGAGTTGCCACTTATTCTCCGAACAATCAACAGTGTAGATCCCTTCATCGGGAAACTGAGCTTCTGGTCCGGGCTCAAGATCAAGAGCCAAATCTGCAAGCTGGTCTGCTATCACCCTTCCTTTAATGGACTTAGGCGTTGCGTAAGTCATATCAAACTCGCTTAAGAGAAAAGCCCACTTGGCCACTCGATTGGACATGGTTGGCCTTTCGAGGATGTACTTCACTGGATCCATTCGGGATATAATCTGGATAGGTAAGGATTGCAGATAAATTTTTAATCGCTGCGAGACCCAAACCAAACCAGTACATGCCTTTTCCAACACTGAGTAGTTCAATTCACTCCCTTGTAGCTTTCTGCTAACAAAATAGATGGCACTTTCCACCCAGGAGTCCTCTTTTTCTTGTGCAAGCATTGCTCCTACTGCAGTATCAGTAACTGTTAGGTACAGTCGGAAGGGTTTGTACGAATGAGGTGGCGTCAAGACCGGTGGGCTTGTCAAGTATTCTTTGACCTTTTCAAAAGCAATCTGGCATTCTTCATCCCATGATCGATCGGTGTCCTTTTTTAGGAGCTTAAAGAGCGGTTCACACATCATGGTTAACTGCCGTATGAATCTGCTAATGTATTGAATCCTTCCCAAGAAACCTTTCACCTCTTTTTGAGTTCGAGGTTGAGGCATTTCTGTGATGGCCTTTATTTTGTCGGGGTCGACTTCAATCCCTTTTTCAGTTACCAAGAAACCTAAGACTTTGCCTCGGACAGTACCGAATGTGCATTTAGCAGGATTCAATTTCATGTGGTACTTCCGCAACCTTTCAAAGAACTTTTTGAGGTCAATCAGATGCTGAGCGCCTTCTTCAACTGAGTGCACAATCATGTCATCCACGTAGATTTCAAGCTCTTTGTGGATCATGTCATGTAAAAAGGGTCGTAGCACCTCTTTGATAAGTGGTTCCGGCATTTTTAAGACCGAAAGGCATCACAGTATAGCAGAACGTCCCCCACGGGGTGATGAAGGAAGTTTTCTCTTGATCTTCTACTGCCATCTTAATTTGGTTATAACCCGCCATTCCATCAATGAACGACTTCACTTTGTGCATTGCAACCAGTCCACCAAAATGTCAATATTTGGTAACGGGAAATCATCCTTCGGGCAAGCCTTGTTGAGGTCTCTGAAATCAACACATATCCGGACTTTGCCGTTCGCCTTTTCAACTGTGACCATATTGGACAACCATTGGGGATACTCCACAACTCGGATGAAGCCTACTTGTAGCAGCCTCTCGATCTCCTCTTTAACCTGAAGGGCCCACTGCGGCTTGATTCTGCGAAGTTTCTGCTTGGCCGGTTTGGCGTCAGGAAAGGTAGGAATTTGGTGTTCCACGATCGTCGGATCTAACCCTGGCATGTCTTCATACGACCAGGCAAACACATCAACAAATTCTTTGAGTAAACTGATCAGCTGTTCCCTGTCAGCCCCTTGCATGAAGCTCCCGATCTTCATTTGTTTGACTTCTTCATTCAGCCCCAGATTGATGGTAGACAGATTTTCCCCACAGGCTTCTAATTTTCGTTCCCCACGCTGTTTTGCTAACCTGTTTAACTCGATTAAATATCTTTTTCATCTTGACTTATGTTTTTTAAAGATTCATGATTAACTTTAGTTGTTGTTAAATTTTCATTTGTTAAATCATTTTTTTAAAATATTGGCAACCGAGGAGTAAGCGGAAATAGAGGAAACTTCATTCACAAAAGAGGGGAGTACAAGCTCGGCGACCGCGTCGAGGTCCTCGACAGTGAGGTCCTCTTCGGGAGTCCCGGAAACAACATTAGATAGCACAAAGGGTTCAAAAGCGGGGCCATCAAGGCGAACATAACCAGACTGCTCCACCAGAGTGTCAGTAGTAGCGAGCAGGCCAATGGTTCTGGACCAGTTATTAAGTGGTGCCACTGCCGGCTTGAGGTGCTTCACCGGGTCATAAGCTTCACCATTACCATTTTCGATCATAACCACATATCCGTCTTCAAGACCAATTCCTTCAAACAACCCGAAGACATCATCTTCTTCATCAATATTCCATGGAATAATCGGGTCCAGTTGCTTATAGAAACTGCCCACATCAAAGTTTTCATCGACCATCTTGATATTCTCAAATACTTCCCATCCAGCATGAGGCTTTTCATTAATGCCAATAACTGGCTCAAAAGGCATAACATACGCGACATCTTCAACTTTGCAAACAAAATATCCCTTCCAGGACTTTTCATAAGGACGGAGTGGGGGGAGCTTATAGGTCCTTCCACTTTTGATAGCAGTCTGTCTCTCCCTTTTCTGACGTACAGCTTCGGCGATTTCGGCAGGAGTCGGTTTGTAGCCAAGCCCAAAAGGAAGGAAGAAAAATGGAACATCATCCTTGATAGGTTCAATATACCCTTGTTGCTCTTTTCCAAGCCCCATCATAGGCAGGAACTTCATCTTCTTGACCATATTCAAGGCCATTGCGTCTCCATACCTGGTCCGCTTTCTACCAATTAGATCGGTCTCCTTGACATATTCAATAGCATGGATCCGATCTTGTGGGATCACTTCAAAACCACTCAAGAAGATGCCAGTATCTTTGTGCTCAATTCCCACAATCGGGAGGTCATGAACTTGCGTATCATCTTGGGCATGAACTACCACTACATGATTGTCGTGGATGAACTTGATTCCTAAATCTGCGAGAACATGCACGGGGCATACATTTACTGAGGAGCCATTATCGATCAAAACACGAGCTAAGTGCTCACCTCCGACCCCAACTGTGATGTGCAGAGCCTCGACATGATTAAGACCAATTTTTGGTGCATCGAGATCGGTAAAAGTGATGATATTCCCAAAATGAATGTTGCCGATCATGTGGACAAGGTCATTGGGAGAAGTCTCGATCGGGATGACAGCTTGAGCAAGAGCTTTAACCAACACGTCTCGGTGCTCCTGTGAAGACGAGAGCAAACCCCAAATGGATATATTAGCCTGGGTTTTCTTTAACTGGGTCAAGACCGGGTTCTCGGCGACCTTCTTTTTCTGATCGGGGACTTCTTCTTTATCCTTTCCCAATTCACTTGCCTCGGGATTTGGAGGCTGATAGGCTCTTCCCGAGCGAGTGGGGTGATTCACATTTCCGCCAACCCAAGTGGCCTTTTTAACAGGGGCCTTTTGCTCCTTAACAGCTTTAGCACTAGACAAAATCGAATCCCAAGAGATCATATGGCATTCAAAATCTTCGGAGATAACAGGAGTTACAGTGTACTTCAAAGCTTTCTTCGGAACGATGAAACTGGTCCTTGAGTAGTTTCCTTCAAACTCGATCACATGGATCCCTGGCAAGGGATTAGTCACCACATTTGGTTGGGGCGGCTTCTGAATGAGTCCATCGTCTATCATGTCTTGCAGAGTGTGCCTCAAACTCCAACATTCATTTGTCGCATGACCAGGTGATACGTGGTATGCACAATATTTACTTGCATCCCAATTCTTAGGAGGCGGATTAGGCGGGCGGTATCCTTCTATCGGCTTTAGTACTCCTTGGGCGACCAATCCTTGAAAGATAGTAGACAATGGAGCGCTGAATTTATCAAAATGGTGATCTCTCCGATTTCCACCATTCCTTCGCTGATCGGTGACAGAGTTCACCGTCTTGATTATAACACGGAGGTGCCCTATTGTAGCTGCTCCGGCTTGGTCCCACATTGCTGTTCCAAAAAGGAGCAGGGGTCATGGAAACATTGTTCACAACTGGTGCCGGGGCTTTAGCAGCGGATCGGAATCTGTAGGAGCTAGGAGAAGAATCTAGCTTGATCACCCCAGTTCGGACATCTTCGTCAATACGAGAACCCACATCAAGAATAGAAGCAAAATCTGGAAATGGGAGATATTTCATCTTATCTGCATACACCGGCTGAATATTCTTAAGGAAAATACGAGTTTGCTCGGCACTGTCAGGCCTCTCCAGAGTTTGAGCAACTTTCTTCCTCCACCTACTTGCAAATTCAGAAAAGGATTCCTTCTTACGCTGAGCACACGAATCGAGGTCACGACGGATCTTCTCCCAGTTGGAGTTATCTTTGTATCGCTTCTGGAATTCATCCACGAGCTTCCCCCAATTATCAACCAGATTGGCATCCACAGTCATAAACCACTGCTTAGCGGCTCCTACCAAAGTCAGATGGAAGTTGGAGGCCATCGCACCAACATTAGCCCCACGGGACTTCATTGCATGAGCGTAAGATTTCAGGTGGGCCATTGGGTAACCTGTACCGTCAAATTTCTCCACATCGGGCATTTTGAATTTAGGAGGCAGAACAGCAAATGGCGATAATTTCAAGGAATCTGCAGAAAACTCCCCTTTATTCATGACCTTTCTCAACATTTCTTTCATTTCGCTCATTTCAATCTCAGCTTTAGTAAGGGGTACATATGGGACACCCTTGTAGAACGCTTCCATTTGGCGGACTAGGTTAGGATCTTGCCCCTAGGAAGTTCCTTGATTAATCTGAGAGGCACCGCTAGCAAACGCACCATAAGCGTTGGGCTGCTGATTCGGATACAGAGTCTGCATATACTGAGCAAAGGCATTATGATCAGGCGGATACTGAGACGGATGCACAGCAAAATTTGCTAGATTCGGGATGAAGGGCTGGTGAGTGCCACTGAAGTTTGGATGAGCCACATTACCCTGAGGAGGGATGTTCTGGTGATGACTCTGGCCGATGGTGTTGCTACCAATAGGATTCAAGTTGATGGTAGGGATGCCACTTCCATTGGGATCTGTATTGCCATTGGGATTAGGATTGGGAACCCCATTTCCGGTCTGATTAACGTTCAGATCGCCATTGGGATTTCTGTTGGGGTTGCCATTGGGAGCCCCATTACTATTCTGATTATGCATCTGCACAAGTGTAGCCAGTAGCTCATCTTGCTGAATCCTCATCTGACCCAACACATTCTGCTCCAACCATGCTTGAAGACCTGGTGGCGGCACATAGGCTTCCTCATTTCCTTCCTGGGCCATTGCAATAGCTTCTTCGGTTACAGGCACTGTCTCGGCAACTCGGATCAACCTCCCCTTACTGTTTCTAGATCCCCCTTTCCAAGTAGATGCCAAGCTTAGAGTATCTGAAAGGGATGGTGTTTAGGGCTGATTAGAGAGTGAAAAGGATCGAGATTTTCCGAGTTTGATTCAAAAGGAGTTCAAAAATCAAAATCAATCCTAGAATGCCGGATAAGCACTTGCTTTATTTTGACATGTTTTTGCATGAATCTTGGAATAGTGGATACCATCTCCAAAGTATAGGACCAACGTTTTTCACCTTTACTGTACTATTGGCCGTCCGAGCCCCTAGCGAAGGGCCTATACTCTTTCTGGGATCCACCATTCGGTTACGGTCTATGTGAGGGTCTTGACAATTTCAAGTCAATCCATGAATTTCAACATGATATCCACAATTGAGGTCGATTATAACCTTTTGGGAATTCATAGGATTGAAGTAAAATTGTTTAGACAAAAACCGACATGAAGTATGTGACGTGTTATTTTCGAAAGAATATGGACATCGCATTTCGGCTTTTGAAGCTTGGCTTACACCCATCACAGCGACCGTAGGCGCTGCTAAGGGGGAAACAGTATACCGTTGACCCTATGGGGAAGTCAAGTGAGCTCCCTTATGCCCCAGGTTTACCGTCTCGGGTTTGAGATTCTAAGACGCTTTTCAAAAAACGTGCATGTGTGTGAGGTATCTATGAGTTCGAAAAATCATTTTGAAAGCACGTAAAGAAAACAAGAAAATCATTTTTTTCCTTTTTTACTTGTTTTACCCCTTTTTTGTGGAATCACTCACCACGCAATGCATATATATATATATATACAAATAAGATAAGCGAAAAAACGCCCCAGCAAAACAGAGGTTAGGGCACAGATATATACACCCCAAGTAAGGCACATAAAGCATGGCACACACAAAGATTTAGAGTCTAGCCCACTTTAAAACAATTCCCCAGCAGAGTCGCCACTGTGAGAGCCCGCGCCCGAGAATGATCGGATCACCGCGAAATGACCGCCCGTGAAAGCGGTTCGCGCCCGTCTCGTGCTGATGCGCTTTTGGAAATGCGCTCGGTTCTCACACAATGGTTTCCTCTTGATGCTGTGATTTGATTTCAAGAGTCGCCACCTCATTTTGATTTTAGGAAAAATGAAGAAAAAACCTTTTTTGAGAAAATGGGTTCGGGGGCTAAGTTACGAGAAGAGAAGGGGTTAGGCACTCTTCTCGCCCGTGATGGTCTCTATATGCATGCCACGTAAGTTCTTTTTATGCCTTTTGCCTTGGTTTTATGCCCTAACAAAATGGTGATTTAATAAATGGGGAGTCTTCCTATTCTAGGAAGGTTTGTTTTAATTCACAAATGAGAGTCGGTTTGAGTGGACTCACACTTGGTTTTGAAAATGGTTTTAATCATTTATGTACATCAAATTAAACACATAAAGGGGTGGGTGATTAATATTTACATTTTGTAATAAAAAGGGAAACAATTCCCAAATGAATAAATGTCCAAAACTCCGTCCCCAAGCATTTTCAGGGACTGCTGCTCACTATTCTTTGTGTACCTGTTCTTGTACTCATCCAATCTGGAAAGTAAAGGTCAAGAAAACTTCCTAACACATTAAAAATATACCCTAATTTTTCCCTTGATTTTAGGGGCATGTTATGGTGTCCAAACAAAGCATGCAAGGCAATTCTTTTCACAGCCCAGTCTGACAGAATTTCATACATCCCTAAAGTATCCACTTTTTTCATCATGAAAAAAAAGGAATCAGGGAAAACACAAAACATGAAAGTTGTTACTAACATGTTAAAGTTATGATATAGAGAGTTTTAAGTCCATAAAACAAGTTTAGGTCACCCAAATCACTTCTGACATTTTCATGTCCAAACAAGAACATGCTGATTCTGAGAACAGAGATCTTAAACAAAAAATAGAAAGATCCTCTTCCACTCAGGCTAAAAATATGATATTTACATGTTATTCTTAATTGTTCTGTGTAGAACAAGTTATCTTTTGTGGTCTAAGACCAAATCCCAATTTTTCTAGGAGTAAAAATAGCAACAAGACAGTAAGGTACCATATGGACAGATTATTGGCATCTCACTCATGTCATGAAAACACCTATCAAAACTAACTCAAATGAAAAGATATGAACATGAAACTTTGTACATGCATATATATACATGTTAAAAACATGAAACAACAACCATCCAAGCATTTAGATATGGTTTCATGATGTTCTATGCTAAGATAAAACAAAGCATGGCAGATTCAAGGTTTATAAGATAAAACAAGTTTGTTCTTTGGAAAACTTCTTGAATCCACCACAAACAAAGATATGACACTCATACATACATGATATATATACACAAGATCAAAAGCTTAGCATGATCAAGAGCTCAAAACATCATTATATGTCATCATTTAATAAGAAGAACAACAAGAGTAACAATATTGTATTATTGAATATAAAATGGAGGTTTAGCCTAACAAGGTGGCTAAACCCCTCAAGAAATTACATAAACATTACATCTTACCCTTTTAGATGATTACAAGGGGGAAATGATGCCTAGGTTGTGCTCCCTTTGCTTCCAAGGGAAGACTTTTTTGGGTTGTTTTCTCAAGGTTTTGGCCTTGTGTTGAAAGAGTTTGAGTTTGTGTTTAGTGTTTGTGTGGTGGTTTTATGGTGGTGTGGTGGTGGTGTTCTTGTTGAGAGAGAATGAGAGTGGAGGATGGTAGGGGTTTTTTTTTTCTTTTTTGTTTTGTGTCTCTTTTTTGAAATGGATGAGAGTGGTGTATATAGGAGGAGGGAGGTGGTAAATTGGTTGTAACTTGGAGGGGGAAGGTTGTAAATTGGTGGATTCATCATCTATCCTTCTTGACTAAGGCTTAAAGTCATCTTCCTTATCTCTGTTCCGGCTTTCCGCTCCGCAACTGCTCCGTTGTGCGCGTCTCCGGTGTCCCGGTTGTCCGCGAGTCCAACATGAAAGTTGCTCGGAATATTTTTCTGGTCAGGCCGGTATATCTGAAATATCTTTATGAGCAAAGGAACGACAATAATATATTTTTTCTCTTCTTGACCAATTGATAAGATATTTTGAGATATTTTCCAATTTGGATAACCATCTTTCCGGCTTCGGCTTTTCGCTCCGTAACTGCTCCGTTGTGCGCGCCTCCGGTGTCCCGGTTGTCCGCGAGTCAAACATGAAAGTTGCTCGGAATATTTTTCTGGTTAGGCCGGTATATCTGAAATATTTTTATGAGCAAGGAACGACAATAATATATTTTTTGCTCTTCTTGACCAGTTGATAAGATATTTTGAGATATTTTCCAATTTGGATAACCATCTTTCCGGCTCCGGCTTTCCGCTCCGTCGTGCGCGCTCCGGTGTCCCGGTTGTCCGCGGGCCCAACATGAAAGTTGCTTGGAATAATTTTGTGGTTACGCCGGTATATCTGAAATATGTCAATTAGCAAGGAAAGGTAATAATATATTTTTAATGCACAGAATGGATAACAGCGAGCAGTTCGGGGGGTTGCGGGCCCCGTTTCCGGTCCCGCACCTCGAAAAAAGAAATTTTTGCCTGTTTGCTCATTTTTTCGCTCTGATCATGAATTTGAAGTCCGTTTATCCATTCGATGCACCGATAAGGCTCATGGTAGTCCCGCACAGCCAAATCGAGGGTTTTAGGTCAATTTTCGGGTTTAGAACGATTCAAGGTGGGTTTTTAGGGGTGCGAGATCAGGGTATCTAAGGGGGTAGAAAACTTGTCTGGTTTGTCTTTTTGTAAGGTGTAAGCGTGGTGGCTTTGAAACTGCTTATTGGAAATGGTCACTTTTCCTTTGTATTATAAAGTTGGGGAACTTCTAAATTCACTCTTAATCATAAAATGACTAACCCAATTTCATCATACTTCAATTCTATGTTGAGCTCATTTCATTTCATAAGAGTTAGCATTCTTTTCAAGCTCTTCTATTACTTAAATTTAGCTTTTATTCTACTATTGCAAAGACTAAACTTTGCATATATTTTTTATTTTTTTTGGCTTTTGAATGGTGTATCACTTTTGCATGGGATGAATATTTTTCTTTTCTGTTGAGTGGTATATCACTTTTTGATGTAAAGACGCAGCGGAATAGTAACTAATAATTGATCGAAATCAATTATTCAGCAAGGAATAAGGATTCCCAAAAGAATTTCAACGAAATTCTTGACTAAAGAAAATAAAGGAGGGGAAAGAGGAATAAATAATTGCAAAGCAATTCTTGAATTAATAATAATCAACTTGTTTTTAAAACAAAAGAAGTGAAGAGTATTTATAATAAAACCATAAGGAAGAACCTATTCTAAAAAGGTGTTTAAAAATAAACCAAAAACAAAAATGAATAATAAACAAACCACGTCTCGAAATTTTGACGTCGGAAATTTGATGTATCGTCAAAGTGTAGGTCCGGGCGGGTGTGCAACTTGGTGCGGCCGGACCTCCTTGATCCGGTCGGGTGTTTGTTGATGTGCGGGTGGATCTTTCATTGGTCCGGGCGGATCTTCATTCGCGCATCTTCGTGGCTGCTTGGGAATGTGAATTTCGTACTGCATCATGCTCCCCCACTTTAAAAGGATTCGTCCCCGAATCCACATCAACATAAAGAGGCTCATCCAGATGAAATTTAACCAAATCTGACACGTTAAAAGTAGGAGAAATATGCCACCCATCCGACAAGTCCACAACATACGCGGTCATTTATTTTCCTCAAAATCTTGCACGGACCAATTTTCTTGGAATGCAACTTGTGATACGTACCTTGAGGAAATCTCTCCTAGCGCAAATGAACCATAACCAAGTCGCCCACAAAAAATTCATTCAAACGACGCTTCTTGTCGGCCAACAACTTGTACTTGGCATTTGATGCCTCTATATTATCTCTGATCTCTTGTTGAACCGCAACAATCATTTCTGCCATGATGCAGCACAAAATTCACATTCCCAAGCAGCCATGAAGATCCGCCTGTTGGGAATTTAATGGTACCCCTATAGCAATTAAGATCAAGAACAACACACCCACAAAGAAAATTATGAGAGAATCACACACACAAGAACACAAGAATTGTTTACCCGGTTCGTTCAACACATGAACTACGTCCGGGGGCAATTGCCAAGCCAATATATTATTAAATAATCTTTAATATGGTGCTACAGTATGTTCAAACTCGGAACTATGCTTATATAGACCTACAAGAGAGTCCTAAGCCAAATACATGTGAGAAACCAAAGAATTCTGCACTTATCTGAATTCAGGTCGCGGCACCAGGCGCCCGCCTGGTGGACACCAAGCGCCCGCTTACCTCCCTCGCCAGACCCAATTCTTCTGTCCAAAACCAAGCGCCCGCCTGGTAGGGACCAGGCGCCCGCTTGCTGCCTGTGCTGATTCCTACTCCGTTTTGATCTCCCCCAATCTCCGTATGGTTTGAACTCCTTTTTCTCCTTGTCCCCTTTTGGTTTTAGGACTCCACTCCCAACACCGCCCGCGCAGGAATGAGGATCCGCCCGGACCAATGAAAGATCCGCCCGCACATCAACAAATACCCGACCGGATCAAGGAGATCTGGCCGCACCAAGTTGCACACCCGCCCGGACCTACACTTTGACGATACGTCAAATTTCCGACGTCAAAATTTCGAGACGTGTTTTGTTTATTATTCCTTTTTGTTTTTGGTTTATTTTTAAACTCCTTTTTAGAATAGGTTTTTCCGTATGGTTTTAGTATAAATACTCTTCACTTCTTTTGTTTTATAAATAAGTTGATTATTATTAATTCAAGAATTGCTTTGCAATTATTTATCCCTCTTTCCCTCCTTTATTTTCTTTTGGGAATCCTTATTCCTTGTAGAATAATTGATTTCAATCAATTATTAGGTACTATTCTACTGCGTCTTTACATCACTTTTGCATTGGATGAATACTTTTTTTTTGCTTTTGAGTGGTATATTTGTTTTGCATTGGATGAAAAGGGGAAGCAAGGGTCAATTTTGAATTTGAAACAATACATGGAGTCTCTTATCGAGAAAGAACATCCCCTCCTCAACATACCAATTCTATTTCAACTCCTTCCTTAGATGGTGTCTACTAAATCTTTAAATAGTTCTCTATCAAATCATACTAAAGACTAGGAGATTGGTGTTCAAGAGATTGATGAAGTTGTGGGATTGCTAAAGATATGACGTATAGTTCTTATGTTTCTTGTATTTGTTTGGATAAAAGTTTTAATGTTAGTTATTGTAGATTAGGTTGTAGAGCTTACAATAATTATTATTTATTTTCTTCTTATATTATTAGTTTTTTTATTATTATGTAATAATGAGTTTAAAGCAAGTCTGAAAAAGGGATATATCTAAATAAACTTGAATAAGTAATGATTTGTTGACTTAGCCTTCTGCAACATCAACTTCCATCCATTTTTATACAAGAAAACGCGATGGCATCTCTAATTTAAAATAAAATAATTCAACCCTGAACGTGATGGCAAAACCTCGTGGAATCTATGTGACTACCCCGATTGTTTTTCCCATCTCCTAACTTTAGACAACGGCCTTTGCGATTGTTATCCCAGTCGCGTTAGCTTTCCATGATGATTATAGTACAACGCGATGGCCAAAGCCATCGCGAATGGTCTTTATTCTTGTAGTGGTAATTGCACCTTGAACTTGAATTGTGGATGATTTCTTTGGAATAAGGCATTTTCTTTTCTCCATTGATTTTTTTTTTTTATTCTTTGGCTCATGACATTCTTGAGAGTAATATCCTTGTTTTTCACAATTGTAACATGTGACATCTTTATTTTCTTAGAGAGCAGGGTTGGTGTTTGAAGTGGATGCATAATTTCTTTTATCAAACATTTTGTTTTTATGTTTCATGGCATTTTTTACTACTATGGAAATCACACTTGGAATTTCTTCTTGAGTCAAAGGCTTTGTGTCAGCTTCTGAGTTATATTGACCTTTTGAACCACATTGGTGATTAGAGTATAAATGTCTTGTTGAGTGTAAATTTTTCAATGTGACTCTTATGCACCAAGAGCAACCTTTTGCATATTCTTGCGGGAGACCTGAGAATATTTGAAGGCATAAATTTTTTTTGTTATAGAATTTTATGACGATGTCCAAGTAGCCTTAATAGTTCTTCAAACCCAAGTTTAGGTGCACTTACACTTTCTCTAAGAGCAAACTTAAAGTTATCAAGTTGCCTAAGGAAGTTACAAAGGTTTTGGGATATAACCATGTGTGCTTTGTAAATGTTGAGCGTAAATGCAAATTAATGATGTACATGAATTGGCAAAAGACGGTTGTTGCTGAGGGTAGAGTTGCTTCCATGGATCCGAATGCTTTAGTGCACCACGTTCGCTTCGGAAAGGATGTTTGGAAGGTTTGGGTTGATGTACCCCTAGAACCTACTGCTCCATTGTGGAGGCCTAACTCAGACATGTCATTCATTAAAGATGCAGTTCAGAGTACGGTCGCATGGCATAAGGATTTCATATCTTTTGATTAAATTTGTCTTAACAATCTGATTTTGGACATCTATGTTTCCTGTTTTGGCTTAGTTTGGATGTACCCTTAGATCCTACTGCTTTGGTGTACTTTGGATCTTTTATTTTGGACATGTATGTTTCCTGTTTTGGTTTATTGCTGCTGTTTTGGGCTATTGCTACTATGATACGAGAACTTGATATTACTGTTGGTAGTGGTGCCCTAGGCACGTTTAATAAACGTTGTAATTGTTATCATTTATTTCATATCAATAAAGAGATGTTTTGATTATTATTGTTGTTCATGTTTACTTATAATAATCTCCGTCCCTAGTACTTGTTAAGCACTAGTATAAAGGCTAAATGATCATGGGATGATCATGTTAGATTTATGGGTACTTGTTTGGAACAAGGTACTGGACATGACCCGCTCTATGAGATTTATGTCATGGTCTATGTCGTACATATATCTCATATTAGTTATGTCATTTGAATCCTTAGACATGAAGTTATTATAGTCTTCCACTTGATGAACATTATGTTTGACATATTCAAACGCTACTTTTAACCGAGTAGTTATAAAGGGTATGATTGGCATAATCGGAATCCCGTTGGGAAGAATAATAAGCTAAATGGATTTGTCCCTCCTCGGAGAGATGTCAAGCTTGGGCCACTCGTAGGAATGATGTTGATGAAATGTTCGGCCGGACTCAGATGAATTGATTGGATCAATGTCATTTGGATTATCAACATATTCGGAATCGATAAAGTATTGAACAAAACAAGTTGACTGTTTGACCATGACTTGTGTTCAATGACATCGTGGACAAAGGGATTGTGACATATTCTAAGAGGAATGTGAACTTGTATCTAGTTATACTAATTGGGTAGGTATGACGGTTTGCTAGAACCTAATCATATCTTATGGGATCATGTTTGAGCTCATTGCCAACTTAGTATAATCCTAGAGGGTCACACACAATAGAACGAATCTTTAAAAAGGGACTATATTGGAATTTTGGAAATTCTGGACATTCTGAAGAGTGGGCGACCGCACAGTATTGACTGGGCGGCCGCACACTTAGGACAGTTTTGTACCAGTTTTGCTTCAGATAGTTGTGCGACCGCACAGATGATTTTGGGCGGCCGCACAGTGCTGTCGGGTGGCAGATTCCTAATTTGATTTGGAAACGAATTTTGGAAGGATTTTGACACAAGTTTCCTATTTGGAATAGGTCATACTTGTGTATAAAAGACCAAATTCGGCCAGCACTCTAGGCCAATGATTTTGTGAGTCTCAAAGAGTTTGAGAGAGGGTTTATTTTGTTCCAAGACATTCTTGGTTGAGGAACAAAATAATACACAAAATAAATTCCATATAGTTCTTTTAATTGTAAAAAGTGTTTCACAATTTGGTCTAGCAACCAAGATCAAAGAAGCTCCTTTGATATTCGTTCGAAGTGTGGATACCGCTAGAGGGTGAAAATCATCATCTTCAAAGTTCGTGTTCAAGCTTTGTGATCGTGATCAAGTCTTCAAACCTCCACCAAAGACCAAGAGAATTTGATAGCCATCAAGGGTTAGTTTATTCCTTTATTCTTATGTTGTATTTGATTTAATCATATGCACGGATCCATGGCTTTGGGTTTCTTAAAATTTTAAATGCTAAATTCCGCTGCGCATGTTACTACGAAACCCAACAGTGGTATCAGAGCCCCGTTCATGTTGATTATTTCAATACCTAGATCATGTTATGTGTATATAAATTGTTTATGTGCCTTGCATGATTTGAATATTGGAATATATGTTGTTTATGTGTTTTGTGATTTTATGTGGTTTATTGTTTTGCAACTTTAATCGCACGATTCAATCGCAATAAATAAATTATGGTGGATTCAGAATTGTTGATTATTAATTTTTGATTGGATCAAAGTTTTAATAATCGGGGAAAAACAATTTTGAGACAAAATTTTCGAACTTTGAAAATTCTGCACATTCTGATGGCACCGGGCGACCGCACAAAACGCCTTGGGCGGCCGCACAGTTTTGGGCGACCGCACAAGGGTTTTTGGGCGGCCGCACAAGTTGACCAGAAGGTCTGATTTTGGTTGAAAAACCAGAATCTGGAATTTTTCGAAAGATTCAACAAAACCAGTAACAGAACCAGTCCAGACTTGCTGATCTGGAATGGGTTTTGGGTAGTTGGTTTGTGTGTGGATTTTGGGGTTTGATTTTCCTATTTGTGTTAGTCTTGTGATTCTAAGATTGGTTCAAGGTTTGGATGGCTAATCTGTGTTCATCGAGATTGTGTTTCCCAAACTTGATCGCAATCAAAGTTTCAAAGATAAAACAAAGTTAGAATTATGAAGAGTTCATAATTGCTAAAATTGAGAAACAAAGTTCTTGATTCAATGATTGGAGATCCATGTGGAATTGTGAATGCAATTGGCCTACGTTCATCGAGACCATCTATTGTTTAGTTTCGGCCACATGGACTACTTTCTTGGTTTCTTGAATTAGTGCGGGATTGTGGTTGCCTAATGGCTTAGTTCGACCGCACTTCTTGTTGTCTTGATTTGGAGATAATAACCAAAGTTGAAATAGCCTCATCCTCATAATTATAGAGAAACTAATGACACATAAATACCATGCTTAAATTAATGGAGATTAATTTAGTGGCTAAACTTGATGTATAACATGTTTATATTATGTGCTCATAAATGTGTTATATGCTATATGTGATGAACCTTCAAAGAAAGTTTTAAGTCCTTTTGCCATGCCATGATTAAAACACTTGTTTATACATGAGTAATTTTATGTGGGCTCGCCAAAGCGAGGTGCATTGATTTTATTCATGTTTGAGCAAGATGAGTGAATAAGAGTTTCCTATGCGTTTAAAATGGTTGGACTTAATTAAGCGTCAAAACAGTTTTGGGCTTAAGGCAAAGATGAGATTTAACATGCTTTTTGAAATTGGATTTCTTAAAGAATCTCATGAAAAGAACTGAGAGTCATATGAGATATGATTGACAAGAGTTATCTACCTAATTGATTTAATTTTGAGCGGTGGGCCAAAGCGTACTCAAAATTAGATTAAAGCGGGATCTCAACCCATTTAAATTATATTATACATTGGATGTATATGAAGGTTATATAATTTAGTGGGAGTATTTTGTTTTAAAATACATTTTTTTTATCTCTTTAATGAAAAATCGGTACTTATTAAATTTTGGAAATTTTGCATATTTGTAGATAATGACTAATAACACTCAATCAATGTCGTTGCGATCGATCCTTGAGAAGGATAAGCTCGAAGAGAATGGTACTAACTTTATGGATTGGATCCGAAGCATAAGAATCGTTCTTAGGCAAGAAGATAAGTTGTACATTCTCGATGGGCCTCTCCCTGCTGAACCACCGCCTACTGCCCCTAGGGTAGAAAGAGACAATTACAAGAAACATCGTAATGATTCTAGAGATGTAAGTTGTCTCATGCTTGCTGCTATGTGTTCAAAACTCCAACAAAGTTTGGAACATTTGGAAGCCTATGAGATAGGCGTGGAGTTGAGAACCATGTTTCAAGAGCAAGCTAGGCAAGAGAGGTACAAGACCATTGTTGCATTCACTACTAGTAAAATGAATGAATGGCAACAAGTGAGTCCTCACTTTCTTAAAATGAAAGGTTATGTAGAGCACCTTGAGAAACTTGGCTATCCAATCCCATTGGAGCTAGCCACGGATCTCATTCTTAATTCATTGCCTAAAAGTTATAATCAGTTCGTAATGAATTATAACATGCATGGAATGGATAAGAATCTCTCTGAGTTGCATGGGATGCTCAAAACTGCAGAGATGAAAATTGTGGAGAAAGGTTCTCCCGTGCTCTTGGTTCATGATGGGAAGAAGGCTAGTACCAAAGGAAAGGGTAAGGCAAAAGTTGTCAAACCCAAGATAAGCAAGGCAAAGGTTGCCAAGGCTTCTGAGGCAAAACCTGATTCACAAAAGGATGCAATCTGTTTCCATTGTCAAGAAATTGGTCATTGGAAACGTAATTGCAAGGCTTTCTTGGAAGAGCAAAAGAAGAAGAAGAGCAGCAAGGCTGCGTCGACTTCAGGTATCTATATGATAGATATTCTCCTTTCTACCACTGATTCTTGGGTATTGGATACCGGATGTGGTTCTCACATTTGTCTAAATGTGCAGGGACTAAAGAATAGGAGACTGCTTAAAGAAGGTGAAGTAGATCTACGTGTGGGGAATGGAGCAAGAGTTGCTGCATTAGCCGTAGGGACTTATGAAGTCACTTTACCTTCCGGATTAATTCTTGTTTTGAACAATTGTTACTATGTTCCGGATTTAAGCAGAAATATTATTTCAATTTCTTGTTTGGATAATGAAGGTTTTAAGTTTCTTATTGAGAATAAGAAATTTTCTATTTATTTAAATGATGTGCTTTATGGTATTGCTAATTCATTTAATGGCCTTTATATCTTGGATGTCAAGAATGAAAATAATGTCTATCATGTAAATAAGAAATCTAAACCTAATGATGTAAATCATACTTATTTGTGGCATTGCCGTCTTGGTCATATTAATGAGAAGCGTATCTCAAAACTCCATGGGGACGGACTTTTGGGTTCATGTGACTTAGAGTCATATGATACTTGTGAGTCGTGTCTTCTTGGAAAAATGACTAAGACACCTTTTACCAAGTTGGGTGAAAGGGCAAGCGACTTATTGGGGCTGATACATTCCGATGTATGTGGACCATTAAGTAGCAATGCTAGGGGAGGATTTCAATACTTCATAACCTTCACTGATGATTATAGTAGATTTGGGTATGTTTACCTAATGAAACATAAAAGTGAAGCATTTGAGATATTTAGAATATTTCAAAATGAAGTAGAAAAACAACTTGGCAAAAGTATAAAGGCACTTCGATCAGATCGAGGTGGTGAATACTTAAGTCAAGAATTTGATGATCATCTAAAGAATTGTGGAATAGTTTCACAATTGACTCCGCCCGGAACACCACAATGGAATGGTGTGTCTGAGAGGAGGAATCGGACTTTGTTAGACATGGTTCGATCAATGATGAGTCAAGTTGATCTTCCAATATCCTTTTGGGGTTACGCCCTAGAAACCGCTGCTTTCACACTAAATCATGTTCCAACTAAATCGGTTCAAAAGACTCCATATGAGATGTGGAGCGGAAAGAAGCCTTGTCTATCTTTCATGAAGATTTGGGGTTGTGAAGTTTTTGTCAAAAGACTTATCTCAGACAAACTTACACACAAATCTGATAAATGTATTTTCGTGGGATATCCTAAGGAAACTAAAGGATATTACTTTTACAACCGAGAGGACAACAAAGTGTTTGTTGCCCGAACTGGTGTCTTTCTAGAGAAAGAGTTTCTCTCCAAAGAAATCAGTCAGAGTAAAATAAATCTTGAAGAAATTCGAGACCCAGAAAATAACATTGAACCAATAGTGGAACAAGAACAAGAACCACAAGGAGTTGTGGAACCTGTTCAAAATACACAAGCATCTCGCAGATCTAGTAGGTTACGATCCGAGCCCGAGAGATATGGATTTCTCGTAACGGATAGTAATGAGGTAGAAATCATTGAGAATGATGAACCGTCAACCTACCAAGAGGCGATGTTTTCTCCTGATTCGAACAAGTGGCTTGGAGCCATGGAATCCGAATTGCAATCCATGCAAGACAATCAAGTTTGGAATTTGATTGATGCGCCCGAAGGTGTAAAAACCATAGGATGCAAATGGGTCTTCAAGAAGAAGACTGACATGGATGGGAAGTTGCATACTTACAAAGCTAGGCTTGTAGCGAAGGGTTATAGGCAAGTTCATGGTATTGACTATGATGAGACCTTTTCACCCGTAGCAATGATCAAGTCTATAAGAATTTTGCTTGCCATTGCCGCATATCATGACTATGAAATATGGCAGATGGACGTCAAAACCGCTTTCCTGAATGGAAAACTACAAGAGGATGTGTATATGACACAACCAGAAGGTTTTGAACAAAATTCTAAGGTATGCAAATTGCAGAGATCCATCTATGGATTGAAGCAAGCTTCTAGGAGTTGGAATCTCCGTTTTGATGAATCGGTCAAAGAGTTTGGTTTCATCAAGAACGAAGATGAGCCTTGTGTATACAAGAAGATTAGTGGGAGCATAGTGCTTTTCCTTGTTTTATACGTGGATGACATATTGCTCATTGGAAACGACATTCCTACACTTCAGTCTGTGAAGACTTGGTTAGGAAAGTGCTTCGCAATGAAAGATATGGGTGAAGCCACATATATTCTTGGCATTAAGATCTATAGAGATAGATCAAGGAGGCTACTTGGTTTAAGCCAAAGTACATACATTGACAAGGTCATTAGAAGATTCCGTATGGAAAATTCTAAAAGAGGGACCTTGCCCGTGTTACATGGAGTTTCTCTAAGCAAGACTCAATGTCCTAAGACAAAAGATGAGCGTGAGAAAATGAATGATGTTCCATATGCTTCGGCAATTGGGTCCATCATGTATGCCATGATTTGTACTAGGCCGGATGTATCTTATGCTTTGAGCATGACAAGTAGATACCAATCCGACCCTGGCGAAAATCACTAGATAGTTGTAAAAGCGATTCTTAAGTACTTGAGAAGGACTAAAGACTCGTTTTTGGTCTATGGAGGAATGGAAGATGATCTCGTTGTAAATGCTTACACGGATGCAAGCTTCTAAACTGACAAAGATGATAGCCGATCGCAATCGGGTTTGTGTTTATGTTAAATGGTGGAGCTGTAAGCCGGAAGAGTTCCAAGCAAAGTACAACCGCTGATTCTACAACAGAAGCTGAGTATATTGCTGCATCGGATGCTGCAAAGGAAGCTGTTTGGATTAAGAAGTTCATAACTGAACTTGAAGTGGTTCCTAGTATTGCTAATCCAATAGACCTTTATTGTGATAATAATGGTGCTATTGCTCAAGCAAAGGAACCAAGAGCACATCAGAAATCCAAACACATACTTAGGCGTTTTCATATCATTCGAGAGATCGTTGATAGGGGAGACGTAAGTATATGCAGAGTACCTACTGATGACAATGTTGCGGACCCGCTAACAAAGGGACTTCCACAAGCTAAACATGATGGTCATGTTAGGTCCATGGGTATTAGATATATGGGAGATTGGACCTAAGGCAAGTGGGAGATTGTTGGTAGTGGTGCCCTAGGCACGTTTAATAAACGTTGTAATTGTTATCATTTATTTCATATCAATAAAGAGATGTTTTGATTATTATTGTTGTTCATGTTTACTTATAATAATCTCCGTCCCTAGTACTTTGTTAAGCACTAGTATAAAGGCTAAATGATCATGGGATGATCATGTTAGATTTATGGGTACTTGTTTGGAACAAGATACTGGACATGACCCGCTCTATGAGATTTATGTCATGGTCTATGTCGTACATATATCTCATATTAGTTATGTCATTTGAATCCTTAGACATGAAGTTATTATAGTCTTCCACTTGATGAACATTATGTTTGACATATTCAAACGCTACTTTTAAACTGAGTAGTTATAAAGGGTATGATTGGCATAATCGGAATCCCGTTGGGAAGAATAATAAGCTAAATGGATTGGTCCCTCCTCGGAGAGATGTCAAGCTTGGGCCACTCGTAGGAATGATGTTGATGAATGTTCGGCCGGACTCAGATGAATTGATTGGATCAATGTCATTTGGATTATCAAACATATTCGGAATCGAGAAAGTATTGAACAAAACAAGTTGACTGTTTGACCATGACTTGTGTTCAATGACATCGTGGACAAAGGGATTGTGACATATTCTAAGAGGAATGCGAACTTGTATCTAGTTATACTAATTGGGTAGGTATGACGGTTTGCTAGAACCTAATCATATCTTATGGGATCATGTTTGAGCTCATTGCCAACTTAGTATAATCCTAGAGGGTCACACACAATAGAACGAATCTTTAAAAGGGACTATATTGGAATTTTGGAAATTCTGGACATTCTGAAGAGTGGGCGACCGCACAGTATTTACTGGGCGGCCGCACACTTAGGACAGTTTTGTACCAGTTTTGCTTCAGATAGTTGTGCGACCGCACAGATGATTTTGGGCGGCCGCACAGTGCTGTCGGGTGGCAGATTCCTAATTTGATTTGGAAACGAATTTTGGAAGGATTTTGACACAAGTTTCCTATTTGGAATAGGTCATACTTGTGTATAAAAAGACCAAATTTGGCCAGCACTCTAGCCAATGATTTGGTGAGTCTCAAAGAGTTTTAGAGAGAGTGTTTATTTTGTTCCAAGACATTCTTGGTTGAGGAAACAAAATAATACACAAAATAAATTCCATATAGTTCTTTTAATTGTAAAAAAGTGTTTCACAATTTGGTCTAGCAACCAAGATCAAAGAAGCTCCTTTGATATTCGTTCGAAGTGTGGATACCGCTAGAGGGTGAAAATCATCATCTTCAAAGTTCGTGTTCAAGCTTTGTGATCGTGATCAAGTCTTCAAACCTCCACCAAAGACCAAGAGAATTTGATAGCCATCAAGGGTTAGTTTATTCCTTTATTCTTTGTTGTATTTTGATTTAATCATATGAACGGATCATGGCTTTGGGTTTCTTAAAATTTTAAATGCTAAATTCCGCTGCGCATGTTACTACGACGAACCCAACAATTACTTGGTATTATTATGTAATTGCTTTGGGAGATACAAACCCCTTTTTAACTCCGCCAATGCGATTTCTATATAGCATTGCATTGCCGGTCCCAAGCCGGGATAAAGGAGGAGGGGGAAGGGAAAAAATACCACTCATGCATGCCAACACTGGGATCCCTTCAGGACAGTATATTTTCTGATTCTTTCCCGTTGGTTTGTTGTATTACCATCTGTACTTTCACAAATGATTCTTTATGTGTTAACCTTTTACTTGATCTTTATTAGTTTTAGTAATTCTATTCATTTATAAGATTTTCCTTGATCTACCAGTTCAAAGTTCTTCAAGATGGCTGTTGGTCAAAAGAGAAAACTTCAGGAGAGATGAATCAAAAATGAGCAAAGCGGAACGGTCTTGTGCTCTTCTACCTAGTCCTTGATAAGGAATTTCAAGGCTGGAAGCAGACAACATGCTTTACCATAGGCTGGTATCCCGGGTAAAACTGCCACCCGCTTTACAGCAGTTTCTTGTTTGTCATAATCTTGTTTTCTTCTGCAAATTGGTCATGATTTAGTGCTGTAAAAAGTACTGCAAATTGCTCTTACTCCAATCTGCCTAGATTTCCCCCCCCCCCAAAAAAAAAAAAAAACAAATTAGGGTTTTCGTTTCATTGTTTGAGATTTTTGTGATTGCAGCCATTTTGTTTTGGTAATAAAGCACTGAATGTGAAATTTGGTTGAAGCTGTATTATTACTTTCTTTCTTTTAATTCAGTTGGGATTTGAACTCCATCTTGTTTTCTACAGAAAAATCCTTGAAGTTTGAAAAGATCATCTGGGTCGGCTACTTCTGACTCTAAGGCGAATGAGGCTCCCCGTCCCGGAGGTTAGAAACTATGAACTATAATCTTGTTATGTGTTTGTGTATGGCCAGTGGCCTTGTCGTTGTTAGCGTATCCTTGCTGTGTGTGTTTATGGCCAGTGGCCTTGTTGTTGTGGTTTTATGGCCTGTGGTCTCGTTGAATTGTTGGTGTATGGCCAGTGGCCTTGTTGATATCTCACTAACTGGAATCATGTCCAGGAGATTATTTTCCCATTCAGTTTTATTTCTTATCTGCTGGAAGTCTAGAATAATATACTGCAATTCTGTATAGTTTGAGAAACAGATGCCATCAATTTAGAGGCAGCATATGCATGGTTAAAATTAGGTGTTTGAAGTAATATTTTGTACTCGTGCTTACATTAGTACTTCATTGTATTTAAAATCTTAATGGGTATACTCATTAAGATTTTAAGGCATAACTGAATCAAGTTTCATTTTTCCAAAGGCATGTATTTTCTCATTTCACTTTGCTCTGTCTGCTTCCGCCAATGAACGACAAAACTTGGAATGAGCAGACATGATTTTGTTAAAGTTTTGTTATTTCATACCTCTACAATCTAACTATGCATATTCCTTGTTTATTTCAACCCTATGTAGGTCGGAAGCATCAAAATCATACTAAAGGTACTGCCAAAGCTGAAACAAAGTCCACGGTCAAACCAATCAAACCAAGGAGTTCTACATTACTTAAACATACAGCAAGTCATTTAGCCAAGCAAAAGAAAGCACGTGATCTGAATTCCAACCGGCTGGGAAGGTGATTTCTCTTTAAATCAATTTCATAATATCTATTTTCTTGATAAGATCAAGTAACAGAGCAAACTGAGCAGTGGTTCAGATTTAATAGTGCTTTCAGATGCCGGCTCCTACTAGCCACATTCAATTTCTCCTTATTTGCTTCCACTGCAACTCTATTATATTTTTCGTTCGCCATATAACTTCCATTTAAATCTCCAGACTGCAGAACCATCAAGTAAAATGAACGCGGGAGCTTGCAGAAGTCTCCTGGACATGAAATTGAAGCCACCAAAAGACAAAAGCTAGAAACTGGTTTCTTGCGTAAGGTTCGTAGCTGAATTATATCTATGGTTCAGTTCATCTGTTTTTTACTTGCGTTTGTTAAGTGGAAGCTCTTTGAGTTCGTACTGTAGCTATAGGGTCAGATTAAAGATTAGGAGTTAGGACTATGTTGAATTGTTGAGAGTGCTTAGAATATGATTATAATATGTGTGCTCGACTTCTAAGCAGTGCGCTATATATTGTGTGTTGAAATGATGTGATCGCTGGTTGTCATGTACAAATGGTTTCCTTAATACCTCAATGACGCTGCTTTACTAAGTGGCACATGATTGTTAAGATCCAGATTAAAAAATGTAAAAACATGTAGATGAAAACTAATTAAACTTTTTTAAGCAGACAGATAATGTCCTGGACCTTTCTTAGCTTGGTTTCATGTATGAAGTATCATTCCCCTGAATGACATTGATTTTTCCCTCTACATTTGAACTCTGTATGCATGAATGCTTACACAAATTGTTTATTTGGGTTGAATGCTATTATCTCAGACTACTTTAGTTATTGTAAACATATTGTACATACCCTAAGAGTTTCTAATATTTGCTGTTATCTATAACAGAACTCAAAGTTTAGAGCAATCTTTCTTGTTTATATATTATTCTTTATTTCTGCAATTTCCTAAGAGTTTCCATACTTTTTATGAATTTTTATTGTACAGGAAGGTCCATGCTGAACAGTTCCTGCTAGTAGACTCCGGAGATCAATCGTGCACTTTCTCAGCGAAGGAATAAGTGAGGGTATTTTTAAAGAAATGAGTAAAAAAATAATTGAAATCCGCCAAGGATTAAATCCGCTAAGGATTTACCCTTGCCTGTCCCAAGCCAGGATAAAGGATGAGGGTTGCGGTAGGCATGTGACAGCCAGCGTAAAAACTTGTCACATTTCTTATGACATGAATCCAAATATGAATATCGTTGGGGCGTTCCCTTCACAGCGACGCGCTACACTTCCTAGGCCTGGGTGTAGTGATAAGTAAGCAAAGGTTGCTAGGTCGTCGCCCGGAAGCGACGCGCCACCTTAGCGCCCGGGGGTGGTGTCAAATATGCAAGGGTTCCTGCATTGCGGACGAGTGCGGGTAAAGAAGCTAGTTCATGGTGGGGGTAAGATTAGTGGGATGCGCTTTGGAACTTGGAACATAGGCTCTTTGACAGGGAGATCAGCAGAAGTGGTGGAGGTTATGAGGAGGCGGAAGATTCACATAATGTGTCTACAAGAAACTAAGTGGGTTGGAGAGAAAGCTAAAGAAATAGCACCTTGGGGTTTTAAGCTTTGGTATTCAGGAAAGGACAAGGGTAGGAATGGAGTAGGTATCATTATTGACAAGGAGTATATCGATGATGTTGTGGAGGTGTACAGGAAGAGTGACCGGATTATTGGTATTAAACTTGTGGTTAGTGATGAGATTATAGCTATTATTAGTGCCTATGCACCACAAGTAGGGTTGGACGCATCTATTAAACAAGAGTTTTGAGAAGATTTAGAGGAGGTTGTGCAACACGTACCTAGTGGTGAGAAGTTAGTCGTTGGTGGCGATCTTAATGGACATGTGGGGTCTAGTCGACACGACTTTGAGAGCATTCATGGAGGTTTTGGTTTTGGGGAGAGGAATGAAGCAGGGAATTGGATCCTGGAGTTTGCGATGGCATATGACTTGAGTATAATGAACACTTGGTTCAAGAATAGAGAATCACACTTGGTGACCTATAGAAGTGGAGGTAATGCGAGTCAGATTGACTTCTTCTTAGTAAGAAATGCTTGTAGAAAGAGTTACACTGACTGCAAGGTTATTCCAGGTGAAAGTACTGCAACTCAACATAGACTTGTGGTACTTGATTTTCGAAGTAGGAGAATTTCAAGGAAGAGAAAACCACTAGTAGAACCTAGAATCAAGTGGTGGAGGCTTCAAGGGGAGAATCAGCAGAGATTTCTAGCTAAGATGGACACTACTGGTATTTGGTCGGGTAATATGGAGGATATGGATATAGATTCGACCTGGACTAAGATGGAGCATACCATAAAGGAGGTGGCGAGAGAAGTCCTTGGAGAATCTAAAGGAAGTGTGCCACCAAGTAAGGACACATCATGGTGGAACGAGGAAGTAAAGCAAGCGATAAAGAGCAAGCGAGAATGCTATAAATTATTGGGAAAATGCAGAAGTGAGGAGAACTATGAGAGATATAAGGAGGCTAGAAGAGAGACAAAGAAAGCAGTAAAATATGCAATAGCAAAGGTGAATCAGAAACTTTATGATAGATTGGATACAAAAGAAGGGGAAAAATACATCTATAGACTTGCTCGTATAAGGGATAAGAGGACACGAGACATTGGGAGAGTTAAATGTGTGAAGGATGCAGACCAAAGAGTGTTGGTCGGGGATAAAGAGATAAAAGATAGGTGGAGTTCGTACTTCAATACCTTGTTTAATGGCAATCAAGAGCAGGATATTGGAGATATAACTATCCCTTCGAGTATGATTAATCGAGATTTTATGCGGCGAATTCAAAAGGGTGAAGTGGAAATGGCGTTGAAAAAGATGGGATTAAAGAAAGCCGTAGGGCCGGATGGAATACCAATTGAGGTGTGGAGATGTTTTGGGGAGAGGGGAATAAATTGGTTAAAAACACTATTCAACAAGATATGGAGAAGTAACACAATGCCATTGGAGTGGAGAAAAAGTACTCTAATCCCTTTGTATAAGAACAAAGGTGATGTCCAAGATTGTGCCAACTATCGAGGGATCAAACTAATGAGCCATACTATGAAACTTTGGGAAAGAGTGATTGCACAACGGCTAAGAAAAATTGTGAATATTTCGGATAACCAATTTGGATTTATGCCCGGCAGATCGACTATGGACGCAATCTATCTTATGAGACAAATCATGGAGAAATATCGAGATAAAAAGAAAGATTTGCATATGGTTTTCATTGATTTGGAGAAGGCGTATGATAAAGTGCCAAGAGAGGTACTTTGGTGGGCTTTAGTAAAGAAATGCGTTCAAAGAAATATATTGATATTATCAAGGACATGTATAATGGAGTTAGTACAAGTGTACGGACAAGAGTTGGGAAGACAGAAGAGTTCCCTATCACGATTGGAGTGCATCAAGGCTCTGCACTTAGTCCCTTTCTCTTTTCCCTGATAATGGAGGAAGTGATGAGGTCAATCCAAGATGATATTCCATGGTGTATGTTGTTCGCAGATGATATTGTGCTGATTGATGAGACAAAAGAAGGTGTTGAAAGTAAATTGGAGTTGTGGAGACACACTTTGGAATCTCGAGGTTTTAGGTTAAGCAGAAGCAAAACTGAATATATGGAGTGTAAATTTAGCAAAGTCGGAAGCAGAGAGGCAGGAGTGATCACATTCGATGGAAATATTGTCCAAGCTTCCGAGTTCTTTCGCTATCTTGGATCTATTATCCAAAAAGATGGAGAATTGGATGGAGATGTGGCTCCTAGGATTAAAGTAGGTTGGTTGAAGTGGAAGAGTGCCACAGGGTTTCTTTGTGATCGTGGCATGCCAAATAGATTAAAGGGAAAATTCTATCATACGACAATTAGGCCTGCACTGCTTTATGGCACTGAATGTTGGGCCGTGAAACAGTGGCATATTTATAAGATGAATGTAGCGAAGATGCGTATGCTACGATGGATGTGTGGGCATACAAGGAAAGATCGATTGAGAAATGAGGTGATCAGGGGTAAAGTAGGAGTTGCACCCATTGAGGATAAAATGAGGGAGCATCGTCTAAGGTGGTTTGGTCATGTGAGACGGAGACCGAGTGATGCACCGATTAGGAGGCCTGAAGAGTGGAGAAGTGATAAAATGGCGAGGGGTAGGGGAAGACCCAAGCAAACTTGGATTAAGGTGATTGAAAATGATATGAGTTTACTCGGAGTGGATTAAGATGTGGCGTTGAAGAGGCCGGAGTGGAGGGCGAAAATTCATGTGAATGATAGGGGTTGATCGTACTTTTATTATTATTATTTATTTATTTATTTATTTATTTATTTATTTTATTTTCTCCATCCTTTTCCTCTCTTTCTCTCTCTCTCTCTCTCTCTCTCTCTCTCTCTCTCTCTCTCTCTCTTCCTTTTTCACGATGACATATGAGGATTCATGTTAGCCGACCCCAAATTATTTTGGGACTAAGGCTTTGTTGTTGTTGTTGAGTAAAAAAAATGGTTGATTTGATTCCTTTTATGGTGGTGGTTGCTGATAGTTTAAATCGATTCTATATTATGTATCTTAGTGAAAGAGCAATAGCACCTTGATTCTTGATTCCTTTATGGTGGTTGTTGATAGTTTAAATCGATTCTAAATTATGTATCTTAGTGAAAGAGCAGTATATATAACCTATGAATTTTCTGGAGCTTGTTTATGTGGAGTAGTTCTGAAAAAGAGGGCAAAACTGATCTGGCAGAATTTTTTTAAAATAAATTAAAATACCACAACATTTTCTGGGAATGTTGTAAACGTTTTTTTAGTCTCTAGTACAGCGTTTTCCAAAACGTTGCAACACAAATTACTACGTTTGTAAGAACGTTGTAATCATTGTATTACAACGTTTGGGGAAACGTTGTACTCTTTATTTTACAACGTTTGGGGGAAACGTTGTACTCAATGTTTACAACGTTTTTGGAAATGTTGTAAACATTGTAGTACAACGTTCAAAAAATGTTGTAGAATGTTTATAACAACATGCGCCCAATGTGGTCGTAATGTGATGTCACAACGTTTTAAACGTTGTGAAAAACGTATACTACAACGTTTATTTAACATTGTCTTCACTTTATAACAACGTGCGCCCAACGTGGTCGTAATGTGATGTCACAACGTTTTAAACGTTGTGAAAAGCGTGTACTACAACGTTTATTTAATGTTGTAATAATCTAGGACCTATTACAACGTCGCCTGTCACAACGTTTACACAAACGTTGTAAAATGTCTATTACAACATTTTTTAAACGTTGTTAATGAGTGTTTTTGTCGTAGTGCAAGTAGCCTTAATAGTTCTTCAAACCCAAGTTTAGGTGCACTTACACTTTCTCTAAGGGCAAACTTAAAGTTATCAAGTTTCCTAAGCAAGTTACAGAGGTTTTGGGATATTACACATGTGTGCTTTGTAAACATGGTTTCAATTAGTTCTCATGATTGTTTTATAGTTTCAACTTTGCATATTTCTTGAACAAGGGAATCATTAACACCCTTCTGGATTAGGTTTTTGACCTTCAAATTTGCATAAATCAATTGCATTTCACTCTCTGTCCATCAGTAAGGAGTTTTTATTTTACTATTTCCACTATTTTTTCTCTACTTGGGTTGGAATACCAACTTCTTCCTGCAAAACAAACCAATTCCAAATGTTGTTAGCATCCAAGTGTGTATCCAAGTATGTTCTAATTTTTTATGAGAATATTTCAAATGAACAACAGTCATCAATGTGTGGAAAGTATTTCTCATTTTTTCTCTTTGGTTGATGCATCATCGGTTGATGAGGATCTTTCTCAAGTTGTTAAACTTGAAGACACTTAAGTCTTCTTAAAAAGTCATGATTAAGATTAGTACTAAACATTTGAAGTGGTGAGAATTTACATGAAGTTAAATAAGTCAACTATCTTTGGGATAGGCCAACTGTCATGATTGAAATGTAAAAATGGTAGTTATGCAGTGGAATAAAGTAATGTGAATAATATAGAAGGAAAGTGAGTGATTAAGTTAGCACAAATGTGTGTGTAGAATAATTTAAAGTGGTTCTGAGTAAACCAACTTATCCTACGTCCACCCTTGAAGAAGATTCAAACTACGCAATGATCCAACGGTGGTTAAATAACACGTATGTACCCGCATCTAAGGACATCTGTCCATAACGGTCATATTTGTGTTATGTGTCTAACGGCTATAAAAGGACACGTGCTCCACTCAATGAGCGACAGCACATCCGTCCTTTTCTCTGACTCACCAAGGATTTCCAATGGCTAGTTTTTGGGGCTATACTATAAATACCCCATAACTTTAACCATTTGAAGTTGCTAAGCATTTCAAGAATTTCTCTCTCAAGCATTTGTTGAAGATTTGAAGATTGCCTTTGTTATTTCCAGAATTCTCAAGAACATCTTCATAACTTCATCCTTAGCCCAGATCCTCAAGCTATAACACTTTAGTTTTCTTGTGCTCTCAATCTCAAAGATCTAAAGAGCCTTGATACTAAAATCACACACGCACCTCTTTAAGTTTGATCACTTAGATCTTTCTTTAAGAGATACACCGGTTATTGTTTTGGATTTGTTCATTCATAGAATAGTAGATCTTGAGTTAGTGTATAAGCTCAAAAGTTGTAATTTGTAACACTCACTCATTATATAAGATCTCCATTAGAAATCCAAGACTAACCATCTTGGTAGAGGACGTAGATCATTTTCCCGATCGAACCTCTCCAAATAGCTCTTGTTCATATCTTGCTATTTCCTTTCAAGTTCATATCATGTCTAACTATTTGATTCTTTATTCAGTGTAGATTGATTGATTGAATTGTGTTGTGTTTGTTATATCATTTGCCTTAGTTTCTTATTTCACCCACTTTGAGCCAAAATACTTAGAGTGTGTGTGCGCCCCCTTTATCATACTTTGCGCCTATTTACATTACTAAATTCCGCTGTGCATTTCACTCACTCACTTAGGCGCATATCATAACGCTTACTTGATAAAGTGCGCATTTGCAATTGAGTTTATCAAGGGTACGAAAAGAATTTTAAAACAGCTATTCACCCCCCCCCCCTCTAGCTATTTTTCATACCCTTGTTGCCCTTTGGGACCAACATATGAGCTTGGGGTTAATTTGGTTTGGGTTTCTAAAATGGTTTATGGTACGGTAAAGTCTTTATCAGATAATATGTGTTTTAGGTTTTGAATGGAATGTGTTTTTAAAGGCATAAATAAATGTATCCGTGTTGGAATAGAGATCTTAAACGAAGAGAAGGAAAATCTGGCGTAGGCACCAAGCGGGCGCCTGGTCTACACCAGGCGGGGGCCTGTCTTATCAGGTTGTCTGGTTCCTGGCGAAAAGGATTCAAGCGGGCGCTTGAGGGCTACCAGGCGGGCGCCTGGTCGACGCGCAGTGAATTCGGGAATAGCAGTATTTTTGGGATTTCTCTTATGTTTAGGTTTAGGTCTTATTCTAGGTTTGCTATATAAGCAATGTTCCGTCCCCATACTCATTGTAACTCAGATTTAACATATTACAGTGTAAGATCCTGGCTTGGTACACTACAAGAAAAAGGAGTTTAGGGGACGGATTTTGTGACAACCTTGAGACGACTTTAAAATTGTATGTGAAAATAAAAGTGTCGTCCGAAGGTTTTGACAATAACAATTTTGTGACAAATTATTCTGTAACACATGCAGTCACAGTATTTTGTAGCATTTTTGGAGCGATTTTTTCCCGGTTAATATTTTTGTTTGTGACCGAGCAATTTGGATTTCCGTAACACATGCTGTCACAATATTTTATAGCATTTTGGAGCGAATCTTTCCCGGTTAAATTTCCTCTTGTGACGGAATACTTTGAATTTATGACAGATTTCAGTTGTCACAAATTTTAGCGCCTTTTTTAAGTGGATGATTAGCACGAAAATTTTCACATGTGACTGAGTTAATTGGTGTTTAAAATAATTTCCACATGTGACTGAGTTATTCTGTAACAAAAGCCGTCACAGTTATAATATATAACATTACATTTTGAATTGTTACATTAAACTTTATCATAAATTATCTTTAAATTTAGAGTCAAATCTTGTGAGCTAAACTTGTGACATTTGTTCTTTAATTCCATTTATGGGTTATTTAATATTCAGGGTCAATCGTGATACTGCTGCTTTGTTTTACACATAAGTGCAAATTAATTTTCAGCATCATAATTTTGCAACCCAGTTCCTATTAATTACAATTTATTTCAATCTAGTATAAAATTAGACTAAACAAATTGCAAATGTGTATTTAGAGATAATTAAACAAAGTGAAGGAAAATCATGATTTAGTCTTAAAAGAGTTGAATTTCATTGCCATTGTTGAATGGTATAAATTGGGTGACACCCATTAGATCAAACCCGACCTTCAGTCATCCAGACGCAACGCTAATACGCCGCTCATGAGGGCCACTCTTAAGACGACCTGGTTTTAGTTGGCTTTAGGAATGCTGCGACCATAGCCCGACGGATGAAGACCAACACTTATATGAATATATATTCTGCAAGAACC
The DNA here is from genome assembly GCA_026119855.1 of Campanula takesimana. Lineage (NCBI taxonomy): Eukaryota > Viridiplantae > Streptophyta > Magnoliopsida > Asterales > Campanulaceae > Campanula > Campanula takesimana. Next base: position 2,755,908 of record JAOWBW010000005.1, read on the forward strand.
AAGCGTACTAGCGGGCTAGACCTCATCATAGGTCGACCTACTTAATTTTTTAAATGTATCGGTGGCTGTATAGATCAATAGCCGGTTATTCCCACTGCGTATAACCACTCTTACATTCTCCCCCTATCTATACTCCTCAATACACACTATAAGTGTAAGAGGATCATTTGTTACTAATGGTAACAGAACTTTTGACTTTCATTAGTTTTCTCCATAAGACCACCGTGCTTATCCTCACGCCAGAAGGTCTTAGCTGTGAGACCACCACCGGCTAGTCGTGTGTTCATCTCTCGATTTAGAAAAATGTTGTCATTTTATACTAACCCTCAATTTTTTAAAAAAAATTAAAAATAAATATGAAAAACTGAGCAGTCGTGCACTCTCTAGCTATGTCCGTTAAACAACTATTGAATTGAGCACGTTTTAGAAAAATCATCAGCAATCAATATTTGAAGCTTGTACAACATAAAATGACTAAATTTCCTTAAATCAAAATCAAAAGGATGGGGAATGACATAATCTTAAAGTTACATATTTGATAAATTTAACAAAGTAATAAAATTATAAGTAAATAATGATAGTTACATTAAACTAAAAGGGTCAAATTGTGAATTTGATCTTTACTTTCTACAATAGCAGTATTAACAATAGTTTACCCTGTTTCACTTTCTTTTGGACGAGACGTGGTATAGAACGGCGGCAAGAGAGAAACTGATTGGCGCGCTAGGGTTTCGCGATCAAACCCCAACAATAGCCAAGACGTTTCTAGGGTTCGTTCTCGTCTCATATTGTGCAGCATACTTGAAGAATTTAAGCTATGATTCAGATTTCAGAGATCAGGGTTTTCTTTTAGTTTTGGTTCTTTTATTTAAATATTTTGGTGAATATGTTGAAATTTTCATATATTTTTTTGTGAGAAATAATGCAATGATTGGTGTGAGTAAATGTCTCTCTTCTTCTATTCCTTTTTTTAATCACAGTGCTGCAATCTTGTATCTTTATTCTTAACTTTACATGATTGGGGGTGATAGGATTTTGAAAAGCCCTGTTTAACTAAATGAATAGATTAATTAAAACTTGGACAGCTAACTGTTTGAGGTTAGCTGTTAAGAAATAATAAATAAGAGAAATGTGCAGCGGAATATAAATGAATAAATAAATGAAAGGACAAAGTGTAGTGTGTGTGTAGGTGTAAGGACAAGTGTGTACACAGTATTTTAAAGTGGTTCAGAGGCAAAACCCTTCTCTTACATCCACCCCCACTGTTGGAACAGTGAGATCAATCCACTATAATATTCTCTTCAATAAGAGTTACAAGAATTGATAAGGCAAGTTCCTTTGAACCCCCTCTACTTAATTGACACTTCAATTAAGGTTGCTTCTTTCAAAGCGAGAAAAAGAAAAAGGAAAAATATCACAAGTGTGTTTACAAAAGAAAATAGCTTGGTTGTTAGCTGGCTGTAAGTGGGTTGTAACTGGGTGCAAGATGGCACAATATTTACAGGGGTCTATGCAAATATTTAAGACTGCAAAGTGTGAATGCAGTAAGGCTACAAAGGATATTCAAATGGTGTAAGGTTGTAAAAAGGGTATAGAGGGTCACTTGATAACATGCCATTATACTCCTTTATATAAGGGAGGGGATATAGCCGTTGGGGGACAAGGGTACAATAGTAGCCGTTTGGGGAACACAGGTATAGAGAAGTAATGGTTTGTCTTTGACTTTGACTGACTGTTTATCATTCCTCTGTATACAGGTTATCAAGGGAAGGGAAGGTGTATTCATACTTGAACAAGCTTCAATATGAGTTATTCCAATGATTGGTATTGGAATAATCATTCTTCAAGGATTTGATGACATGGAGTTAGCTGTTGAAGAAGATCAGTCTTAGCTGTTGAAGCAGGGGAGCTTAGCTGTTGGGCTTGTAAGCCATTAGCTGTTGAAGCTTGTTTGTATTTATCATCTTGATAATTCATTTGAGGTAGAGGGAGTCTGAAATAGGTAGTTCTTTAGTTTGTTAAATGTATAGATGATAGGTAGATCATGTAATGACTTGACTATTGGCTTGAATGGAAACAGGGCAGCTTAGCTGTTGAGCTTTGTATTGGGCTGCATGTGCTCAGGTCTTTTGTATACATCATATAATCAATTGGGTTTGATTATTTATTTATCAAAACATATTTACTATGATTAATTGTGAGTTAAACATAGTGAGTTACTAACAATTTCCCTCTTTTTGTTAAGTAAATAAAGGTTTTGATTATGTACCTGCAAGCATAAGTGCTAAGGGAATAGAAAACCAATGAAGAGAAATTATTCTTGATAATATTTCTTAGCAAACAAACTGTTAATACAAACTGAAATGTACTAAACTAGATAATTGAAAGATAAAGATTGTTCTGAACAGCTATTCAAAACAAAGAAAAACAAACCAACTGATTTCATTCCTAGTTAGGCATTTTTTCTTCTCTCCACTGCTTTTAGCTCTTGAAGGAGTGCAGCTCTTCTCACTGGTTCATTCCTTCTGTAGAACCATTCATTGTTCCAGTCAAGACCCATCATGTAGTGGTACTGGAAGTACTGATCTTGTCTGGCTATTAACTGATCTTTGGTGAGAACTGGTTGGTTGTAGAGAAGCCTTGGACCAATCCAAGCTTGCAGTTACTGAGGAGACATGGTCTCTTCTGAAAGGGAGACCCCCATGGGATAGTCCTTGTAAAAAGATGCAGGCCTTTTCTTGGTGAATTTTGGAAGGTGGCTAGGTGGAGGAGCTTGGAAGAATGAGTGTAGGGATGTTTGGGATAGTCTTGGAGGAATGGGTTGGCTGCTGGGAGGAGGAGGAGGAGGAGGAGGAGGAAAGGCTGTTTGGGTTGGCTGTTCAGGAGATGGAGGAATTGGATTTTCACCTTTTTGAATAATGAATTCAGACACATCATCAAGCTTTCTAAGGATGGCAGTTTTGAGCTGTTTGATGTGGGTGGTTGAGAATTGATTGAAGTCAGTATAGGTGAGGTGATATGGAGGGGTGTATTTGAAAGGATCAAAATTGGGAGGGAGATGGGAAAGTTTTGATCTGGATTTCCTATGGAAATCAGGAGGAGGTGGAGAAAGCTGTTGAGGATAAAAAGTAGAGATAGAAAAGAGGTTTTTGACAATAATCCCAATTATGCAGCTTTTTTTGGAAAGAAGAGTCCAAAAGATGGACTAAGCATATTGAATGCAAAGAGCATAGACAAGGGAGGAAGGGGTGTATAGACATTCCTGAAGATTTTTAGAAATGAGAGGGAAGAAGAAAAATCCCCACTCTTGAAGATTTGAAAGAGTGAGAAGATTGGGCAGTTTTAGGGCAGAGAAGAGAAAGCAGTATTGGATAGTGATCCTAAACTTCTTCCATTCTTCATAAGCATATAACAGTTGACCCTCAATATTTCTAGCATGAATGCTCATGTGGGTTCTGGTCATATCCCAAGGGTTGGCAAGAATATGAGGGTTGAGAAGTGGAGGAAGGGGAGAAATGGAACCAAACTTTTTGTGAGCCTCAAGGACAGCTGTGACTGAAAAATCAATGTCACAATCTAAGGCCCAGAAGCTAGGAGTTGTCATGGAAGTATCTAGATCAATTTGAGAGAGAAGAGTTGATTTAGAAGGAGGGTTAGCTGTTCAGGCAGGCTGAGGAGTAGAAGATCCACCTTGACCTTGGGTTTGTCTAGCTTCTCTAATCCTCATAAAATCAAAGGCTTTGATAGCTTCATCTAGAGAGAATTTGGAGGATAGCTGTTCAAAAAGTGATGTTCTTTCTTCCTCAGATAGATTGGAAATAGATTTGTCCTTGATAACCTCAATGAGATTTGGGTTAAGAATTGGAAGGACAGTGGAGTGAGCAGGAGATCTAGGAGGGAGAGGAATATGAGTTGGAAGTGAAGGAGGAGGTACAGAAGGAGTTTGAGTCTCAGCTGTTAGGGAAGTTTCATGAACTGGAGAGTTCCCCCTTAATTTATCAGGGCTCTCTGAGCTAGGAGAGTTCCCCCTTAATATTTCAATAGGTGAGAGGGTTTGAGAGGTAAGATGAAGAATGCCTTGAATGGCAGATGCATGTTCAGAACCGGAAGTGTTTTTGGGAGAGGGAGGAGATATATGTCTTTATCTTTTTGGAGTAGGGGAGGGAGATCTGACAAGTCTTCTCTTTACAACAAATTGACCAACTATAGAGGATGAGGAAGTTACCTTTTCAGTGGCATCTTGTGGGGTCTCAGCTGTTGGATCTTCTTGCTCAGTTGTTGGCTCAGCTTGCTCAGCTGTTGAGCTTGCCACCATAGATGCCTTTGGAGTCTTCTTGGCAGATCTCAGATGCTTGAAGTGGTAGCAAGAGTGAGTTGCACATCCATTTCTTCATCATATAGAATTTGTACATCACTTGAGTTACTTTGCTTCTGAACTTCAGTGTCTCCTTCACTAATTGTTGCTCATCATCAGCATATAATCTTGCTGGCATTGCTATCAGCAGCCCTAACTCTTTCACCACTGACAGTAGTATGCTCATTACTGTCTACAGGTAGGGAGGAGGTTTGGGAGGAGGATCTTGTTAGTTCACTAGATGTTGAGGAGGAGGATGGAGGTTCATCAATCTTCTTCTTTCCTATCTTTTTAACAGCTATGGCTTTCATTCTAGCAGAGGACTTAGTTGTTCTTCTAGTGGCCATTCTGGTTGCTGGAGCTTCCTCAGGTGCAGGCTTAGCTGTTGGGACCTTCTTGGTCAGGGCTGGCTTGGCTGAAGATTTGACTTCCTTAGCTGTTGAAGGTTTGGCTTTGGAAGGCTTAGCTGTTGCCTCTTTAGGTCCTTTGAGAGGAATGGTCTTTTTGTCAAACTTTTTGGAGGTGCTAAGGGGAACTAGTTCAAGCCACCTTGTGTTGAGAATAGCTGGGAAGTCTTTGAGCTTTAGTATTAAAATCCCACTCATGAATCAAAACAAATTGGGTTTGGTGGATCTCACATAGGGTTTGTAAAGAGATTGAGAAGAGGCAAGATTGAAATTTTCAAGCATGACAGTGCACTAATTTACTTTCCTTCTAATGAGACCAAGAGCAATTTTCCATTCTGCAGAGCTCAACTGATCTAAAAAAGATTTCTTTCCACACATCCCTTTGATCACCACATCACTTAGGGCTGAATTGTTGATGGACAAGTTTTTCTTCAAGATTGACTTGTTCTTGACAGAGTCATAGTCAATGTCTTCTTGATTGGTGAATTGTTGATAGAGGGCACTGAATGTTGTATCCAACTTATTGCTCCAAATATTGGTAAGAAGGCTAGGGTGATTCGAGATGCCATAAGTGGTATGCATATCTTTGGGAGTGATAATAATTTTGATATTTTGGAAGCTACAAAGAATAGAGTTATCTTTGAGCCTAGTGCCAATCCTATATACCTCTAAACACGCATTTTCAAGAATAGGATTATGAGCAGTTAACATGTTAAGAAGACCATTGTTTTCTAAAATACCCTTGACATAGGTTCCTACTTCACTATCAAAGAAATCACTTTCGATGTAGTAGCCATGGGATTCTTCAGGGAGATCCATTGATTTTACACGGTGAGGGGAAAAACAGAGTGTTAGGGTTTGAAGCAGAGGAATCGAATGAATGAGAATTTTAGAAGGGAATTACTGTTGAGGGATTATAAATGGGTAGGAATAATGGAAAGATCGTGGTTTAGAAGGTGGGGACAACGGTTATAATTTGAGAGAGCGAGAGGCGGCGTGGGGATTAAAGATAGCCGTTAAGGTGATACGACAGTTATCCTCTATTACTGTTTATGTGAACAGTAAATAGAATAGAATTAAATGTTATATCATTTATTTCCAGAAATAGTGGGCGGCTATTTATGGAAAGTAAGGAGCTAAAAATAACCTAACACGCTTCTAATTAAATATTGACCATCACATCTCATTTTTTTCACACCTTTGTACCAATAGTACATATTTGGTAGTCAAATCAGTCGATATTTTGGACATAAAAATTATTCAACAGCTAAGTCTATGGTCATACCCTATTATGGACCAACATAAATTCCTTGTGTATATAAGAATATGCAATTAGCTGTAGAAACCACACTAAGTTTTTTCTCTTTGTTCTTAGCTGTAGAACATATACTCAGTTCATTTCTTTGAAAAATGGGAAGACTTTCCTCTAAGTTTATTCCCAAGAAAATGGCATAAACTGCTAAAAAATTGATTTTTACAATTCCTGCAGGGGAGGAGACAGAGAGGGATAAGTTTGAAAGAGATTTTAGGTCATATATTATTCAAAGTGATCATAAGTTGCATGAGGAAGTTGAGTAGCTTCCTCTTGATCATCCTTTGAAGTATAGGGAGGTGAGAGAGAGAGAGAGAGAGAGAGAGAGAGAGAGAGAAAAAGAGTGGGAGAGTGAAAGGGAAGCTATAGAGAGGTTTGAAAGGGAGAGGTTACCTCAACTAAGAAGGGTTGAGGGAAAGGGAAAATAAAAACAGGGAGAGGAGAGGGCTAGTATTAAGTTGTTTGGATAGAATATGAGGATAGGGGAAGGAGAGAGTAGCAAAGCAAATGCTGCACACACTGAAGTCCAAAGGGTCCATTCCCTTGGGGACTTAATGAGGAAGGAGGAATTCAAGGTTCATGAAAGGGACCTAGGTAGGAGAGTGATAGGAGAGACCCAGAATGTGAGGCAGTTTACATTGAGGGAATTGATGCAACAAGAGGATGGCTTAGTTGTTCAGGCCAAAAAAGTGCCTGTTGCTGAACAGCTAAGGGTTTATGCCCCAGTGACAAGGGATTCTTTGTCCATCAGCATGGCAATGCTAGATGGAGGGGGTGATAATTTCCATGGGGTCCAGAAGTCTCCATCAACTACTCACACTCAGCTGTTTAGGCAGTACTTGAGGTGTTGTAGTCCTGTCCAAGTCAATTAGGGCAATGATGGTGGACCTTCATCTCACATGGCTATGATAGCAAATGAGAGCATCCAAACCTCAGGAACCTTTAGCTTTATGTCTCCCTTGGATGATTTTCCTCCTTATGATGTTGTTGAGGAGTGGTGGCCAAGAACCATGGGTCCACCTTTGCAGCATTCACTGACTTCCATTGATCCTGTTATAGAAAGGCATCCAGTATGGTTGGAGGGGTATTTGGAGCCAGGACAGTCTGTACCTGCTAGACCATATGGAGAGGAGAGGAGGCAAGAAGCATCTGGGAAGGGGTCTAGAGATGTTTGGAAGCAGGTGTTGTGAGAGGGACTAAGGTTGAACATCTATGATTGTTGGTTAGCTGTTCAGGAGAATCTTATGTAATTTTTGTTTTTTTTTTTTTTTTTTTTTTTGTTTTTGGGGAGGTATTTTGAGAGGGAAGGGCTACCATGCAACACATGGGTAGTGATGTTAAGGCATAGTTCTAAATCATATGATGTAAACAGGCCATCATATGGTTGTCCTTGAATAGAGATCTGTTTAGGTTAGCTGTTGAGACACTGTAAACAGCTAACCAAAATCTTTGTACTTGTTAAAGTTTATGAAATGAATTTCCAGTTAATCCCTTTTACTTAGGCAAGTTAATCATTCCTAACATTGCTCTCAAAAGTTCAAACCTTTTTTCATCCATAGCCTTAGTCAGTATATCAGAGACATTGTCCTTAGTGCCAACTTTGGCTAAGTTAATATTCCCCTTTTCAACATGATCTCTAATGAAGTGGTGTCTAACTTCAATGTGTTTGGTTTTAGAGTGTTGAACAGGGTTCTCAGTCATAGCTATTGTACTTTAATTGTCACAAAATATAGGAATATTAGTGACATTCATACCAAAGTCTTGTAGTTGACTTTTTAAATACAAAATTTGTGAACAGCAGAGACCAGCTGCAACATACTCAGCCTCAGCTGTTGAGGTTTCAACTGATGTTTTCTTTTTGCTAGACCAAGACACAATTCTTGATCCAATGAATTGACATCCACCACTTGTTGACTTTCTGTCCAGATTGCATCCAGCATAATCTGAGTCAGTAAAGCCTATCAGTGAGAATGGTGATTCACTTACATATCACAAACCATAATCAAGGGTTCCTTTTAGATATCTCAATATCCTTTTAACAGCAGCAAGGTGAGATTCTTTGGGATTGGCTTAAAATCTTGAACAGAGACATACACTGAACATGATATCAGGTCTTAAGGCAGTAACATATAGGAGAGATCCTATATAGCTTCTGTAGAGTGTTTGATCAACACTTTGACCATCAGTGTCAACATGAAGTTTTGTTGTGGTAGACAGGGGTGTCTTAGCTGTTGAGGCATTTTGCATATCAAACTTCTTTATCATGTCTCTTGTGTACTTGGCTTGGTTAATGAAGATTCCATCCTTCATTTGTTTGACTTGAAGACCTAAGAAGTAGGTGAGTTCTCCAATCATACTCATTTCATACTACTTTTGCATAAGATCTCCAAATTCTTTGCAAAGGTCTTCATTTGATGATCCAAAGATAATATCATCAACATAGACCTGAATGAGTAGGGTGTCATCTCCATATTTTTTGATGAACAGAGTGTTGTCAATATGACCTTTGGTAAATCCTTTATTGAGAAGGAAATTAGACAGAGTGTCATACCAAGCTCTAAGTGCTTGTTGTAGACCATACAAAGCTTTGTCCAACTTGTATACATGGTCTGGGAATTTGGGGTGTTCAAATCCAGGAGGTTGAGCAACAAACACTTGTTCATTAAGTACTCCATTCAGTAATGCACTCTGGACATCCATTTGAAATACTTTCATCTTCTTAAAAGATACAAAGGCTAGAAATAATCTTATGGCTTCAAGTCTTGCTACAGGAGTAAAAGTTTCATCATAATTTATTCCTTCTTCTTGTCTGTATCCCTGGGCTACAAGTCTTGCTTTGTTTCTCACTACAGTACCATCTTCACTCATTTTATTTCAAAATACCCATCTGGTGCCTATGACAGTTTGATTTTTGGGTTTGGGAACAAGTTTCCATACTTTATTCCTTTCAAAATGTTCAAGTTCTTCTTCCATAGCCTCTATCCAGTCTGCATCTTGAAGGGCTTCATGGATTTTCTTGGGTTCCATTTGAGAAATGAAGGCACTCGTGAAAATATCATAATGAGGAATACCATCAGGAATGGTTTCTTTTTGAATAGGGATGGAAATTACAAGGTTATCATCATTTACAATGGGGATTGGAGTAAAGATTTGCGAAGGGATTATTTGACAGCTAACAGTTTCATCTTGGCTGTTGGGAAGAGGAAAGCTGTTGGGAGTAGGTAAGCTGTTGAGATTTGGTTGGAGGACTGAGATATCTTTGAGAAAGACATAGGGAAGAATAATGTTGTTCTCATTTGGGGATGAAGAATTATTGGTTGTAGGTGAAGGTTCAGGAAGATTGTCAGAGTTTCCAATACTTTCATCAAAATCACACAAGTCAGTGTTGCTTTGATCATTGTTTTCATCAAAGTCAATATGAATTGATTCTTCTACAACCAGTCTTCTTTTGTTGTAAACTCTGTAGGGTTTTCTAGTGTTGGAGTAACCAAGAAATATTCCTTCATCACTCTTGGAATCAAACTTATCTAGGTTGTTCTTCCCATTGTTGTGAATGTAGCACTTGCTTCCAAATCCATGGAAGTAAGATATGGTTGGAATCTTTCCATTCCACAACTCATATGGGGTCTTCATATGATACTTGTTGATGAGAGTTTTGTTCTGTACATAAACAGCAATGGTTACAGCTTCACCCCAACAGTATTTAGGAAGATTGTGTTCTGACAGCATTGCTCTTGCTGCTTCACAAATAGTCTGATTCTTTTTTTCTGCTACTCCATTCTGTTGAGGAGTTTTTGGAGCTGAAAAGTTGTGATCAATCCCAATTTGATTACAATAGGTCTCAACTCCAGTGTTCTCAAATTCAGTTCCATGATCAGATCTTATCTTTTTGATAGACAAGCCTTTAAAGTTCTGAACTTTGTTGAACAGCTGAGTGAGATTGTGAAGAGTATCACTTTTGGATTCAAGGAGAATGATCCAATTGAATCTTGTGTAGTCATCAAAAACTACAAGGGAGTATCTCTTTCCTCCTAAAGATCTGGTTCTGATGGGACCAAATAAGTCCATATGAAGAAGATCAAGAGGCTTGGATGTGTCCAGTCTGGTTTTAGCAGAAAAGGATGTCTTCTTTTGTTTTCCACACTGATAAGCTCTGCATAACTTGTCCTTCTTGAAAGGTATTTTGGGAAGACCTTTGAAAAGGTTAGAGATGGATAACTTGGAAATGGTTTTGAGTTTCAGGTGAGCAAGTCTTTTGTGCTACAGCCAAGACATATCAGATTGGCTGTAGGTCAAAAAACAATGAGCAGTGGAGGATTGGACTACTTCAAGGTGGAGGCAATAGAGGTTCTTATTTCTAACTCCTGTTAGAATAACCTTGTTTTTCTTGTCTTTGACTTGGCATTGGTCCTTGGTGCAGATAACATGATAATCTTTATCACATATTTGACTAATACTAATCAAATTGTGCTTAAGGCCTTCAACATAAGATACATCTGTAAAGATTATCTCCTTGGTCACTAGGTTTCCTGATCCTTTGACTCTATCTTGAGAATTATCACCAAAAGTAATATTAGGACCATTCTTTGGTGTTAGCTGTTGAAGCCATTCCTTGTTGTAAGTCATGTGTCTGCTGCATCCACTATCTAAGTACCAGATTCCTTTATTGGATTCCTACAAAACAAAATTAAACACTATGGTACCCTTTATTCTTTTTGGGTCCAAAGGATTAGACTTTCTTTGGTACCCTACCCTTGCCACCTGATCTTTTTTTTAAGAACTGGTTAAGGGTGTTATAGTAGGACATGATTTGCATCATGTAGGGTGTCAATGTAAAGGGTTGAGGAGTGTTATATAGGTGTCCAGTATTGTATGGGCTTTGATTTCTGTAGTTTGGTTGATGAAAGTCGGATTTTGTGAGTGGTAAGATAGTCTAGGGGAGAAGTTTTGAGACTGATGAGCATGGCTTTTCCCATTGGAATATTGCTAGTTTTGTCTAGGTTTTCTAGAGTGCCTCTGCTGTCTAGCCTGTCTTGGCTGTTCAGCCTGTCTTGGCTGTTCAGTCTGTCTTGGTTGTTTAGCCTGTCTGGCTTATCTAGGTCTTCTAAACTTATGTTCTTTCTTCCATTTTTGAGATTGAATATCATCAATATTAGTGGGAGCTTGGGTCTTAGGAATTATTGGAGATTCCACTTTTAATTCACCATTTTTGATATCTTCACTCTCCTTTCTATACATATCTTCCTTTGTTTGAATGGGGTAAGATGGTTTCTTGGTAGATAATGTGTTGAGACTTTGTAAAATCATAGTTTCAACAGCTCTACTACCAGTAGGAGTGTAGGTTTTCAGTGTGGGATTTTTAGCTCCAATTCCAGACCTATCCCTAGGATGTCTTTGATTAAAGTGATACAAGGATAGAGCATTGCTTGATTTGTTCCATGAATTAATTTTGCTTTTTAAAGCATCATTTCCTTCCTTCAAGGTACTCATTTCTTGTTCATTATCTTGTTGAGATTTTGAACAGTCAGTCTTAGCTCTTGAGCTAAGTATGTCATTTTCAAGTTTTTGACATTTGTCCTCTAGATCCTGTTTGGTGGCTTCCAGGTTAGTGTTTAGGGATTTGAGATTTTCAATGGTTTTTGATTGCTCAAGGTTTTCTATGATGAGGGCAGCAAAGCTGGAGTCTTGTTTCTTCTTTTGAATCAAAAGGGTGCAAACTAAATTTTTAAAACCATCAATGTTAAGGGAGTTAAAATTATGTACCTCTTTAAGTTCCTCAGCAGCATCTAAGGCTTCTAGGTCCTCTTCATTATATGAGTCTTCACATTCTTGTGGAACCAAACACAGTAATGCTTCTTCTTCCTCACTATCTGAGTCTGATGAGTCAAATTCTTCATCACTAAACCTAGATGAATCAGCAAGCATGACTTGTTCTTTATTTTTGTCATTCTTAGCCTTGACACAATTATAGCAATTGCACCTAGAACTATGAATGACTTCTTTAGAATAGGTCATTTGTTTTTTAGTGTTCTCTTGGTTTCTTAGGTTCTTTGCAATCTGCAGCATAGTGATCTGGTTTACCACAGTTGTAACACTCAATGTTCTTCTTAACAACTTCTTGAGTTGAGTTAGATGGTGAAGTATCTTCTATCAAATGCTTTCTTTTGATGTTTCGTGGATTTTCTGACAGCCATGGAGATAAGGCTTGGGATATCTTCTTGAGAGATTGGTTTTGATTCTTGTTTAGGAGTTATGTTCAGTTTTTATAGGGCATTGATAACAAGAGTGTCAATGTCCTGTTGGGAGAATTGTTTCTGGGTTTGCTGTTGAGCTAAAAGGGTAAGGGTTTGAGATATGGTGGATGCTGGTTGGATTTTGATCATTCCTTCTAGTTCATAGGCTTCAAGTTTACCAAAGTATTGTTCAATGGTCATACTACTTCATTCAGCTCCTTCTCTAATGGGAAGGGAAACTTTCTCATACTCTTGAGGGAGATTTGAGTAGATTTTTAAGCATAGGTAAGATTGTTCAAAAGTTTTGCCATGGTCTGAAATGGCTCTCACAAGATCGTCAAATCTTGGTCTTGCGGCACTCACCTTTTCTCCAGGGTAGAATTTAAAGTTGTCTAACTGTCTTAATAAGTTATACAGATTTTGAGTTCTAACACTAGTGTGTTTAGTGAACTTGGTGTTAATTAGTTCCCATGCTGCTTTAGCACTTGGTACTTTAGCTATTTCTTGAGCTAGGGAGTCATTCACACTTTTTTGCAGAATATTTTTTACTTTTAAGTTAGCAGTCATAAGTTGTCTTTGAGCATCAGTCCAGTTTTCAAGAGATTTGAGTTTGCTACCTCCTCCATTGACTTCAGCTTGAGTGGGAGGTTCAACTTCATTTTCTAAGACATACCAGTTTCATATGCTATTAGCATCTAGATAGGTTTTAATTTTTGAGGAATAAATCTCAAAAGATCCACAAGCATCAATGTGCGGAATGTCCTTTTCATTGTTTCTTCTTGGTTGAGGCATGGTGGGTTGAATGGATCTTTCACAAGTTGTTAGACTCTGTATGGTGAATCCAAGCTCTGATGCCAATTGAAAGGCCCTGTTTAACTAATAGAACAAATTGATTAAAACTTGGACAGCTAACTATTTGAGGTTAGCTGTTGAGAGATAAGTTAATAAAAGAAATGTGCAGCGGAATATAAATGAAAGAATAAATAAAAGGACAAGGTGTAAGTGTGTGTTAGTGTGGAGACAAGAGTGTACATAGTATTTTAAAGTGGTTCAGAGGCAAAACCCTTCTCTTACATCCACCCCCACTGTTGGAACAGTGAGATCAATCCACTATAATATTCTCTTCAATAAGAGTTACAAGAATTGATAAGGCAAGTTCCTTTGAACCCCCTCTACTTAATTGACACTTCAATTAAGGTTGCTTCTTTTAAAGCGAGAAAAAGAAGAAGGAAAAATATCACAAGTGTGTTTACAAAAGAAAATAGCTTGGCTGTTAGCTGGCTGTAAGTGGGTTGTAACTGGGTGCAAGATGACACAATATTTGCAGGGGTCTATGCAAATATTTAAGACTGCAGAGTGTGAATGCAGTAAGGCTACAAAGGATTTTCAAATGGTGTAAGTTTGTAAAAAGGGTGTAGAGGGTCACTTGATAACATGCCAGTATACTCCTTTATATAAGGGAGGGGATATAGCCGTTGGGGGATAAGGGTACAATAGTAGCCGTTTGGGGAACACATGTACAGAGAAGTAATGGTTTGTCTTTGACTTTGACTGATTGTTTATCATTCCTCTGTATACAGGTTGTCAAGGGAAGGGAAGGTGTATTCACACTTGAACAAGCTTCAATATGAGTTATTCCAATGATTGGTAATATTGGAATAATCATTCTTCAAGGATTTGATGACGTGGAGTTAGCTGTTGAAGAAGATCAATCTTAGCTGTTGAAGCAGTGGAGCTTAGCTGTTGGGCTTGTAAGCCATTAGCTGTTGAAGCTTGTTTGTATTTATCATCTTGATAATTCATTTGAGGTAGAGGGAGTCTGAAATAGGTAGTTCTTTAGTTTGTTGAATGTATAGATGATAGGTAGATCATGTAATGACTTGACTGTTGGCTTGAATGGAAACAGGGCAGCTTAGCTGTTGAGCTTTGTATTGGGCTGCCTGTGCTCAGGTCTTTTGTATACATCATATAATCAATTGGGATTGATTATTTATTTATCAAAACATATTTACTATGATTAATTGTGAGTTAAACATAGTGAGGTACTAACAGATTTTTTTAGCAAAATCCCCAACACGAGACTTGGCCTGGGTTTGTTTCTGGCTCCGATTGTAGATTGCAAGCTTTTATTCAACTCTTTCCCCAAAATTGAGATTCCAATATATAATGATTATTGATACTGTTGAATTACTGTAGTTGTATGTTAAATTATTCAATAATATATTTCAATGATATTGTGATTCTTGCTACTGAAAATATTGTAGTTTATACAAACATATACTCCCTCTGTCTCATATCAATTGACATTTTTGGTCAAAGCAATTTGAACTATGACTAACATTTTACGGTAAATTATTAATTTTCATAGAAAATTAAAAAAGTTACTAAAATAGTAATAGAAACGTTATCAATAACTATTTTTAAATTTTTGTGGAGATAAATTATTTAACATAAAATGTTAGTCAAAGTTCAAGTAGGTTTGACAAAAAGTGCCCATTGGTGTGGGACGGAGGGAGTATGTAAAACTAATTTGTCACAGATTGCATGAAATTCAAGTTATTTTAAGTACTTTGAACTTACAGTAGCAAAGACTTATTATTACTCTGTCTATTATAGTCTTGTGACTATCAATTTCCACATACTCACTTTTTACCAATTACTCTCTATTATGGTCCTGTTTCTTTTATCACTCCTTCAAATATTTTTCTTTAACCCACTACTCACATTTAACCAATTACTTCCTGCTATTACTCTGCCTATTGTATGATTACAAACAACATGAGTCTTGATTACGATGTGAAAGAATATTATAAATGTATGCTTTAATCTTTTACCTTCTACTTCAACATGTCTACTAATAACATGTGGATTAGTGGACTACTACTGTTTTTAAACAACTGGAAGTGGTTTTTCTAAATGAAAACTCATGAGTCCACTTTGATAGTCTAATCCAAGTTATATGATTGATGAATATGAATTAGATGCATCTTAGAAATAATTTAGATGTTAAATTGTCAGCTTAAAATAGTTGGTGATATTTAGTATAGCAGATTTTGCGTTCAGACATTTGTTCTTGTGCTTGAGTTATAGTTTAATTAGTGAGTCTTTTAGTCATCAAGAGACGAGTCGAAATTTATTATTAAGTAGATTTGATCCAAGTTTGAATGCAGAACTTGTTCCGTGCTTTTGTAAATATACATATATAATATATAACTTTGACAGTCTCGATATTTTTATTTCATTTTCTTTCATAGGATTTTGGTCTTGCCTTTTGAATATTCAGACAGGAACTATGTCCCATGACCTTAGTTGGATGTATAGGCAGGCTGGGGAAAAAAGAAGGATTCCAGGAGAATATCGTAGATGGGTTGAGGAGTTTCTTAATTTTACCTACACACTTGATTTTTTTGCGTATATAATGCTTCCACTATCATGTTATATTTATGTAGGTATAATTCAATGGTACGTGGTAGAGGAGGAGGTTTTATTGGCTCAAGAGGTGCATCACCATCAGTTAGGCCTCAAGATGAGTCATATGAATCGGTGCCTGCTATCGCAAGTGGGGAGATTCCAAATTCTAATGGTGTTGTTGTGCTTTCTCGGAGACGCGAGCATCCACTACCACCAAATACGAGGGGGTTTACTAGAGGATCAGAGCCCCCACTTAATCCGGATAAACGACCATTTACCCCATTGGGAAAGACAAGGTACCAAATTGATCACCGTTTTTTTTTTAAATAATGTACATAATAATTCTTGTTTTTTCCTATTTGTTAATCAAAGTTTAATGACCATATCTTTGTACTACAAATAGTTTTCTTGAAGCTGAGGCTCGTTCGAGGATTGGATTTCTTGTCAAGTCTCATTTGCGTTGTCCATGTACATATTGTCATGAATGGAGTGAAGGTGAAAAGAATATTGTGTGGAAAAAATTTCTTGTAAGTTCAATTTAATTTTTATTGAAAGAACTTTTACTCCTAAAAAACTAATTAATACATCATTATAGCGTGATAGAAACTTACACTTGCTGTTGCTGCTTTTTTTTTTTTTTTTAACAATGTCCTTTTAATGTTTGTTTTCTTTTGTTTGTCTATTTATGATGTATAACTACACACTTTACATACCTTTATGGTTTCAGGAGTATTATCAGTTCAAAGATGAAGACTTAGAGAGGGCTGAAAAGTTATTAGACATGCATGTGGCTGGCAACTATAGGAATTGGATGTATTGGGAGAGAGAAGCTGCAAAAAGAAGGCACGGGGGGACTTAAGAAAGTCGGATAATGACCCTCCTAAATGGATTGGAAAAGTTAAGTGGCAAGGACTTCTTAAGAAATGGCTTATAGAAGAATGGACGAATAAAAGTGTTGCAGGTAAAAGGAATCGTGCGATGTCTGATGGGGCCGTTTACACAGGTGGTTCTAGGCCTGTTGAGCAGGTTGCTTTAGACATAGTAAGGCTCTCAAACACTAAACTATTAAGAATGAAAATTTTAGGATTCTCGTATATTTACTCCCTCCGTCCCATCCGAAATAGGATTCTTGGTCCCGACACGGGGATTAAGGAATAATAATCTTTTATTATAAAAAGTTGTTTGAAAAGTAGGTATTGTGAGTATGAAGGAGAGAGAAAGTGGGTGGGGAATAATAAATGAAAAGTTGTTGTGAGTATGACAAGTGGGTCCTACTAATAAAAAAGTAATAAAAGCTTTCCATTTTGGGATGTCCTATTTCGAGTGGGGCACCCAAAATGGCAAAACGTCCTATTTCGGGTGGGACGGAGGGAGTATTTGCTTTGTTTAGGTATGAAGTTTTAATGTACAAATGGCTTAACAAAATCTCTCCGTATTCAGTATAAGCAAACTGGGCATATGCCAAGCCATTTGGAGGTTTTTGAAGAGACGCACCAAACAAAGACTGGAACCTCAAAAGAGTGGATTTCTAATCGAGCTAGGCGAATTGGGGTAAGCATTATTCCTTAAATGTTAAAGGATTCTTGCATGCCATTGTTTTAATAAGTTTTCAAACTCTTTGAATTAACCGTAGATTTTCGAGTTTCCTTGGTCTACTGACTAACTTTGGAGTTGCCTTTAGAGGAGGGAATTAAAAAATCATGGTTTAGTCAATTTTATCGGTTCACTAATGAAACTGGACTTAATTACTTTTGGTTGCTAGTATGTGGTCTGCGTATAGCAGTTGGCTTTAATTAATTGTTGTTGCTATGTCGTCTGCGTATAGCAGTTGGCTTTAATTAATTGTTGTTGCTATGTGGTCTGCGTATTACAGTTTAGTTGTGCTGCTATTGTGTTGCTATTCTCATGAAAAATGCATTTATAAGGTACTACAGCCTCCTTGATTCTAGTTAAGAGTTATAGGTTCTTGTTTTTCTAATCCTTGGTTGAATTGTTTTTGAGTTCTTGTTCAAATGGCATATAGTTTCTCAACTTGCTTTTTGTTCTCATTCTCTTACACAAGTATTTTCATGTTTTTGTCACATTCATAACTTGTTTCAAGTTCTACATTTAACTACGTATATAAAATAAAAACATGACTCGTCATAGATTGAATGGCACAGTTATGTATATAAAGTAGGTTGTTGCTGGAATACTATAATGATGATGCATAAAAAGTGCGGTACCGGGGTACCTAATCAGTCGGGAACACGGCGTTGGATAATCCTGGACGAACGGACGGACGATCTGCAAAACAAACACCATTAGGGCGCGAGGGACTTACCCCCGCGAAAACCCTCCGGTGTGAGAATAAGCATCGTGTAGAAAGATGATATAAACCGGAAGGAAAAGCGTATTATAGTATTGAGAGGGTGTTTTTTGTGTGTACCTTTGTGTGAGGGTTAGGACCCTTATTTATAGATTTCGGGTGGAGTGTCCACCAAGAATAGGAGATCCATAGTTGACTTGTATTAGGAGAGTGAATCCTTGTATAAGTTAGGATCCTTAGCCCGGTAGGTGTCCCTTTGTACATAAATCGTAGTAGGATTTTATCCCGTAATATTAGGTGAAAATATATTCCGTTCAGTGGCCCCCAACTTCCTGATTGCATCGTAGTAAGAGAAGGAAGTTTAGTTTTCCTTGTAAAAGAGGTCTCCTTGTTAGGTAGAGATTCTCTGTATCTTAGACTCCGGATTGTATGAGGAGAGCTGGGCTTAGTCCCTGTAAAGTGAGCTAAGTTGGCTTGTACTTACTAACTCGGCTCGTCATAGAGGCCGAGTTGGAAGTGCTGAGATGGTTGAGTAATCATGCTGATTGCTGTAGGCTGAGCCGAGTTGTTTGAGTCAGCTTGGCGTAGGCGGATTTGCTATGAATGTGCTTTATACTTTGTCGTTATAAGTGTAGGTAAGCCAGGGATTGTTTTCCCGTCAAAGGCCGTGACAAGTTGATGAACTCAGTTCGTTTTGTCTTGAATTCTTAGCCAGTATAAGCTAAGTGTTGTCTTGACCTCGGTCTGGAGGTTTGGAGATGTATACCTCGACTTGTTAGGTGTGTATAGCTAGTCATAGCTGGATGCTGGAACCTGTTTGAAGTCGGGAAGAGCGTCATGTGCTCGGTTTGCAAAATTCAAGTGAACTAGTTGTCAAAACTAGGCTTGAATTGTCAAGGGAGTTAGATGTCTTAATCTTAACTCGAATCGGAACCCTGCATGTCAAGTATGCCGTGGCCCTGCTAGTTGTTGGAACTAGGCTTTGAATGACGATCTAGGCATTGTCATGTAATGCTTAAACCGGGGTCTAGTGTCATGTACTAGGCTCAAATGTCAAAGAGATGGATGTCTTAATCCACTAGGTTTGTTTTTATGAGCTACTCGGCCTGACTTCGAGGGTGTCACGTACCATGTTTGCGCCGAGTGTCTGCTCATCGTGCCGAGTTGTTGAAACTTCGATCCAAAGTACTGTAGCTAGTTATGAGCTAGGTCTAAGTGAAAGAGGAGTAGTCCGATGCTCGGTCTGATGGTGCTAGGGAGGAGCTAGGATTTGTAAAAGACGATCAGTCTGATGCTCGGTCTGAGGGTGCTAGCGAGGAGCTAGGCTTTGTAAAAGACAAGCAGTCTGATGCTCGGTTTGAGGGGGCTAGCGAGGAGCTAGGCTTTGTAAAGGTGCTAGCAAGGAGCTAGGCTTTGTAAAGGTGCTAGCAAGGAGCTATGCTTTGTAAAAGACGAGCAGTCTGATGCTCGGTTTGTAAGAACTAACTCATGGCTAGTCTCAAATTATCGTGGGAACTAGATGAATTAATCTTAACCCAAATTTGAGAGCACGAGCCGACAGAATTAGGTTTTGATTGTAGCCGTGTTAGGCTACGTTTATAGGCCGTGGTCGTTCACCGTTATGGCCGTGACGAGTGTTAGGAGCTCGGTTTGTAAGGACTAACTCATGGCTAGTCTCAAATTGTCGTGGGAACTAGATGTATTAATCTTAACCCAAATTTGAGAGCACTAGCCGACAGAATTAGGTTTTGATTGTAGCCGTGTTAGGCTATGTTTGTAGGCCGTGGTCGTTCACCGTTATGGCCGTGACGAGCGTTAGGAGCTCGGTTTGTAAGAACTAACTCATGGCTAGTCTCAAATTGTCGTGGGAACTAGATGTATTAATCTTAACCCAAATTTGAGAGCACTAGCCGACAGAATTAGGTTTTGATTGTAGCCGTGTTAGGCTACGTTTGTAGGCCGTGGTCGTTCACCGTTATGGCCGTGACGAGTGTTAGGAGCTCGGTTTGTAAGGACTAACTCATGGCTAGTCTCAAATTGTCGTGGGAACTAGTTGTATTAATCTTAACCCAAATTTGAGAGCACTAGCCGCCAGAGTTAGGTTTTAATTGTAGCTGAGTTAGGCTATGTTTGTAGGCCGTGGTCGTTCACCGTTATGGCCGTGACGAGCGTTTAGGAGCTCGGTTTGTGAGTGCTAGCAAGGAGCTAGGCTTTTGTAGAGGTGCTAGCGAGGAGCTAGGCTTTGTAAAGGTGCTAGCAAGGAGCTAGGCTTTGTTGTAGGGCGTGTTGATGTAGTTATTCTTGTCATTTGTTGTTCGGCTGTAGTTTTGATGAGGCCTTCCTTGGCTCTGGGTTGTAAATCAAACTCTCTGTTCGCTTGATGCTTGTATTAGCCGCTGAGAGTTATCTTGTAACTTGAATGTGAGGACGTGCTTGACCTCTTTTGGGGTGTGGTATTTGGAGTCAACTTGTGTGCCCAGCCACGTGACCATCTTTTATGTTTATCAGAGTAAATAATGCCAACGATCTGTCCTTATTCTTTCTTCCCATTGTGACATTCCATGATATTTTATTCTCCTTTTTCTTGATGAACAGGAGATACCGAAGAGCCCCAATTCTAGGCAGGTGGGGTTCGTCATCTTATCGGCTGAGAAGTCGATCTAGGAGCTATTCATTAGTCTGGGATCTTTCTCGACGAATCGGCGTCGAGGTGGACATGTTGATCGGAGTTTCTACGGAGTTGGCCATCCTTCTTGATCTGGTTAGGCCGTCGTTATTCAAGTCGACTTTCAAGTTTGCATTTCGATCTACCATTTGAGGCGAGCTTTAATGATTAGAGTTGCTGTTCGATTGCTTATTACAACTTATAACTCTCTACCGTCCCTTAGGTAAATGATCTGACTTGGAACTACTTGACTTTCCATGGTTGTTAGCACAATATAAAATATCGCTTCCCACATGTTTGAAGAAAGTCCTGATAGAGCAGCTCGGCTTATGTATGGATCGCTTGTAGGTTGGCACATCTTGGTCTAGCACGTTGTGTGAAGCTCAACGTTTTTCCCCGGTCGAAGAAGAAATAGGCAATCTGGCACTCGTCCTTTTCTTATGGACATGTTCGAATGTTTTGGAGCTACAAGGCTTGTTATTCATCGTTTTGTGAGGTGAGATGTTGATTAATCAAAGTGACCCTAGTGGGTGTTAACTTGCCAGCCGAGCTTTATTTCCGGAGTGAGAATCCGTTGGCCCGACTATTGAGAAGTGCAGCTCTCATTGATTCCTCCTTTTTTACTCTGTAAATCATCACTTGTTGGTTCTGATGTCGACTTCAAAAGATCTACGGTCAAGTTTTCAACCGTCCTCGACCATGAATTTTTATCTAGTCGATCTGAGTTGGTCGGCTTTACATCCGGAGCTGGCTTGGATTTTTGTTCGTATATGTCGTCGAGCAGCCAAGTTTGCTTCCCAGGTTATTAGGTCGTCTCGATATTGTTGCTAGCTTGTTTAGCAGTCGTTTTTGCTCGAGCTATTGGGTTTGAATTTACGAGATGCCTCTCAGTGTGTTCGAGAATTGACTGGCTCAAGTTTCACATGTGTCTCAGAGGTACAACAAGTCGCTCTTTATCTGTTTGGTCGACCATCCAAGCAAAGTCGAGCACTGCTCATCATTTTTTCTTGCCCATCTGATTTGGGGCCCGGAATTTATGACTTATGCAGTGATATATGCCAGTTGCTTCTTTGTAGTGTTTTCCTTGCTCTCGACTTTTTCTTTGATGAACTACTGAATTTTTATGATGAGCTTGTCCATCTGTTCGTCTTGATAGTGCCAAGCATGCGGCCCCCAACTTCCTGTGCTTTGTTCCTTTTCCAATGTCAATTAAGCAAGCCAGAAAGTTAACTGCATTAAGATGGGAAGCGGAGCACTGTGGCCTGGTAATGTTGCCTGGCCCATGTAGCATGTCGTTTTGTCTCGTCATTCCCCAAATAGAAGGATTAGTTGAGGCACTTCTTGATGGTCTAGAAGGATCAGCCCGACCCTTCGTTGCTCGACCGTGACGAGCTTGCGGCCCCCAATTTCCTGGGTTTTTCTATTGTTGTATGCTTGCGAGTGTCGTTTGACAGGACCCTCGGTATTCTCGTACAGGTGGCCCGTTGGTGTGCCCGTGGTTTAGTTAACCGGTCGGATTTGTTTCCCGGATGTGTCGAAGCAGCAAGCTCTTCATCTGCACAAGATTAAACGAGTCTGGCTAGGGCTTCCCGATCCAGATTTGAAATTGAGATTTAATTTAAGTTTCTGCCTAGTTCAATCCCGATGTTTCTTCAACTAGCCTTCTTATGAACTTCGGAGCCTAAGGTTCTTCCGGTGTCGGCCTACCAAGTGCTCGGCTCTCCGGCCTGGATCATTGGTAGGCGTTTGTCATTTCGTTAGATCGGTTAATGAGTGTGACTGCTCAGTACTCTCGTCGATCAATCGAGCACAAATATTTGCTACTATGATGACACGTCATTTGTATTGTATAGCTCGTCATATTTGTTTAATTGTGAGGTATCTGATGAGTTTCGGTTGCCTTGCTCGATTGAGGCTAGCCGTTGATTTCTTTGCTTCGACTCTTCGATCGTCATTGTTATAGGCTCTGATGCTGACTTCACAAAATCCTCCGTCAAGTTTTCAACCTTCCCATGAATTTTTGTTAAGTGGGTCTTATCATCTAGGCCTGGCTTGATTTGTTGTTCTCATCTGTCATCTACTCAGGTGGAACTTTTTGCTTGAGCAAAGTTGAGCCCTGCTAGTCATGGATAGTTGGCCGGTCTATGTAGCCCGTCATTTTTCTCGACGGATTAATTGAGGCACTTGGTGATTGTCTTTAAACAAGAAGACATGCTCGACCTCCTGTATTTTGACTGCAACAATGGACCACAAAGCATTGTCCGAGCCTGATCGGAAAAGGCGAATGGTTGTCAATGTCTGTTGTTGCTGCTTGCTTGTCATTGTTAACCAAACTTGTCGACTATAGAGGGGCAATTTTGTTTGCTAGAGCCAAGGATTCTTTGATTGATCAGCTTTTCTTAGAGTGCTTGTTACAAGGAATATTTCCCTGTGTAATATTCAAAGAAAGCAAAGAGCGATTATGCAGTTCTGATATCTTCATATAAGCAAATTAATGGTGACAACATTGCATTCCACCATACATGCACTCAGTTATCTCCATGGGAATTTACAACAGCTTGGCATACTAAAGTTCATTAGACATGTTGATTTCTTTGTAATTGAAGTTGACATGCTAGCTTTTTAAATATTCCTCCATGCATTCAGCCTCTTTAACATATGAGAGGAGAGAAATTCAACCACAGTTAAAGATTTACTTTTCCCTTTTAATCAAGGGGTAATAATTCTCATGCAATACATATATATATATATATATTATATGCTAAAACATGATGAGAAATTGCATTAATGGAAGGAAAGCACCTGGTAAGTGGAGAATTATGACCCAATCAGGATTGTTCATAACAAATTGCACTTCAGACTCGTGGGGCTCCTCCGTCCTCCATTTTACTGTTAATAGACTTTTCATATGAGAGAAACTCTGTTCTTTAATTTTGAGAGACGATAACCTGTGGATTTCCTCCTCGTCGTCATAATGGCCGTCCTAGATCTTGGTGATGTGATTAGGTTCCGACGGTGAAAATATGATGAGGTCGATGCCAATTTCACCACGTGAATCTGCACAATTCTTGTATTGACAGATCAATGCTCTTGCCTTGTGATCTCGGGGATCGAAAGGTGCAGATAGTTTGCACTTTTCTGCTGAGATTTGTTCTCAATTAATTCACTGGAATCTGATATGAATTTAGGGGCGATTTCTCCGTTTGCAGCCCCATTAACATTGGCGTTTGTTGGCTTCAGTTACTAATGTTCAGCCTCCCAATTGCTTCCTCCAAAGAAGATCTGATCCTGCGAGTTGGTTTTGAGTGTTTACGAGGTACATCTCCATCCTTTCTGTTGAGATGGACCAATGTAGGACTTGAATGATGGTCATGGATTTTATTATGGAGATGATGTATATTGCCTAGATCCCCAATCGAATTCTCAATTAAATATTAAGAGAATGATTGATTGTGCATCCAGTGAGTTTGCAGACGAGAGATCTGAGTAGATCTGGGTTTGTCCATTATCGTATTCATCGTCCGTGTTCATCGTGTCTTCGTTCCCGGCAATGGAACCAAACTGATGATGCATAAAAAGTGCGGTACCGGGGTACCTAATCAGTCGGGAACACGGCGTTGGATAATCCTGGATGAACGGACGGACGATCTGCAAAACAAACACCGTTAGGGCGTGAGGGAGTTACCCCCGCGAAAACCCTCCTGTGTGAGAATAAGCATCGTGTAGAAAGATGATATAAACCGGAAGGAAAAGCGTATTATAGTATTGAGATGGTGTTTTTTGTGTGTACCTTTGTGTGAGGGTTAGGACCCTTATTTATAGATTTCGGGTAGAGTGTCCACCAAGAATAGGAGATCCATAGTTAACTTGTATTAGGAGAGTGAATCCTTGTATAAGTTAGGATCCTTAGCCCGGTAGGTGTCCCTTTGTACATAAATCGTAGTAGGATTTTATCCCGTAATATTAGGTGAAAATATATTCCGTTCATATAATTTGATTTGAGTATTGATAATTTTATTTGAGTGAGTATTTGTTGGAAAACTAGTGATCATTTCTTTGATATGCCAATTAACGTAATTTTTTCATAGAATAATGTGTGATTTGGAATTTTGTTAACGCCCCTAATATTTGTAAATGTAGCTAGTTGGTGTAGGTGTAGTTGTAGCTGATGTATATATGTGTTGAATCTCTTATACTTTTGTATCGCAGGAAGAATACAAGTCTGATGTGAAACGCCGCGGAATAAAAACAAGAATTGATCGAAATCAACCCTTCAAACAACTAGGATAAAGATCCCTCTATAATAATCTCCTAAAAGACTATTCTGCAAGCCAAAGGCTTAAGGGTGAAACCCAACAATTGCAAAGCAATCAAATTTTTATTGAATAAAGTCTTATTTTCGGATACACTTTTAGGCCTATTTTATAGTGCCCATAAAACTTGTAAAAGAATCATAAACCTTCTAAAATTAACCATAACCTATATGGTAACATAATAGGACTCAAAAATAACAAAAACACTCATAATGCTACTCTAAAACACTCTTTAAATGACCTAGTAAAAATAATGACGAAAATACTAAATAAAATAGAAACTAATTTAAACTAAATCCTAAAATACTAATTAAAATGCAACAATAATTAATATGTTTGACTTTGTCAAACACACGTGCTACATCAAAGTCACTCTTACAAGAAAAAACAAGTTCTGATGGATTGGATAAATACGATGATCCTGATTATGGTGTTTGGAAGACAGTTGTTGGAGTTAAGAAGGGTAGACTGCTCGGGCTTGGACCTCGACAAAAGTTTACCTCATCGAAGTACAATGACTCCACTACATCCTCATATTTTGGTATGCTAAGAGATGATCCAACTACAAAACAACTCCAAGAAGAGGTAAAAATGCTACGTGAGAAGGCAAATCAGTTTGATGCATTACAAGCTCATGTAGCTAAGATGTGTGAACATATAGGCTACCCACTTCCTTTTGTAGCTCCATCAAGTGCGCTAGCTACAACAGTTGCTCCACCTGCATCAACATCAACAGAGGCGTATATCCCACAATTCGACCCAGGTAGAGAATATCCAGAAGACAACTTGGGGATAAACTTAGAGAATATTGATGATTTCATTTAGTTTAATTAATTTTAATTAGGATTAGATAGTCTAGGCATTAGGAGTTGAACCATCTCGGTTTGGTATATTTTGTTATGACTTGTTCGTTTATGGTTTCATGCATACTGCATGTAAGTATTGTGATTTTAATTTAAATATAAGAGAACTTTGTACTTTATTTTATTTATGTCACAATTCTTTGTATTCTTTTTTCATATTGAGTTTGCTGAATGTGTTAATATCATCAGTTTTCAATAGGAAAAAATGTGTAATTTTGTGACCACATAATGTGTGTGACGGGTATGACTTGTGACAACAATTGTGACACACATGGGTCCTAAAGTTTCATTTTTTAAATAAAATTGTGACGGGAAATTGTGACACCATAAAATTTGAAATTTGAATTTAAATTGTGACGCAAAGTTTAAATTTTGAAAAACAATTTTGTGACATACCAGTGACAGACAGTCTGTCATAAACTATGTTACGGATTTGTCACAAACACAAATTTTGTGACAGAGAATAGGTGACTGATATGGGGACGGAGAAAGCCGTAACAAAACTTCTTTTGTTACGGAATGTTTTGATTTATGACGGAGTTTGGCCGTCCCTGAAATCCTTTTTTCTTGTAGTGGTGGTGCCCCCAGACGTAGTCAAACATATTGATGAACTGGGTAAACAATTTCTTGTGTTCCTTTGTCTTTTGTTTTGTTTCTTTATTTCTTGTGCTTGTTTGGGTGCTGCGATTTCTTGTGATTTGCTTGGGTGTTTGGAGGGCTTTTCCACAACAACTGGTATCTAGAGCTCCGGTTTAACGATCCAGGTTTATCAAGCAATCAAGAATGGGTAAGGATAAACAAGCGGTGGAGAAATTTGATGGGTCTGACTATGGGTTTTGAAAGATGCAAATAGAGGATCTCTTGTACAACAAAGATCTCTATAAGCCCTTAACGGGAGTCAAGACGGAAAGCGAAAAGCAGGAAGATTGGGATCTTATAGATCGGAAAGCCCTAGGGGTGGTGAGATCTACTTTGTCAAAGTGGATCGCGAAGACTACCAAGAAGGCGAAAACCACCAAGGAGCTATTGGATTATCTTACTGAGAGATTTGAAACTCCATCTGCTGCAAATAAGGTTGATTTGATACGCAAGATGGATAATATCAAGATGCAAGAGGGAGGATCCATAGCTAAACACATCGATGAGTTTATGAATGTTATAGACTCATTGGCGGCGTTAGATATTACGTTTGGGGATGAGGTTCATGCTTGTCAATTGCTAGCATCCTTACCAGGAAGTTGGAGCGGAACGGTGACGGCGTTAAATGCTTCAGAAGGTAAGAATCAATTGAAGTATGATGATGTTAAGGACTTTCTTTTAGGCGAGGAAAATCGTATGAAGAAGTTGGGGACACTATCTACTTCGGGATCGGCTTTAGCTACAACTAGCAGGGAAAGCCGGGTACTAGCAACAAGGGAAGAACTGAATCAAAGGAAAATGTAGGAGGTAGTGAGTACAGGCCTAGGGAGAACAAGAATGTACCAAGGGTTGCCAAGGGATCGGTACAGTGCTATCGTTGTAAGGAGTTGGGACACTACAAGAAGAATTGTCCCATGCGAGGGGATAAATCGGCGAATGTGGTAACTGGGGGTGAAGATGTACTGGTTCTAAGTGTTAGTAGTGCGCTAGAATCATGGGTGCTGGATTCGGGGGCATCATTCCACTCATGCGGGCATGCAAAAGAGATGGAAAATTATACTTCCGGTGATTTCAGAAAGGTCTATCTGGCGGATGGCGAGCCTTTGGAAATCAAGGGGAAGGGGGATGTCAGAATAGGAGCATCGGACGGGAAGGTCTTATATCTACACAGGGTCAGACACATTCCGGGTTTGAAAAAGAACCTGTTATTAGTTGGGCAGCTTGATGAAGAAGGTTACAAGGTAACTTTTGGCTGCAGGAACTGGGTTATTACCAAGGAGGATTCAGAGATCGCTCGGGGTAATAATGAGGGGACATTGTATTTATCAAATAACACCAAGGATAGTATCGCGGTGGCGTCAGCCAAAGGTGATGCGGATTTGTGGCACTGTCGATTGGGTCACATGAGTGAGAAGGGGATGAAAGTACTTTGCTCAAAGGGATTACTACCGGGTTTGAAGACAGTCAACGTGGGGATCTACGAAGATTGTGTGTTTGGCAAACAGGCGAGAAGCAATTTCTCTAGGACATGTAGGGCTTTGAGGGAAGCAAAGTTGGAATTGGTTCACACAGATTTGTGGGGGCCGGCCCCGGTAACTTCTCTAGGTGGTGTGTCATACTACATGTCATTTATTGATGATTAGACAAGGAAGGTCTGGGTTTATTTCTTGAAACACAAAGATGAGCAATCAAGGTGTTTAAGAAGTGGAAGGCTTTGGTGGAGAATCAGACGGGTCTTAACCTCAAAAGCTTGAGGTCTGACAATGGTAGGGAGTATGAGCTCGGGGAGTTCAAGGAATATTGTGCAGCGAACGGTATTCGTATGGTGAAGACACCAAAGGGCACACCTCAACACAACAGGGTTACAGAGAGGATGAACAGGACATTGAACGAGCGGGCTAGAAGTATGAGGTTAAAGTGTGGACTTCTGAAGACGTTCTGGGCATATACAGTTGACACGGTGGCTTTCTTGATCAATAGGGGACCATCGGTACCATTGGGGAATGAAATTCCAGAGGAAGCATGGAGTGGCAAGCAGGTAAATTGGTCGTTTCTTCGCATATTTGGCTGCGTTTCATATGTTCATATTGATTCTGCTGATAGAATTAAATTAGATGCTAAATCTGTAAAGTGTACGTTTATTGGTTATGGTGGGGATGACTTCGGGTATAAGTTTTGGGATGACCAAAATCATAAGGTTATTCGCAGTCGGGATGTCGTATTCAATGAACAGTTTTTGTACAAGGACAGAAAAGGGGCATCTGATGGGATTAGTTCGCAACCAGAGGTTGTTGAGGTAGATATTCCAGACTTGGGTGGGAGCAGGACGGTTCATGATGACCAAGATCAGGGGGGTCACTGAAGATGAACCACATACTCCAGAACCAGATATTCCGTTGCGCAGATCCAGCAGATTGCGTGGATCTCCTGATAGGTATTCTCCTTCAAATTACTATTTGTTGTTAACAAATAGTGGTGAACCGGAGTGTTATGCGGAGGCTGTTCGTAGTGCACTTTGTGATAAGTGGAAAGCTGCGATGGATGATGAGATGGACTCATTGAAGGCCAATAAAACATTAGAGTTGATTAAACTACCTAAGGGGAAGAAGGCATTACATAACAAGTGGGTTTACAGGATCAAGAAGGAAGCAAACGGCAGTAAGCGTTACAAGGCAAGGTTGGTTGTAAAGGGGTTTCAACAAAAGTATGGTATTGACTACACCAAGGTCTTCACTCCTATTGTGATGATGACCACTATCAGAATGGTTCTGGGGATAGTAGTGGCAGATAACTTGTTGCTGGAACAAATGGATGTAAAGATGGCCTTTCTTCATGGTGATTTGGAGGAAGAAATTTATATGAAACAACCAGAGGGAAACTTGTCTAAGGGTAAGGAGGAACTGGTTTGTAGGTTGACTAAGAGCTTGTATGGCCTTAAACAAGCTCCTAGGCAGTGGTACAGAAAGTTTGATGGATTCATGCATGACATTGATTTTATCTGATGTGAGGTGGATCATTGTTGCTACTTCAAGAACACTGACAACGGGTACATAATCTTGCAATTATATGTGGATGACATGCTAATAGCGGGCTCTAGTAGTAGAGAGGTAAACAGATTGAAGGTACAGTTGTCAGAGCGGTTCGAGATAAAGGATTTGGGGGAGGCCAAAAAAAATCTTGGGCATGCGGATTGACCGGGATAGGGGGTCGGGTAAGTTGGTTCTTTCACAAGAAGAGTACGTCGAGAGGTCTTGGCAAGGTTTTTCATGGAAGAGGCGAAGCCAACGGGTACACCATTGGGTATGCACTTTAAGCTATCCGAGAAGGACTCACTTAAGGGCAAGGAGGAGCGTGACAAGATGGAAAGGACTCCATATGCTTCCGCAGAGGGGAGTCTAATGTATGCCATGGTGTGTACAAGGCCAGACATTGCACATGCGGTGGGAGTAGTCAGCCGGTTCATGGGCAATCCAGGGAAGCAACATTGGGAAGCGGTTAAATGGATCCTTCGTTACTTAAAGGGTACTGCTGGTAAGGCTCTATGTTTCTCAAGCAAGGATGTCGTGTTAGTGGGTTATGTCAATGCGGATTTGGCATCAAGTGATCTTGATAAGAGGAGAAGTACTACGGGCTATGTGTTTACATTGGTTGGTACGGCAATCTCCTGAGCTTCTAAATTGCAGAAGATCGTGGCTCAGTCTACTGCGGAAGCAGAATATGTGGCAGTGACAGAGGCAAGCAAAGAGATGGTATGGTTGCAGAATTTCTTGGGTGAACTTGGGAAGACGCGAAGTGGTAATGCTCTCTACAGTGACAGTCAGAGTGCAATTCATCTAGCAAGGAATCTGGCGTTTCATTCCAGAACGAAGCACATCGAGCTGAGGTTTCATTACATCAGGCATCTCTTGGAGATAAAGATCTTAAGGCTAGAGAAGATTCAAGGATCGGAGAACCCGGCTGACATGTTGACCAAGGTTGAATTATTGAAAGTCTAGTGAGTTGGAACACAAGTAATCCAAAATGTATAGTGAAAGTACTAAGGTACTTGAGATACAATCGAGATTACGGATTACATTACACTAGACATCTATCGATAATTGAAGGATATAGCGATGCTATTTGGATATATGAAATCAAAGACTTAAGGTCTACGAGTGGTTTCGTATTCTTATTAGCGGAAGCAACTATATCATAGAAGAAGTCTTCTAAATAAATAAGTTATAAATAGATTCATAGCGGAATCTAAGTTTATAGCTTAAGATAAATGTGGTGAGAAAGCCGAGAGGCTATGCCAATTTATAGAAGATATTTCAAGGGATAAATCTTGTGCTAGCAATTGGTTGTATTGCTAGAAGTCAATCGGTGATTGATTGAATACAAAGCACTATGTATAATGGTAGGTCTTGACTTATATGTCAAAGATGTAACACCATTAAGAAATTACTCTCAACTAATTTGGCTATGTGAAGTCAAATGAAAAACGGATCCGTTAACCAAATGGTTAGAACCGAGAGTTAGTTATAAATTATGGAGGGGAATGAGACATAAAGCCTCTTAGAGTTGATCACAGCGGAAAACCCAATCTAGATGACTGGAGATCCCAAGAACTAGATTCAAAATGGACCACCTAACTGTTAAAAGACTCGCGCGTCACTGTGGGGGTCAAATCCCCCAAGTCCATTCCTATTAGTGACATCCCGAAGGGACAAGGATAAGCAAAATGCTTTTAATGACTCTTACGCGTCGAGAAAGTCGAGAGGGGTAATACGGGTTACCTTCAAGAAGTCACCTATGTGAGAGAGAAGTAGGGCCGCTTCGAGGAGAATTGTGTGAGGCTCAATTCTTAGACCCTCTCGCAGAACCAGGCATTATGTTCAGGGCCATGAACGAACATAGCTATGAGAAATGAAATATGTTAGGACATTACTTGTGTCTAGTATATGATCGGCTACACAAAAAGCATATCGATTCAAGGACATCGCGTCTATCGACTTGCGAGTAGAGTAAATATGCTAGTTCGAGCGGAGTTTCAATGGGCAATATCCCCACACCTTCGTATGCAAGTTTTTGTCTGCCGGACTCTATCACCAATCTCGTCCTCAATTTCCTTCATGTGGTGGATTGTTGGAAAAATATGTTGTGTGTGAAGGAAATTGTGTATATTTCCTTGGAAGAATCGTTTGTCGTTGGACAAAGATTATTGTGGGTTCATATTCTACTCCGTGAGAACATGAAAATGATATTTTTATTTGTTCAATTTGAAGATTGGATGATAAAAATATTATAGCTTAAATAAATGGATGGAAGTTGGAAATATGAGTTTGTCTCACATGTGAAAAGAATGGAAAAACTAGTTGATAGTTTTTGCCATTTTTTATTGAATTATAATTCTTTTAATTCAAGATTAATTCCAAGAATAACTTCCAAGGTTAATGTTCATTTATGATTGGCAAATGAAACTCCAAAAAGAAATTGATGGCAAGGTTAATTGTTGAATTAAGATGATCATTAATATGTGGATTAATTGGGGAATTAATCCTTGGGGAGTTTTGAGTTATAAAAGAAATACCCACAACTCTTTGAAAGTGAAGAGAAAAAAGAGAAGAAAAAACACACAAGAAGAAATTTTCCATCAATCTTCTTCCTCCCTCTTGCAATTTGTTCATCTTCTTCCTTTGGCCTCCTTGAATAATTGGAATGGTGATTTTGTCCAAGCATAGTTCATTTCGCCGAAAGGCTCAAGTGCGGAGTTGCATCCGGTCAATTCGTTTTATCCTGGGAGACTAACGCCCGTCAAACCTCAAGCACTCATAGAGAGGGGGATGAATTAGTCTTAAGGAGAGTGTGTTCTCACACGACTCGGATACAAGAGATCAAAGATGGACAAACCCAATGAAGAGATCAAATACGGTTTTATCGTTTCTTTTCATGTTTTCATTCTTTCAATTTGTAATTGTAATTTCAATTATATTGTAATCGTATTCCTTTCAATTTGTAATTGTAATTTCAATTATATTGTAATCGTATTCCTTTCAATTATATTGTAATCGTATTCCTTTCAAATTCCAAGAAAGTCAAAGACTTTGATAAACATTTTGAAAACCCCTTTGCTAAAAATACAAAAACCTCCTCTTCAGAAACAAACACAGATTCTTCCTCAGACACAGAAGAGGGCATATATGCACTAACTAAAGTTAGATACCAAAAATGGTATATCAACATACACATGAAAATAAAAGATTTTGAATACAAAGGAATAGATATGCTAGATTCAGGAGCTGATCTAAATTGTGTAAAACAAGGGATAATACCAACAAAATATTTTATAAAAACAAAACAAAGTCTTTCAGTAGCCAATTCATCAAAACTACAAGTTAAATACAAAATACTAGAAGCACATACACATAACAATAATATTTGTTTTAAAACAAACTTAATACTTGTAAAAGATTTAAATACAAAAGTAAAACTAGGAAACCCTTTCTTACAAATGTTATTTCCCTTTTCAGTCTCTAAAAAATGAATAGAAACACAAATACTAGGACAAAAAATTATATTTGATTTCTTATATCCAGTAACAAATAGTGATGTCAACAATCTATAAAAAACAGGTATTTCCAAAATAAATTCAAGAAAACAAAAATAGGTGTCCATAAATAGTAGTTAGACCCTTAAAGATTTCTTAATACAAAATGATATTTCTAGACTTAAATATTTTTTTAGAATGATTACAGGTTCTTCAACCAAAAGCAAGGGTAAAAAGGAAGATGTCAAGATACAAATTAGGCCTCTAACAAAACTCCCACTTTTTGTTCCTGACAAAACACCCAAGACAGAAAATAAATTTGCTATTCTCTCCCCAGAAGCAAAACCATTTTTCCCTCCTCTTACAAAAGATACCAAATCTCCTTTTTCATCGTCACAAATGTCGACCACATACAAAACAGCTCTTAAAATAGAATACCGTCAGCCGATGAAACCACAAAATTCCCAGATCAAAACAAATTGTTTCCAATCCTTATCCTAAACAAACGCCTCCGACTTCGTATTCATACAAAAATTATACAGAACCCATTTGTGTCATAGAACCAGAAATCTATGAAATGATCTCAAACTCGCATCCCTATCAAATCTCTGAATTTTTTCTGCCAATCCAACATAATTATATTCCAGATAATTTTACAAAAAACCAATTTTATTATGAAACTATTTTAACCCAAACTCAATCAGCTACTTTTCAGTATTCGTCTGACCATCTTGATCTTAAAAAAAATAAGGTATTGTAAAGTAAAAATACAAAAATTTCTTACAATTTCTGACTGGGGACAAAAACCCAATGAATCAAAAGGCCTGAATCTTTCAAAAAATTCAGCTCGGTTCAATTATTGGGACTATATTTTAGCCTGATCACGAGCATTTTTTAGACAAAACAAATCATTTTCTCTTTCATATTTCTTCTATTTTAGACCTCAATTTTCTTATCCAATTCCATATTGGTTCCATCAATAGTGGAGTACTTTTGGACTGGATAAAACAATTGCTCCTTCAAGTGTACAAAAAGCTTTTGAACAATGGTCAACAAATTCTTCATATCCAGAGCAGATTGCTCAATCTCCCTTATGGGCATTATTTTGTCATAATTTTCAAGTCCCATGGATTTTTATGACAGAATTTGACATACGGGAAGAACAAATGTGTGAGTGTGAACAAATAGGTGTACAAAAAATGGGACAACAAAAAAAACAAATGGGTGCACAAATGAGAGGACAACAAATGAGACAAATGAGGAATTTACAAAGGGAAGGACAACAAATGAGTGTACAAATGGGACAAATGGGACAAATGGGGAATTTAAACAAAGAACAAAAGTGTGCGTGCGTACAAAAAACTATTCTACCTATCCTGGCTTGCAAATACTAAATCAAATGGTGGGACAAAACATATATCACTCAATGTAATCCTACAACAATCACAAAATATTTTCATGACAATCTGGGATACTGCAAGAAGATTCCTCCTAAGCAATCACAACAAAATGAAGAATTCCTTATGAGAAAACAAGAAATCATGGCACAGATGGCTGGATGCTCAAACCCTGCAGATCTAGACAAAATAATGTCACAATTCAGCGATGATAGTTCATCTTCAATGGCTGATGGAGATACCATGCCCAATGATGATTTCTATACACAAGCAGAATCCAGTAAATCCTATGATAATATTTTCTACTGCTTGTCTTTCTGTAATATTTGTAGATTTGTAAATGTTTCCTACAATTATCATT
This sequence comes from Campanula takesimana, assembly GCA_026119855.1. Taxonomy (NCBI): domain Eukaryota; kingdom Viridiplantae; phylum Streptophyta; class Magnoliopsida; order Asterales; family Campanulaceae; genus Campanula; species Campanula takesimana. The sequence continues at coordinate 2,790,697 of JAOWBW010000005.1, forward strand.
TCTTTTGTGATATTTATGATTTCCACTTCACTTAATCCATTAATATTTCATTCGTATATATTTTTTGCATTATAAGATTTTGTTGGTTGTCTTGATATTTCTAAATCATTTGGTTCTTTATAATTGTAATAGTTTCGTTTCATGGTTTGAATTGAAATTGTATTTTATTTAAATTCTTCTTCTGATGAATTAGATTCTTCATCGGATGATGTTTCCGATTTGGAAGTTTTGTCATTGTAATCTGTTAACATTCTTATGTTTTGGTTTGAGGTTGATTCTTCTTTTATTGGTAAATAGGTTTTTGTTTTATTGTTTAAAGAATCTTTTAGTTTTGGTTTAATTTCTGTTATGGTTATGGGATTTTCAAGAGGTGGTATTTGTTTTTTTAATGTTTTATCTTTGTTTTTTACTATTCACGGTTACTATTCATTCCGCAATTTCAATACTGTTACTATTCATTCCGCAATTTCAATTTGATATTTGTATTTTGATTATTATTATCATTTATTATTATCAAATTTTATGTTAGAATTGATCCACTCTGATCCATTGGTTATTTAGAATTATTATAGTATTTTACAAAACAAAAACCTTACGAAGGCTGGAAACCACCTTGAGGTGATACGAAAGCCCACGTACGAATTTTATGAATTTTTTCCAAAATCACTATTCACAAAAAGTTACTATTCACTGTTACTATTCATTCCACAATTTCAATTTGATATTTATATTTAGATTATTAGCATCATTTATTATTATCAATTTTTATGTTAGAATCGATCCACTCTGATCCATATATATATATATATATATATATATATATATATATATATATATTACCCTAGTTTTTAATGTGTGCCTCTTCGTCACAAAATGATATTTTTACTTTTTTGTTGTTAGTATGAATGAAACTAATGCAATAATTTTAGATTGTTTTGGTTATTCTAATGAAAATCTTAATCATTATTGATTGATAGTTTTGATGATAGTGTATCAATTATTTCCTATGTCTTTAAACACATTGCATCATTTTGGAGTTGTACGAGAATTAAGGAGAGAGTATAAATATTCAAAACTATTGTGAGTGAGAAAATTATTATAAGTATGATTATTCGAGAGTGAGATCCACAAAATAAGTGTTCGAATATGCTAAATTGGTGGGTGAAAAAAATAAATAAAAATTAGATATTTTAGAAAGTAAAACTTACTAATGGTACATTAAAAAAATTGTAAAACTAATTTTGAAACGAAAAAGATACAAATTTTAAGTATGCATTAATATAACCAGAGGTTAGTCTCCTGTGCAACCGCCGCACAGCGTGCGACGACGCCAGGTGCGCCATATTTTTTTTATTCTTTATTTTTTTTACAGAGATTTTTTTTTGCCACCTCCAACTTTTTTTCTTCCCAACAAAAGTAACACTTATTATAACGAAATGTGACAATTTGATATTTATGGGAAATAGAAATTTTCGGGGTGTTACAGTTGGTATTAGAGTGGTACCCCGACCTTAAGGCTTGTGAGCTAGCTCGGGGATAAGATCTTTGGGTATTCGCATAAGATCATCGAGAGCTAGATTAAGTAGAATTCGGGGACGAATTCTTTTTAAGGAGGGTAGATTGTGACATCCCGAAATTAAGTACGAGATTTTTAGAAATTAAGAACGACATTTTGGGACAGATAAAAATTGTGAATTTGATTGTAGTTGTCGAAATGGTGGGACCATTATTTTTTAAGCCATGCAAATTGACAGAAAGTTAGTATATTTGTAAAATTAGTTACTAGAAGGATGCCTTTACATGGGAATAGTATGATGTGGAGTAAAGCTACAATATTTAGTTGGTGACTCATGTCACTTTTACCCATTATATAAGAAACATTCGGGGATCAGCATTAAGGGTATAAAAATTATAGTCTTGATAGTTCAACTGAGAGGTAGAGATGAAAAATATTATGTCTATTATGATGAAGATTGTGCCGTGAGTTGTGCGAGTTCGATCTCGGTGATTTATTTTGGTGTTCCGTATTTAGCATTTTGATGTAAGGGAGACTACGCAGTATCGATTCCGTGTCAGTTATTATATCTTTTTATACCCGTCTTATCGTAGTACTCCATTTTATTGATACGTAGTTCATTTGTTCGGTCCCATTTGATTATTGCTTTGGAATTGAACTTGCTCGGTTAATGTTACGATTATTTGAAAAGCATGATTTATGTGTTATTGGTTCTCAAATATGAGATTGGTTATATGGAATAGTTGCGATGTAGCTAATTATGTAACGGTAGCAGTGGACTCAGTTATTGTATTTGTGTTGGGTCCGGCTCCATGAGGGCGGCCAACGATTGAATTTGAGTATCATTGTTAAGTCACTGGACCCGAACATAATTAGGACATCGGACTGTAACGTATGATTGGTTGAAATTACGAAATGAGTCTCATTGGAATGTCCATTTTTATAATATCATGGATATTGTTATTTGGTGTTTGTGTTCCATTGGCTTCTGTGATATTGTGTATCCCCTTTCTTACTGAGCCCCCCAGCTCACCCCCCCCCCCTCCAGTTTCAGTTTTGCAGTTAAGCGATGATAGAGATGAAAGGATTTGGGGGCGGAGTAGTTTATAGAGCATTTGAGAATTATTAGTAGTGAGGCTTTGTATGATATTTTAGAGTTGTAAAATTGTGACAATTTGATATTTATGGGAAATAGAAATTTTCGGGGTGTTACAAGACTAACAGTACGAGCATCACAAGTTTCTTCAATCACAAGTATCTTGATATTAAACTTTTTTGGGAGAAATCTTAACACCTTACTAACATGTTTGATATTAGAAATGGATTCACTTAACGCAAAGGATTCATTAGAAATATCTAATATTTAGGCAGAGTAGTCTTTGATGGTTTCATTATCTCCCATTCTTAGATTTTCAAAAAGTGGCTATTAATCTCTTTAGTTTAATCTGTTTCACACTATTTGACCATTCTCAGTGATTGCTCACATGGCATTGGCATTATAGTTTGTAAGAGCAATTTCCTCAGCGTCCCAATCTCCTCGGGTTTAGGGGAAAATACTTTCTCTTTTTTCTCATCACCGGTTGAAGTTGTAGCAGTCACCTAGATCATAGGTGGAGTGTACCCCACAAGAATACTGACCCATGCACGATGATCTATGTATTTAATGTGAATGATCATTATTGCCTTCCAGATGGTATAGTTTAAACAATCTAGAGTCGGCATTTTGTTACGACTATGTTGACAGTCCATAGTGGCTACTTTCAAGGACCGTTTCTCAGTAGATAAAGATCAGGCTCGTGATGTCAATTGAAAGAATTATAGCTAGGACTATTCTGGAAATCAGTCACTTGTGTGTAACAATGATCATACAAGTGTCTCAACAACTCAACACACAAACACACACGAACAAAATTAAAGTTAAAACATAGCAGAATAATAAAAACACGAATTAAACACTTTACCGAGACAATGCTTGCTAGAAAACTTTCATTAATAAAGGATCTTGCTAATACAAGTTAATAAACAAATACAATAAAAGAAAATAAAAGTAACAAAAAGACTAAATGAGTTCTAGACTCTGAGAACAAATCAAACACAAAAAAATCTTGAATAATTGAAAGACAAAAAAGATTCAATGCCAAAGATGGACAACAATATATGTTCTTAATATAAGAAAAATTGCAAAGAACCTTGACGACTTATGAAGTTTGATCACGAAATAACTCCAAGGACAATTAATGACTCTTTAAGACAACTATTTTTCTCTTTGAATGCTTAGAAATCCGTCTGTCGAAACGACATGATTTCTCTTTTTTTTTAGCTGTTCCAAGAATCCTACAAAATATGGTAATTATCTTTTTACAAGGAAAACATTAGTAGGTTAGTCAAAAAGATAAACAACAAAAATACTTTAACTTAATTTACTTTTTAAAGATAACTACAACTATTTTTAAGATAAATACAAATAAATTAAATATGAACAAATATCTAATTTATAACTAATCTAATCTAATAATATAATAAATTATAATTACAAAAATCAAAAGATATTAAGAGCATCCACAATGGTAGAGTTGGTTTAAAAGCTTTTTTATGGCCCCCATGTGACACATCCTCACAAAATCATCAAATAAAAAGCTCAAATGTTTTCTCACAATGGTAGAGCTCTTTTTATAACATGAGATGTTGGTAAAAACGAATGCTAGTGTTTCTCAAATGAGCTTTTTAAGAGCTCTTTCTACAAAGAGCTACTCTTTAATAAGGAGCTCTTTCAAAAAGTTCACAATGGTAAAAAGCTCTACAAAGCTTTTTCATAAAAATAAAGAGCTCTTAAAAAGCTCCCATTGTGGATGCTCTAAGAACATACTTTTTCACACTTCATTAATTTGGGTTTTGTTAAAATTTTCCAGTTGTGAATTGGGTCCTTTATTTTTGTTTGTTTATGTTGCAAAGCTTGCTATGCAGAAAAAAGAAATAATCCCTCCATCCTAGAGTATATATATACACTCTCATTTACACGTAGATTAAGAAATGGTGAAAGTGATGTAAGTGTTGTGAGTATAAAGTAAAATAGGAGATAGAATGAATGAGAGGGAATAATAAGTTGATTGTTATGAGTATAAAAGTAAAGTAGGAGAGACAATGAATGAGAGAAATAATAATTCTTTATTGCTATTTATGGAAGTGGATATATGATCTAAAAATATACTCTGGACGGAAGAGTAGTTGAAACAAAGAGTTTGTGCAACAATGAGTTACATCCACAAGGATTAAGATTAGGGATGGCCAACGCCGGTCCCGGTTCCGATTCCGGTTCGGCTTTTATGTGAACCTTAGTCGGCCCTTGGTTACACCGGTTCCGGTTGTCACAATTGTTGGAAAAATGTGTAAATGTGTGAAGGAAATTGCGCGCGTTTCCTGAAGAAAAATCATTTGTTGATTAATTAATAACTCCTACATGTTAGTATTAAATTGGTGTGTCCAATTTATGTAGTGGAAGGTAGGAGTTGGAATGCTAAAAAATGAATGGGTGAGTTGGGAATGGGTAACTATCCCACATGGAAAGGGAAGGGAAAATTCCCTAGGCTCCTTCCTTGTAAAAGGGTATCCCAAATGGGATAATGAGGGAAATAATGTTCTAAGACCATTTGTGGGTAAAGTCAAGTGAACTTGTCCCACATTGGTTTAGAATAAAAATGTGAGCTAGTTTAAATACAATTGACCATTTGTATAGGTTAAGATTGTGTAGACTAGAGGCTCTCTCTCGCGCTCAGGTGCGCGGGGGGGTGTAAATTTAGTTGGAAATTTGTCGATTTATGCCTTGGACCACCGGACTCATGTGTGCACGAATGCAGCTTCGAAATGGCCTAGGCGTGACAAGCTCACATTTTGATTATTTTTCCATCCCCATTTTTTTGAATTCGGCTAGAACCAGATTTTGTAACTGTCAGAATATGAACCATTCATTGCAAAATTAATTGTGTAACAGCCAACTTAATTCCATTGATTCCATATTAATTGTGTGATTAATTGTATCATTTTGAGCAGTATAAAATGGTGTTTTAGGCAGCCATTTCAAACACACAATTTTCAACAGTCTCTCATACTTTGCTTTAGCGTTTCTTTGGCCCTCTTGCTCTTCTCGTGGTGACTCTTTCCAGGCACATCGAAGTTCGCCGGAGACACTATTGTGCAGTCGTCGTCCGGTCCGTCCGTTGTATCTTGGGAGACAGGTGTCCAACGTATCCTCAAGCACAACACCGGAGAGGGGGCGAATTTGTCTTAAGGACAGTGTTGGTTTACACGACTCGGACAAACCCAACAACATTCTCTTTTCCAGTTTCTGTTTTCTGTTTTGTAATCTTTGTAATTTCTGTTTCTGTTCAATATTAGGTGTAATATTTCTAACAACAATCCGGTTCCGCGATATCTTTTTTTTTATCATACAATAATGAATAAACAACTTAAAAATTATTTCATAAGTGATATTTTTTTTAAAAGAAGCTAAATCAATGTTATATTGAAAAACAAACATAGAAAAAAATAAAATAAATGATAGTATATAAAAGAAAAAAGGGACGGTACCCTTTAAATTTTATTAATTAAAGGCAAATTTACAATGAGGGGGACAACCAAATTTTTATTATTTTCATTCACTGAATTTGGCCAAAAAATCAGTCAAAACACAACTTTTCTTGTCAACCTTCCATTAGTAACGGTTAATTCTGATGAAACTGTTAGAAATCTAATGATTTTGATGGATTTTTAACGGTTTTACTGACGGTTCAGACGGTTCCGGTTCACGGTTTGGTTGGGCGGTTCGGAACTGCCGGTTTTACGGTTTTTTGGGGGGTTGAACCTTAACCGGCCCTTATCCAAAACGGTTCTGGTTCCCACGGTTCCGGTTTTCGTGGCGGTTCATGGTGGTTACGGTTTTTTCAGTTCCGATTCCGGGCCGGTTCGACGGTTCCGGTCCGGTTTGGCCATCCCTAATTAAGATGTCATTAATCAAATGTCATTTTTTTGAATAAAAATGTGGTGGGCGCATTGATAAAAATGGTGGGTGTGTATATACCCACTCTTTTTTGTGGAGTTAATTACCTTTTTGGTCCCCAACCTATTAAACCTTTTTCCTTTCAGTCCCCAACCTATTAATTGTTCCTACTTCGTCCCCAACGTATGTATCCGTGTGCTCATTCCATCCTTCCGTCACATTGCCGTTCAAATCCCCGTTAAATATGCTGACGTGTTATATTTTTGCGACTTTTTTAACACCCATTAAAAACATAACGGGAAACTCAAAAAAACTATTATCCGTTATTTTTTTTGTAGCAATCGTTTTTTTTTAACAAGCATTAATTTAAGGGGTCCAAGTGTAAGTTTGAAACAAAACACAGTTCATCACCATCTTCACACCACCTCGGCACCACCGCCATGAAAACTACCCCCACCACCATCAACACCACCATTATCATGACTTCTTTTACCTTTTTTTTTTTTTTTTGCATCAAATTTCAATAAACGTAAAAGAATTCTTGCTAGAAACAGCACCAGAACCACCATTACAAAACACCACCACCATCTCACCAAGGATCCCATCACCACCCCAACCGCCATTTATGTAGCACTAGAACCGCCAGCATAATCATTTTAATTAAATCCAGATTCCTGTCATTCATAATCCAAAATCAAAATCACAACAACCAAACCCAGATTCAAGTAATTCATAATCCAAAATTAAAAGCAACTCAAAACAAGACGGCGACGATGGCGAGTTGGGCGCACAGAGTAAGAAAGTTGGATCTGTAAATGGATCGTAGGGGGAAAGGGGGCCTAAGAAAGAGAGGAAGGGATGAGAGATGTCGCCGGCGATGATGGTGGGTAGAGGAAGATGCGATGGTGTCGGTCAACGGCGGAGGGGGTTAAGGCAGAGGGATGTGGGGAAGACGGGTGAGGTAGAGGGTGGAGGACGGCACCGGGGAATAAAGGGCCTTGTGTAAAATGGTAGTGACTGGGGAGAAAAGGGGGTGTGCCGCAAAAACGAGGTTGAAGACGGCGACGTGATGCTGAGGAATAGAAAAGTAAGGGTTTTTTCACAAATTTATTTGGAATGGGTGGTTATATAAGAGGAGTAAAACCCTTTTTTAAAATAAGGTTAACTAGATCATTTTACTATTTTGGTTTAGTGATTTAGGAGTTTGTTATGTTATGGGCCATTTTGAAATTTTTATAGCAATACTTGTTAGAAAGTTAACGTTCGTTATCTTTTATCAACGCTCGTGTGCACAGTCACAAACCCATCTTCCCACGTCGGCAAAAATATAACACGTCAGCATATTTAACGGGGATTTGAACGGCAATGTGACGGAAGGATGGAATGAGCACACGGATACATACGTTGGGGACGAAGTAGGAACAATTAATAGGTTGGGGACTGAAAGGAAAAAGGTTTAATAGGTTGGGGACCAAAAAGGTAATTAACTCCTTTTTTGTGTATTCTCTTTATCTTTTAAAATGAATGTCTAAATTTTATTTTAAAGAAATTTGATTTTTTTTAAAGTTTCATACAATTTAGTGGCAAAGATTTATATATGATGTAATCATTTTTCCAAACATTTAGTTTTGCAAGTATAAAGAGACTAGTGAAAAGTTTTGGTAAAAAAATGTCTAGACTTTCCAAAAAAGTAATTCATTTTGGGACAAAATTTTCTTCAAAATGGACATTCATATCCATCTAGGTAGTACTCCCTCCGTCCCAAAATAATCTTCATACTTTTCTCGCCATTATTACGAAGGATATTCGAGCAATAATTTTAAATTGACTCAGTTGTACTAATGAAAATTTAAAATTTATTATTGACACACCATCAACAATACTATCAACAACAAGTTTTAAATTTTCATTCGAATAATTAAATCAACTTAAAATCATTGCTCAAAGTTACTTTGTAATAACATCGAAAAAAGTGTGAAAATTATTTTGGGACGGGGGACCGTGGGAGTATTAGGTAGTATTATGCCTGTAAAAATCCCAGGAAGAACGCGTTTTACACTCGTCTTAGCGTAAAACGTGTTTTCCGTATGCGGAGTGATATTTTTGTAAATAAGCGAAAAGTTATTACAATGCGAGGTGACATTTTTGAAAATAACTAGAACTTATAAAAACACAGAATACACTTTCGATACTGTAGGAAGCATTTTCTATTACTACAACAGACACTTTTTAACATTAGAGAAGACACTTGTTTTTTGAACAAAAACTCACCAAGCATATGTAGACAATTTAAGAGACGTTTTTCATCACTAAAGGAGACAGTTTGTAATACTAGGACAGACATTCTTAACATTACTATTAAAAGTGCATGTTTGAATGTTTTACAAGTGTAATATAAGAGCCAGCACTTTTTAACACTGAAAGAGGCACATAATGATACTAGAGGAGTCAATTACTTAAAACATGTTTTTCCATTCCTCAGTGTAAAACTGGTTTTACACAATTACGACTCATTATGCTTAGGGCATGTCTGTGCACCATTTTAAAAACGGAGATTATTTAAAACGGAGTTTTTTTTAAGTTACTATTTAGAGCGACTAAAAAATGTTAAGATTTTTAAAAAGTTGACTTAAAAACTCTTTATTGATACGCTTAATTAGCAAAACGCTAATTCTTTTTCATCCATTTTAAAGGGACTGCTCTCCCAAACAAGACCTTAGTTAGCACTAATCTCTCTCTCTCCCCTCTACCCCCGTTCTCTCTTTCTACATCCACACCTCCTTACAATCATCAGTGGCCTTGTCGCATTTCTATTATCTCTCTCCCCAGCACCGAGCCGAAACCGTCGACAAGAGCTCTGATTCCGGCAAGCCTCCAATTTGATCTCTCACTGAGTTTCTACCCAGAACAATCGATCGCGAGATTAATCGACCTTGTTCTCTATCTGTATGTACTGCTATTAATTTTTCTGTAATTTTTTGGTTAATCAAATTGGTTTATCTTTGCTGACTTTTCGGGTACTTCAGTTTTTCTTGGAATTGTTCATTCTTTGCATGTTGATGTTATTGTTATTGTGTGGTTGGAGGGATCTGTTGAATGTATTGGAAGTTGATTTGGGGTTTTCGGTAAATGAAATTTCCCCTTTTTTGTGTTTGTAATTTGCGGTTTCGTTCATTGGCTGTATCGATTGATTCCTATCTATAATTGGCTTAATTGAATCTCCACATCCCACTGAAGCCAGTTGAATTCTCAAAGCTGCCATCTTTTTGTGTTACTGTATTTTTCTAGTTTTGGTCTTCGTTTCTTTTATGTACTACCTCTGTCCCAGAATGACCTTCACATTTTTTTCGCCATTATTACAAAGGAACTTTGAGCAGTAATTTTTAGGTTGATTTAATTATCCATATGAAAATCTAAAACTTGTTATTGATAGTATTATTGATGGTGTATTAATAAAAAGTTTTAGATTTTCATTAGTATAATTAAACCAACCTAAAATTATTGCTCAAAGTTTCTTAATAGTAACGGTGAAATAAGTGTGAAGATTATTTTGGGAGGGGTAGCTTTGATTGGTTTTATTTACTGGTGTCTGTGATTGCTAGAATGTGGGTGCTTGTATCACTGGACTATTCAGTTTTGAGTTTCCTTTTAAATCCATATTCAAATTGATTTATGGATTTGAAATATTGTATTCAATTCTGATGCCCAAGTTCGCTATGGCTTATTTGCGTGTATGTGTGTGGGAGGGGGATAGATGAAGTTAAAGTTTTTTCTGTGTTCAAGGTGAAGTTTCGACCTTTTATTGTTAAATGTTGGGATTTTTGAAGATACATGTCTACTTCTTGAGCTGTGCCTATTATGGTTTTGAATATTTTGGAACTAGTATTGCTCTTATTATTGCCAAATTTTGCAGTGTTGGGAAGGTAGACTGCATACTTAAGGTGTCAAACAGGAGTATTAAGAAGCATCAACTTTCTTCGAGGTGCGTACTGAAAGTCTTTCTGCTGTATAGATCAGTAGAACCCCCATTGCTTGTGTCACACAACCATTTTACACCCTCACAAATGCTTTATCGCAAAACTTTGTTCTTGTATTGCTAATTTTTTTTGGTTAGAGTGCTCTTTTTTTAGAAGGAACCCTGCAATTGTTAAACTTGATGATGTAAGTTATATTTCAGCTGTTCATGTTCCTAAATGGAGCCCCTTTTCAACTTCGTGGGTGAAGTACCAAATTGGAAAATACGTACCTCTGAAGTTGTGGCGTTGTAGGCTAGCTATCAAAAGTTACTTGTTTGGAAATGGGCTTCATGATTAAAGCTCTGAGTGAACAGTGTTCTGCTTGAGCCTGTAATATAAAGTTGTTCATTTCCTTTCGTCTCTCTAATAAATTTGCTCTGATGCAACGGCAAAGGGGTTGGTTTGATCCTTTTCCAGAGACTATTGATCTTAACCAAGGATCCGTTGCGAATAACACTGGTATGGATCAGCCTAATGCTTGGAATAACATGCTAAATCCAGTGGAAAACAGATTGTCAAATTATGCTCTTACTTCTAGCGAGACAAATTACAGTTGTGTGAATGCTAGTGGTCATAGTGCTCGGAGTTTTGGTGGTTCGGATGTTGGTGAATCTAGCTCGAGGGCAAATCCACAAGAACAGTCTGGTAGTGATGGCTTGAAGATGGAACATGGTTACTTCCGTTTGGGCCCTGATACAAGCGTTGAAGAAAGGCAATTTGAATCATCCAATCCCTTTTTACCCGATAATTTTGATAGCAGTCTTGGAGGGAATCAGGTCACAAGGGCCCCATTTAGTATGCGGAGTTCTGGTTCAAGTCATACTCCCATGTCATTTAATTTAAATAATGGATATGGTGATGGGGTTGGTATGGGGGCACCTGAATTTTCTAACTTCTACAAGTTGGGAAGACCCGAAATAGAGGCTAGTACTTCTTCTGCTGGCATTGGAACTTCTTCTGGTAATTCTGGTTATTTGGTTGAAGATGAAGATGAAGATGGTTCTGGTTCTTCTTTAGGTGGTTGGGGTTTATCCTGCAAAAGAAAATCCCTCGAGGGTACTCCGTCCCAGTTTTTTCCAGGTGGCAGTTCTAGCAGCCTAAGTATATCAAACCCTCATATGGGTGGTAGTCTAGAACAGATGAACCCTAGACCTGGTGTTGGTATGAGAGGGGTAGTATCGGAAAATGTTTCCCCCCCTTCAAGTGCAACTGGAATTGCAGAAAGTCCCCAAAGACATTTCGGTGGGAGACTGAACCCAGGCCACCAAGATTCTGGTCCGTTTAATTTATCATCCTCTGGAAATCAGGTAAGGCGTTCACCTAGACAAGTCTTGCTTAATGATTATGTGGACTCAAGACCAACATCTTCGCCATCGACTAATTTAACTAACCCCTCACACCAGCCTCATTCAATGCATGTTCCCGGTTTGCCAAGAACTATGTTTCCTTGGAATGGTTCTATGAATTCAAGAGTCGGCAGTTCATCAAGTTCTGATGCTGTTCATGGAGAGAGAAGTGGTGCTGAGTCAAGCTTCAGAAACACACTTAGGAACACCAACATGGATCATCATCCAAATTTTGTTCCTGCACCCGAAACGGGAAATTTGGTTCAAGACCCAACTAGTTGGAGCCTTGGTAATGGAGGTGTTCCATCTAGTTCTCGAAATAGTCTGGGCCCCACTTCTAGCACGCGTTCTTTTCATACTGCCTTGACACCTCATCACAACAGCGCGATGCTGAGTCAGCAGCGAGTGCCTGAATTTTCTCCTTGGACTCTTTTTCCACCCGCTGAGCCTGAGTCTGGAGGTCAGAGAGGTCATTTTACCCCATTCGCTTCAGGCTCTTCTTCTTCCTCCTCAGAGGAAGCTGGGATCTCATCTAGAGGTAATAGCCAGGGCCGTCATAGTAGTTTTCAAAGGTCAGCTTTGTTGATGGAGGTACCAAGTGATGAGCGGCGTGCTTTAGCTGCTGACATGGAGGGGAGACAGAGGCTGGTATCTGAGGTTTGTGCTTTTTATAAGTGCATTTTCTAATATTCTCTTATTTCAGAGCTTGTGTTTACCATGTATCATTACCTCTAGTTTACATTTCTTGCTATAATATCTTTGTACGGAATGTGGAAAAGTTGATATTTCTCTGCCACATTAACACAACACGCATATACATTAGCTTTTGCAGCAGCTTAGGGTGGAGCAACAATAAATGCCAAATCACAATTTACATTGTTAAGAATGTTTGTTAGATACACTTCTAATATCTGCACAAAATGTAGTCAATTAAGCAATTATGCATGCTCTATTTTGGGGAGTTAATTGACGATGAAGAAGATGCAGTGATTTCAGTATATTCTCTTGTTATGTGCGAATTAACTCATCACTAAAGAGTAAAGACTTTTTATGTCTACTTGGTTCACATGGATTTATTATTTAAGCTGTGATAGAAAATTCCTTCTTGAAGCTAAACTAGGAGCGTTTCTTATTTTAATAGCTGCTTACAGAAGTGGCAGTAGATGGAGCAATCTCGTGGAAGGCATTGGCATTTATCCTCTGAGTAAGCAGTAGGTAGTCTAAACTAAGCTTCTTTAAGATTGAAAATTTGAAGGGGCATTTAAAGGTAATACTTTGGTTCTATGAGACATGTATAGAACTAGGCACTAGGATGTGAAAACGGCAGAATAAAAAAGTCATACACTATGAGGCATGTATGTGTAAGAATCATCTGCGGTTGAAATTCTGTATACACTACTTTTGTCAAAGAAATGTGGATATGTAATCATGTACTCCCTCCGTTCCACCGCACTTGAGACCTAAGTGGTGGGCACAAGAACTAAGAACAAGTATGAGAGAGAATTAGTGGGAGGAAATGTTGCGAGTATAAAAGGTCAAGTAGGAGAGAGAATGAGTGGGAGGAATAGTGATTTGATTGGTGTTGTGAGTGTTAAAACCTTCCATTTTTGGGAGTCTCAAGTGAAGTGGGACGGACCAAAATGGAAATAAGTCTCAAGTGAAGTGGGATGGAGAGAGTATGTCTGTGCTAACATTCCTCCCCGACCTTCACCAACTACCCTAAAATTTATGCAATCTTTATTCAGCTTCTTGTTACCACTTTATCACATCTCAACTCTTTAAGCCTCTTAACTTGTGCACCGCTTGGTCTCCATTTCATATGACCAAATCACCTTAGGCTATTCAACGTCATCTTATCTTCAATAGATGCAACTTCTTTCTCCCTAGTTAGTTCATTCCTTAATCCCTTAATCATTGTACCTGTTTTACAGCCCGATACCCTGTACATGTAAAAGTGCAGGCCTAATTGCGGTGGTAATTTTCATTTTAATCTTTGGGGCATGCTGAGGTCACATAGAAACCATGTGACACTTCAACCAACCTGAGTTGATTCAATGAGCCGCATCTCCATCAAATTCTCAGTCCTTTTGGATTATATTTCGAAATGGATGGAGAATTGGATTTATGCAATTACATATTATGCGACACAGAGCTTTGGATACTTTGTCTCTACTTGGGCTCTCAACAAGTTGGAGACATGCCACTTTATGACCATGTTAACTATCAAACAAATAATTGGAACTTAACCACTAAAATATACTCCCTCTGTCCCGCTCGAATTAGGATTTTTGGTCAAGTAGTTTATACTTTAACCAATAATTTAAAGAAAAATAATGATGCTAATAAAAATTTAAAATTGTTCTTGTATTACGATTAATAATAAACTAAATAGCTATTTTTAGATTTTCATTAAGCTAATTATTTTTCATCAAATTGTTGGTCAAAGTATAAATTATTTGACCAATAATCCTAATTCGAGCGGGACGGAAGGAGTATAGAGTACTCCCTACGTTCCAAAATGATCTTCTCACTTTTTTGTCGTTACTACGAATGAACTTTGAGCTCTAATTTTAAGTTGTTTTAATTATGTTAAGTTCATCTCCTCCAATTTGGTGCAGAAATTCCACTATCCCTCTAAAATAGTGCAATTTTAGCACTAAATATCTTCCAAGATCTCCAACAGTTTGCTTCATATCTTGCACCAAATAAGAATATTCTAAGAATATTCCTTTTTATCTTCAATTTTTCCACAACAAAAAAAAGAAAAGAAAAGAAAAAAAGGGAATAGCGCACTGAAAACTTGCGCCAGATTGGGCGTAACAGCGCAGTCTTTAGAGTCTTCGTTGGAGTTGGAGTTTGAGTTTTGCGCCAAACTTGTACATATTGCAGTTTTGAAGTATTGTAGGAGATGGTCTTATGAAAATTTAATACTTGTTATTGATTGTATTGTTGATGGTGTATCAGTTACAAGTTTAGATTCTCATTAGTAGAATTAAATCAACTAATAATTATTGCTCAAAATTTCATTCGCAGTAACAACAAACAAAGTGAGAAGATCTTTTTGGGACGGAGGAGTATAGTTTAGACCTTAATAACTCAGAAACACTATTGTTGTTATTACATCGTCGCTTTCTTCCGTGTCCATGTGTAGACTACTATTTAGTCTTAGTTTTCTCTTTTATTCCCTTGCCCTCTTTATGCTTTTTTATACTGCCTATCTGCTGGAGAGGGTTAAAGCTTTTCCGTGGACATATTTGTAAATTGTAATGTTTAAATATTTATAATACTGCTCAATGATGTCTTCGTTCTTCTTGCTTATTTCCTAATTGATTACTATTGATGTTCAGTTATAGTAGCCTTTCCCCATGTGCACATTTTTCATGAATATATCTCGCACCCGTATAATCACATGGATGTAAATATGCATGTACATTAATGATGTTTACATGATGAACGAACTCCTTATAAATAGTTCCGGGGATTTGTCTGCGTTTAATTAACTTTCCTCCCCAACTTATGTGGAACAGATTCGTCAGGTCCTGAATGCCATGCGGAGGGGCGATAACCTTCGGGCTGAGGTTTGATGTTGATTTCTCTTTTGTTACTACTTCCGTCCCAAAATGAATGTCCAAATTTGCTCTTGTTTTCAAGAGCAAAATTGGACATTCATTTTGGAATGGAGGGAATATTATTTAACGAGTTGTTATTGAAGAACATTCCTCGTATGCTATCTCGGTCTCCAAAGCGACTACTCTTTACACTTGTCTGCTAAACTTGAGTAAGTATGATACTTGTTTTTAACATACAAGTTGTGATGTGTCAGGACTACACGTTTTTTGATCCATTTATTAGTGGAATTGCGGAGGAGATGCATGACAGGCATAGAGACATGCGACTTGACGTTGATAACATGTCTTACGAGGTGAAAATTGGTTATTTTTCTTTTTCAGATTGAGTCACAAATGTTAATTTCAATGACTAGATTGGTATTATATCAGGAATTGTTGGCATTGGAAGATCGCATAGGAAATGTCAACACTGGGCTGAGTGAGGAATCAATTTTGCAGACCATGAAACACAGAAAACATATACCGTTCAAGCTATTATGCCCTCCAAATTTGGAGCCGTGCTGTGTATGTCAGGTGAGACTCCTATCATGGGCCAGCCATAACATTTCCTAATATCTAGGCGTAGGCGTCCTCCTCAGAAATTAGACTCCGGCCCTAAAATTAGCTACCAAAAATAATAAATAAATTATACTCCATCCGTCCCTGAGTAAAAGTCCTACATTGGATTTGCACGCTTATTAAGAAAATATTAAAAGCTGAGTAAAAAATTCAAGCGAGGCCAGAACATAATTGTCCAAAATATTATTTATAATTTAAGTGGGGTGGGAAAAAGGTCAGTTAAGTATTATTTGTGCGTGTTTTTCTTTTTGGAATTATACCGACATATGAAGGACAAAGCTGTCAAAACACTGTTTATAATTTCCACTATGGGAATGAGACTTTTACTTTGAGACATAAAAACAATAGTAGGACTCATTGGGATGGCGGGGGGAGTATAATATAATATAATATAATATTAATTTCTTTTTTCTTTCTTAAATGAAGTATTAACATCCCGTAAAAAATGGGGGACTAGTAGTCGCTCACCCCTCTCTTCCTGTGGGTCGGCGTGCTCCAATCTAATTAATATTACCTTGTAGAAGGAATGAAACATGCTAAATGGTCTAATCTATCATGTCATTGAACTGAGCTTGAGTTTTAAATTTGGTAATTTTAATAATTTATGCATATCTCACTCCATGTTTTTTCGCTTGCAGGAAGAATATGTTGCAGGAGATGATATTGGGACATTGGAGTGCGGGCACGACTTCCACGCAGATTGCATCAAGCAATGGCTAACACAGAAAAATCTGTGCCCCATTTGTAAGATGCCTGGTCTGAATACTTGAGTGATTACCCTTATCTCGGAACCCTGCAATCTATTTTTTTTTTCTCTCTTTAAAAATGGTCAGTCAAAAAAAAAAAAAAAAAAAAAAAAGAAGAAGAAAAGCAATTTATTTGCTTTGGTGGAAAGACTATTTGTTTGTACCGTTATTTGTCCATCTGAAACCCTGTTCTTGTTACTTATAAACGACAAGGGTTCATAGAAAAGATGGCGAGTAGCATTCAGACCTGTAGAAGATTGCATTAGTGGTCAAAGAAAACAGACTATAGTACCCTTTGAATATATCAAAGGGTTCTGTTATAAATAACTACTAGTGTTACTCCCGTGCGATGCACGGGTTGTTGCTACTCATTTTAAATAAATTTTGATGAGTTGAATAAGAATCACACATTAAGAATAAATGTTTTTACACATTGTGGAAAACTTCTTTGAAGACAACATTAACATCAGTGTTCTAAAAGACCCTCGTCTACCTAGGAGCTCGGCGTTCATGAAGCGCCTAAGTCCCGCCTAAGATATTATAATTATTTCTGAATTCTCAGCCCCGCCTAAGTCCGCTCAGACCCCGCCTAGGCGCTAGGCCCTGCTGCGGCGCCTAGGGACCGCCTAGCGCTTTTTAGAACCTTGATTAACATCAGTTTGGCCCGGTATGGTATCATTACATATCAATATCTTAAGGTTAGCTGTATCTCTAACGCGAGACATGGCAAATATAGAGTTGACCATGAAAGAACACCATTTTCTTTAATAAATAACCAACATTAATGACACCATATATTCGTTTATTGCAGTAACAACATCCAATGTTGGAAATGTCTTTTCGCGAAATATGAAACATCATGCTGACCTCTTAAACAGTCAGAATATATACTCGGCTATCTAATACTCCCTCTGTCCCACTCGAATTATGACAAATTTCTATTTTGGGTATCTCATTCGAATTAACACAACCCAAAAATGGAAGTGTTTTATTTAATGGGACCCACATTCACACTCACAACAATTTTCCACTCATTATTCTCTACCGCACTTTCTCTTTCCTACTTCACTTTTCATACTCACAACACCTACTCCACTAACACTTTTTCCTTAATCCCCGTGTCCAACTCAAAAATCCTAATTCAGGTGGGACGGAGGGAGTATTAATGATTTTTTTTAATAATATTTTTTAGAAAATTAGCATAATTAAAAACCCGGCTATCTAATCTATGAGGTGCACTAATATTGAAATAAATAATCAATGTCATAAAACAGCAAAAATCGCCCCAAAAAATTCTAAAATAAAGTATTTAAACTTTATGCAATCCTAAACTAAATGAACCCTAATTATGAAAAAAATAATACGAAAAAGTCCAAAAACTGATAAAAAATTTAAAATCCTGTTTGAGATCCTAAATTACGTTTTTTGAGCCTTTTGAACCCTGCAAATAAGACAATTTCTATGAAATTAAAGGTAATGATTTTTGTTTGTCTCGCTCTGACGTTCGATTTGATATGCGGTGCGTTCCGTGGTTAATCCGGAGTTAAAAGTTTCGATTGTTTCCGCGGACGGGCTCAAATGACTCCAAAAACTTCAACGCATTCTGTCCGCATCAATTAGTAATTTTTACTATATATTGATCGAAATTCATTTTTTCCACTAAATAAAAAAATTAAAAAGTATCATATAAAAATCAATCTACATGCAAAGTAGACTACTTTTGTTAAATTAAAAATAATGATATATTTAATCGTATTTACCCAACTTTCTTATTTTAAAAGTGCATATTGGCCATATTCTAAAAATGGTGGATGTGGTCTCTTGTGAGAACACCTAGATCCGTCTCATAGAAGAGACAGGTCGACCCGTGACCCTTGTACAACATTCTCCGCGAAGCGTAGGATCCGAACCCATGCTCCACTCAAAATCTGCCATGTGGCAGCGACTCATTGGCCCAATATTTTTCCCCAGAAAAAAAATTCATTTTTTTGACTGTTTTTTTTTTCGTTTGCCAAAGTAATACTTAGTATAACTAAATGTAACAACTGTGTTAGTTATAAAGTAACATTGTTTATAGGGAAAATTGCAATTTGGTTCCTGATATTTACATAAATTTGTAATGTTGTTCCCAACAGTTTAATTTCGCAATTTGGTAGCCTAACATTTACATTTTTAGCAATGTGGCTACAAAACTAACACCAGTTAAAATTATAACCAAATAACACCCATGTGACTAGCGATGTCTATTAAATGGACAAAATGGTCATTCTCAAGAGGCCATGTGCTGCTCATGTGAGGTTTTCTTTTGTTATTTACCTTATTCATTTTGTAGTTTAAAAAATATAGATTAAATTAATATTGGGAATACCCACTCCGTCCCAACACAAGTGACACTTATTTCTTTTTCGGTCCGTCCCAACACAAGTGACACTACCCAAAATGGAAATGTTTTAATATATTTATATTCAACCAACACTACAATTTAACCCCGCTCATTCTCTTTCTTCATTTTCTACCACTCATTTTATTCAACCAACACTACTATTTACCCCCCTCATTTTCCCTCTTCATTTTCTACCACACATATACTACATTTTTTTAATCTCCGTGTCCCAAAAGTTGGTGCCACTTGTGCCGGGACGGAGGGAGTATATATTATTTTATTTTGTACTTATAATTTACAATTTACGTATTCCTTACAAAGTCATTAATTTATTTTTCTAACCATAATTTAATATTTGTTTTAATTATAAAAAAGAAGCTAAAATACTTTAAAAATTATATAATTAGGAATTAGAAATATTTCGTAAAAAACAATTAAATATATATAAGTACATTTTATGTTAGATTATAACTCAAAATAATTATGCAGGCTCATTTACGATAATTTATTAAGCGTTTTTTAAGTGAAATAAATTTTCTTAAATATTTTTCTTCAAGTGAAAGGAAATAAGTAATGGTCTTATTGTTGCGAATGAGGATACTAAAGTAATTATTTTCTTTTAAATTTAATTATACAAATTAAAACAGGAAAGAGAGAAAAGACATACATGTTTAGTCTAAATGAAACAAATTAAAATAAGAGAGATTTTTTACGATTTAGTTTGTTATATTGTTTTGGAAGGAAATTAATATGTAATATAAATAAACCAGCTAATTCAATAAATTAATTCATAAAATAATTAAGTTAGGAAAGCGAGAGAAGACATACAACTTTAAAACTGAATACTTTATCTTAATTGGAAAGGGTATTTATGCTAAAAATAAAACTGAAAAAATAATACTCCCTCCATCCTAGAAAGATTGTCCACTTTTATTTTTGATGGTCAATACAAGTGAACTTTGACTAAATATAAATGCCAATCTAACCATCCTTGTGAAATTCTAAAACTTGTTATTGATTAATAATCAAATGATTTATCAATGACAAATTTTAAAATTTCATTGGGATGATTAGATTGATAATAATATTTTGTCAAAGTTCACATGTGTTGACCGTAAAAAAATCCAACGTGGACTATCTTTCTGGGACAGAGGGAGTAATAAATGTGATGATCTTATTAAAAATGCAGTTCAATGACCATTTTATCCATTTAAAAGACATGTGCTAGTCAAATGGGTGTCATTTCGTTAGAATTTTAACTGGGCGTTAGTTTTGTAGCCACATTGCAAAAAAATGTAAATGTTGGAATACCAAATTGCGAAATTAAACAGTTGGGAACAACATTGCAAACCTATGTAAATATCAGGAACCAAATTGCAATTTGCCGTTGTTTATAAGTAAACGTAACACCAGTTTTACAAAAAAAAAAAAATAGTTCATTTTACTCATCTTTCAACTGTAATACTAACTATAAATACATGTAACACTAACAATAACTAAATGTAATTATCGTTATACTGAAATGTAATAGTGTTTTTCCATAATATTTTTTTATTTCTGAGTATTTTGATTTTATTTATTAAAAGAAAGTAACATTTGAAAAATAACAACTTATATACATGAATGTAATTATTTGTACAAGTAAATGTAACACTTTAGTAGATGAAATTGTAACAAATTGCTATAGATAATGTAATACTTTTACATGTATCATGATAAATTGAACCCATTGTAACTTATTATTTGAAAACATATAGGTATACTATTATACAAGTAAACATAACTTTTTTACAATGTTATTATACAAGTAAAATGTAACATTCGTTTATAAAAATTGTTACTTTCTTATTTTTACAATGTTACTAACACAAGTATTTTTAGTTCTAAAGTGTAAATGGTTGAATTATTACTTTTCTATACATATGTGTTACAATTATGTATAAACACTGTTACATATAAGTAACACGTTCTTACATTTTAGTTATAATAAGTATTACTTTTGGCAAACGAAGAAAACATAAAAAAAAAACACTGTTACTTTTGTGTATATATGTATTACTTTTATTGGTAGGGTTAGTCGCACGCCTACTAAATTAGACCTAAACTCGTCCACTAATAATGTAATTAGGGTAAATCAGGGTCGATCCACGAAAAACGATGATTGTTTGAGAACTAGTCATTTAACCAGATTGGGGGTTGATTTTGATTGTAATTAATTCCTAAGACGGGAAATTAAACTATATTGATTAAAAACAATGAATTAAAAAGCACTTCAGATTGATCCCTATCCCCGTCCTCAATTTTAATTTCGTTGTTACTTCTTTTTCTCCGTTAATCCTATTCACTTGATCACGAGATGTATTTCAATTTCATTGGATGTCAATCTCATGTTTACCTCTTTTAAATTGACTACTTAGGCAAAGATGATTGATTCTAACATTGAATACTTCAGCATTTAAATCAAGGAAATCATCATATTGTTTTGTGTTGGTTGTTTTGTGTTGGTTGTTTTGGGAGTGGACAAAGGTTTCAAGAAGTTTATGTTACAATTTCAATTTCTAAATAAATGTTCTCACAAAGAATTAATTATATTACGAGATCAAATCAGTCGACTCAAGCTAAAACTAGTCTTTCCCTATTTAGAGAATCAATACAGAGCTCAGCAATCTCTCCAAATAAACCCATTCACACTCTTTATTAGTCAACAAACTCAGGTATTACTCAGAAGATAAAACTTCATTCCAAGGCTTTCAAGACCACTCCATCAACCAACGGATTGTTATGGAAAAGCCCTCAAAACACCCAAGCAAATCGCAAGAAATTGTAGACACCCCGCCTTTGACCACTCACCCCGATTGCACATTTGATCTTGTGTTTCTCCCCATTTTAAGTGTTTCTCGTTAGTTTCTGTCACTTCCGTTAAGTTCCTGACTGACTTCGTTAAGTCCAGGGACTAAACTGAATAACAGGGCTGACTTTCTAGTCCATTCTGTCAAAATCGCCTTCTCTGAGTCGCGCGCCTCCGACAGGAGGATCCAGACGCGCGCGCCTCCCGCACCCAAAGCAGGAAGCGCGCGCCTCTGGGCGTCGGTTACAGATTTCTGGCCAGGATTCTCTCCCTTGCTCAATTTACAGGATTTTGCCCGGGAAAGATTTCTTGGTGACTGAGTTTTGGCACCAAAACATCTCTCTTTCACCTATAAAAACCCCCCCTTTACCTCCATTTTCAAGGACCTAGGACCTTTGGCTCTCAATCTCACATTCCAATAAGAAACCAAATTTCCTACTTTCAAAGCATTTTCCAAATGATTTCTCCAAGTAATTCAACAAGAATTGTTTGAAGTCTCTTGAAGTTTAGGTAAAGCTATTTCTTTCTTCTTCTTAACTTCATCTCTTTTCTCTTCTTTTTATTTTATCAAAGTGCAATCACCCAAATCATTTTGGGACATGACTCTAATGATCACCTCATCTCATTGAGGTCAGTTAAAGAGTTATCTCCTACATTCCAAACTCTATTTTAAAACCCCTTTTTATGATTTAAAGAAGAAGAAGAAGAACGTTTATCATTCATGTAGATTTTGATCAAGCAAGACCAACTTTAGTTGGGCGAGATGGGTGTTTCGGTACTTCCCATCTCGTAACCTAACCCCCGAACCTCAAAACAAAGAATCTCTGTTTTCGTAATCAAACTTAGGCTATTATCAATAGGTTTTTTCTTATGTTCCTCAAAACATAGGTGGCGACTCTAAAAACAAGTTAGACATCCTAGGATAATTCATGCGCTCTAGCCAAGCCGTGGGCTCCCCCGGGGTATCTACAGTGACGACTCCGCTGGGGACATTTGAGGGTTAAACTTGCATTCTGATCAAAATCTACATCTTTTCTGGGCATTCTGACTCCTGATGGGGGAGGCGCGCGTTTCTGGCCTCTTCAGCCTAAGGCGCGCGCATCCCGCATCAAGGACCAGAATCGCCCGCTTCTTCATGTTCTTCATCTTCTTCTTCTGCTATTCTCTACTAATCATTTCTGCAGGGGTTACAATATGCACATAGGACCAGGGCAATCCCCTGAGTCCAAAATCTGACAATCTGACAGGTGTGCCCAGAAGCGCGCGCCTCCCAATAGCATCGCGCCATGCGCACGCGTCTCGTATCAACACTCAGAGGCGCACGCTTCTGGGTTGGTTCCCAGAACAGAAACAGGTCTCAGAACAGAGCAGTATGATGGGGGTGTGGGCACAGTTGCCTGCATCAGTGGTTATTCTGAACTTCGGACTGTTTTAATTTTATGTTCTATTTTATCGGTCACACGGGTGATTCGAAAGTTGTAATTATGTGCTTATTTAAAAAAAAAAATATAAAAAAATGTTTTGTCACTTGTTAGACCTCACACTACGCGCACAATTCTTATCAACTGCTCACTATCGAGTCGCACAAGTCCAACCCCAAACCCGTCGAGGCCCGTCCTAGAAACTTTCAAGCTCCACTCGACCTTCGCTCTTTCGAAGCGGTAAACCTCAGCCCGTGGCGTAGTTCATGACTACATGCCGGGGGTGACCTTTGAGCCTCATATTCAAGCCGAGCACAAGCCACACAATTCTAGTTAGGGTCTAACACTCCGTGACTCAAGTCGGTTTCCATGTACCGAGATTTCCCTAAACTAATGTCTTCAAATCATACATGCCAACTTGTTGAAACGGACGCAATAAAAATCCGTCCCCAAAAGCGGTTATTTTGGACGAAAATAAAAATCCGTCCCCGCATGTATGCTTTACTACATTAATTTAGTTTAATCCCGATACATGTAGGATTCACAAACGCGATGGAATCCGATGAGTATATGGGACCGCGAGATGGTCTATATACTAGTGTGACGATTCCATTATTTTCCTAGAAACCCCAAAAGGGATCCATTCCCTCCGACTTATAAAAAAAAAAAGAGAGAGTTTTTTCTTATGTGGTTCGAGTCGTGTGCCCAACTGTGTGTTCTAAGCCTCTTCGTGGACCGCAAGTGTTACTCAAGACTGACAAGGGCCTCTTCTGCAATATAGGTTCAATTGGTACTTACAGAGTCTACCGGGATTCGGCAAATCGGTTAGTCCGTGAAGAGATCACTCCAACAGCTCCTACATCAACAATGGCCGGCGGCTCCAACACCAACAATACCATGACTCTCGAGCAACTCGCAACCATGGTCCAACTCCTCCAAGAACAAGTCTCCACCCTTAATAAGGAGACACAAAGCAAAGACGACATTTGGCAATCCCACCTCGACAGCCAAAGGGAGGCCCACGAGGCCGAGATGGAGCTAATGAAAGAAAAGCTCACTAATCTTGCCAAGGGGAAGAGCAAAAATGACGATGACGAATCCGAATGGACCGAAGGTTTGTTCAAAAGTCCTTATGTCAACACACGCACCAAGAAAGTGGGAGAGCCAAGTTCCGAGAACAATGAGCCCAAAATGGTGGATTCTATCATGGCCTACATCGACCAAAAATTCAATAGGCTCAACATGGGGAAAGGCTCCGACACAAGCCTTTATCAATCATCCATCCTCATGAGTACTATGGCCGCTCTTCCTGATAAGTTCAAGATGCCCGACATAAGCAAATTCAAGGGCAACTCTTGTCCTATGGCTCACATTGAGACTTATATTTGGGTAATGGTTCCGAAGAAGGTCTCCCCCAAGGTGATGGCTCAATGCTTTCCTCTCACTCTCGAGGGGGCGGCAAAAGATTGGTATGCTACTCTCCCGCTCACTGTCCGTCTTGATTGGGACTCCGCCATGCTTGCCTTCAAGAACCAATACCAAGGCAACACCACTCACCGGCCCACAAGGAAAGAGCTAGAGAACACTACTTAACGAGACCACGAGTCCTTCATCGACTTCACAAGGAGATGGAATGATAAACTCTCCGAGATTGTGGAAAGGCCAAATACCAAGGAGAAAATGGACATCTTTCTCAAATGTCTCAAAATTGATCTCCGCACCCACCTAAGTGGGGATTGCTATGCGGATTTCTCCTAAATGTATGAGGCGGGGGTCCGAATGGACGAGTTTCTCAAGGAAGTCAAGAAAAGTGCTCCTAGCTACCGCTACAAGGCCGCTTCCAACTCCACAAAAGAGGCCTCGGTCAACGTCGTCACTATCGACAAAGGGAATTACAAAAAGGTTCCTCCACCCCAAGGGAAGAAGTCTCAAAATGACCGTATCTACACGCCTCTCCAAGGCATGACTCAAACCGAAGCTTTCGAAGTTCTCAAAGCAAAGGGTCAAGTCACACCCGTACAAGGGTACCAACCCAAGACGGTCAACCCCAATCATGCTCACCACAAATATTGTGGCTACCACCAATATAGTGGCCACACCACCGAGGAATGCTTCGTTCTCCGCAATGTCATTCAAGATCTCATAGACAAGAAAGAATTTATAGTGACTAATGGCGAACATGTCAATGTAATAGAGATAGGAGAACTCGAGGGGACCACCCATTCAATCCCAATTGTGAATGGGGCCCCCAATGTTGTGAATAAACTTGACAACTCTTGTTATGTTGTACTAGAGAATAGGAAAAAGAAGCAAGATGGGAACGTCAACATGCTAACTCGATCCGGTCGAGTCATAGCAAGCAACCCTTCCACTTCCGCACCAAGCTCCTCTTCTCAAAGGCCGCAAGCTCGCGACACTCCCGAAGATCCTCTACTTGTCCAACTCAAGAAAACTCAAGCCAACATCTCTATTTGGGACCTCATCGCATCCTCAAAGAAACACCGAGATCTTGTCATCCGCAATCTCGATGATACATCGATTTCTCCCGATACTACTCCCGAGGACCTCACGGCAATGATCAGTCACATTCATTTTGGCAACGTCATCACCTTTGCCGATATGGACCTTCCCCCATTTGGTTCCGACCACAACGAGGCTATTTACCTCAAGGTACGAGCAAGGGGGAGGCCCATCTCAAGAGTCTTAGTGGACGGTGGTTCCGCACTCAACCTCATGCCTGGCAGAATCATGGGCATACTGGGGCTTAAGGATTCCGATTTGAAGCCTTCTACTCAAGTAATCCGAGGTTATGACAGCACCGCCCGTACAGTCATGGGCATGATCGAAATAGACATTGAGTTTGGGAGCATGGTCATGTCCGTTCCATTCCAAGTGCTTGACATCCCGGCCTCGTTCAACTTGCTTTTGGGTCGACCATGGATTCACAGTTCTAATGCCGTCCCGTCAACTCTCCATCAATGTGTCAAGATCCGAAATGGTGATGAAATAGTGACCGTCATGGCCGAAAACGTCACTATCCACAGAAAAGGTGAGCCCGTCCACCAAGTTCATCATGGTTTACCAGACTCCACTCTCTCTGGCGTCTCAATCAATGCCATTGACAAAGAAGCGGGAAACGGATCATGGACCCCCAGCAATCACAAAGTCCTCCGCATGATGAGGAATATAGACTACTTCCCTGGTTTAGGCCCAGGGAAATATCAACAAGGAATCCTACATCCTGTGCAAGTCCCATTTGTCAAGAACACATTCGGTTTGGGGTACGAGCCTTCCAGAGAGGACTTGAAACAAGAGCAAGCGATCAAGAATGAAAAGGCCCGAGCTCGTAAAGAAGGCCGTCGTTATGAGGTTCCTAATCTAAGGCCTTACCGCAAGACGCTGAATGGCTATTTTGTCCGCCAAGGGGAAGACGTTCCATACATGATCTTTCCCGAACCATGGGTTAACAATAAGGGTGTCAAAAATCCCGGTCTCGAAATCTTCTCCGATTGTGAGATCCAGAAATCCGAAAGGGAACCAACTCCCATATCGCCCCGTGAATGGTGGGGAAGGAAAGTGACTATAGAGTCCGAGACAGAAATCATCGTAGGGGAAGAACCGACAGATTTAGCCTCCATGTTCGAAGAGCTTGCCATAATGAATGAATGCCAAGTCAACGCCATCCATGACACCGTCATCATGAATGAGACTATCAGTGAGATCCCGCCAAGCTCCGAGCCGATCAACAACTGGTATTCTACGAAAGGGCCCGTGGTATCCGAGGAATTCTTAGTCCAAGAAATGGGTTCCATACCCCGCACAACAACAAAGGAAGAGCGGCTCACACTTACTTTCGAGTCCGAGAGTGTCTCTAATACCCTCACCCAAGAGGATATGGAGGCCATAGCCGAGCGTGTGTTTCCTTTCTTTGCTAATGAAAAATTTGATATTTCTGAGTACCCTGAGATTGCAAATATCATAAATGATGAATTAACTATTAATGAACTTAATGAACAAGTTAATAACGATTCAAATTATGATGAAATAGACCACGAAAACACAACATACTTAAATGAACTTGCTCAACAGGTCCGTAGTCGTGGTGAAAATGGTCCAGGGGCTGACGAAGAATTGCATGTTGTTAATCTGGGTACCGACGAAGAGCCAAAGGAAACTAAGATCGGAAGCTTCTTCAAGGGGAACGACAGAGACAGATTGTCTGCACTACTACGGGAGTTCGTGGATGTGTTCTCATGGTCATACAAAGACATGCCGGGTTTGGACAGAAAGGTAGCGGAGCACAGAATTCCGATCAGAGAAGATGCCAAGCCAGTAAAGCAGAAGCTCAGAAAGATCAAGCCAGAATGGTCTCTGCAAGTCAAAGAAGAGATCGAGAAGCTCCTCAGTGTGGGTTTCATCAAGGTTATCGAGTATCCGACATGGTTAGCCAACATCGTGACAGTCAGAAAGGCAAACGGCAAGGTTCAAGTTTGTGTGGACTTCCGGGATTTGAACAAAGCTTCCCCGAAAGACGATTTTCCACTCCCTAACATCGACATGCTGGTCGACTCCACTGCTGCCTACGAGGTTCGCTCATTCGTGGATGGGTTCGCTGGGTACAATCAGATTCTTATGGCCGAGGAAGATCAACATAAGACAGCCTTCACAACACCGTGGGGTACCTTTTGCTACACAGTCATGCCATTTGGGTTAAGAAACGCTGGGGCTTCCTACCAAAGAGCCGTGACAGACTTGTTCCACGATATGATTCACAAAGAAATCGAGGTCTATGTGGATGACATGATCATTCACTCCAAAGGGACCGATGGTCAACATTTAATCGATCTCCGCAAGTTCTTCGAAAGGCTTCGTCAACACAAGATGAGGCTCAACCCTGCAAAGTGCACGTTCGGTGTTATCCGAGGCAAAGTCCTTGGTTATATGGTCACTGAAAGGGGAATTGAAGTAGATCCCTCCAAAATCAAGGCAATCATTGACATGCCTCCTCCAAAGACGCAGAAAGAGATCAAAGGTTTCATGGGTAGACTGCAATACATCAGTCGGTTTGTGCACCAACTCACTTCCATGTGCGAGCCAATCTTCAAGCTACTCAAGAAGAATGTGGCTCTAGAATGGACCGACGCGTGCCAAGAAGCCTTCGACCAAGTGAAGCATTACTTGACGTGCCCTCCTGTTCTAGTTCCGCCGCACAAGGAGAAGCCTCTTTTGCTCTATCTCACTGTCAATGATGAAGCCCTAGGGGCTATGTTATCATAAGAGCAACGAGAGTCCACAAAGGAGAATGCCATTTATTTTGTCAGTCGCCGATTCCAAGGAGGCGAAAAGAACTACTCTGTCTTAGAGAAGTCATGTGCAGCATTGGTTTGGGTTACTCAAAACTCAAACACTATATGGAAGCTTTTCCGATCAAGCTAGTAGCAAAGGTGGACCCGCTCCGCTACATCTTCAAGAAGCCTTTCATGTCAACAAGAATAGCCAAATGGTATTTCATGCTCGCCGGCTATTATATCACTTACGTCACACTAAAATCGGTCAGGGGGAAAGTGTTCAGTGACCAGCTTGCCGAATTCCCGTGTGACGAAGTGAAGGGGGAAGACGTACAGTTCCCCGATGAGCATTTAATTTGTACTGCAACCGAGGAAAATAAGTGGCAACTTTTTTTTCGATGGCGCCGCCAATAAACACGGTTTTGGTATAGGAGTATTGCTTGTCGATCCAAAAGACATCTACACTCCCATTGCCATCCGTCTGGAATTCGAAGCTACCAACAACATTACCGAGTACGAAGCATGCATAGCAGGGCTCGAAGCAGCTCTCGAAAGAAACGTCACGGAACTAGAAGTATTCGGCGACTCTTTGCTCCTTATCAATCAGCAATCGGGTAAATGGAGAATCCAAGACTCGACCCTCCAACAGTATGGTCAGCACCTTGAAGAATTGGTTGAACAATTCCAAGAGATCACTTTCAACTACCTGCCAAGGAATAAAAATCGCTTCGCCGATGCACTGGCCACTATAGCTTCATTAGTCGAAATGCCCAAAGGGAAAATGGTGAAGCCTTTCAAAATTGCCTGAAGGAACAGTTCGGCGTACTGCATGAGTATCGAGATCAACGAGGTTCAAACAAACTCTCCGTGGTATTCGGATATCATGAATTTCCTCAAAGATGGCACTTATCCCGAGAATAGCAATAAGAAGTCTCAAGCGGCTCTGCAAAGGCTAGCCTCTCGGTACGTACTGATTGGGGACCGAGTCTATAAAAGGCACCACGACGGGATCAATCTCTTATGCGTCAATGAGGCTGAAGCTCAAGAGATAATGTGTGAAGTGCACGAAGGAGAGTGTGGACCCCACATGAATGGGTTTACGCTAGTCAAGAAGATACTCCGCATTGGTTACTATTGGAGCACTATGGAAAGAGACTGTATCGAGAAAATCAAAAGGTGTGCCAAGTGCCAATTCCATGCTAATCTGCAACATGCTCCACCCTCGCAACTTTACAACATGGTCACACCTTGGCCTTTATCTTGTTGGGGGATAGACATCATCGGTAAAGTCCATCCTGCCGGAAGCAATGGGCAGTCATTCGTCCTAGTGGCCGTCGACTACTTCACAAAGTGGGTCGAAGCACAAGCCTATCGGACCCTCAACGCCATGAAAGTGGCCGAATTTGTAAAGATTAATATCATGTGCCGATACGGCGTGCCTCATGAAATCATTTCCGACAACGGCTCTCACTTTGAGAAGGAAATGGATGCACTTTTGGTAGAATACAAGATCACCAAGCACAAGTCATCTCCTTACCGTCCCCAAGCAAATGGCGCGGTTGAAGCAGCAAATAAGACCATCGAGACCATCGTCAAGAAAATGGCCTCAACAGGAAGGGATTGGCCCGAGAAGCTACCATTAGCATTGTGGGGCTACCGCACATCAATACGGTCAGCATCAGGAGAAACTCCTTATGCATTAGTCTATGGTTCTGAAGCCGTACTCCCAATCGAACTTGAAGTCCCATCTCTACGGGTCCTCCTCGAGAATCAAGTCAACGAGGTCGACTGGATGCAAAGTCGATATGAACAGCTAGCCTTACTCGACGAGAAAAGGCTAAGAGTACTCGAACGCACAAGGGCTTATCAGCAAAGGATGGCAAGAGCTTTCAACAAAAAGGTGAAGCCTCGAAACATCAATGTGGGAGATTTGGTCTTAAGACAACATCCTCCTAATGCCATGAATCCCCTGGGGAAATGGGGACCCCGATGGATCGGTCCGTACGTGGTCAAAAAGATACTAAGCGGCGATGCAGTCCGACTCATGGATTTAGATGGTGACCAGCTGCCAAAGGAGGTCAACCTCGACAAGCTCAATAGGTTCTATGCTTAATAAACAAAGACCATAAAAAAAAAAAAAAAAAAAAAAAAAAATCGCTTGCTAGGTTGAAAACCCGCAAGGGCGGCCTAGGCAAAAATTAGAGCACGTGCAAAAAAGAAGCCCGCTAGATTGAAAACCCGAAAGGGCGGTCTAGGCAAAAAACAGGGTGCACACAAAAAAAAAATGGTCTTTGTTTGTTTGAACTACGGAGACCTGAGCCTCCCAACTGGAGGAACGTAGGCAACCTTCGGGTGCGGTCTAAAACATATCAAAAATACCCAATTCACTTCAAATAACAAGATGCAATTTTTATTCATTCAATGAATTATTCAAGCCATTACAACGGATTTATTGAGCAACAAAAGACATCAAAACATTAAATCCTAAAACAAAGTGGTCTAATTTAATTGCAATCTCTTAGGGTACTAAGAAAAGTCCAATTTTCTCTTAGCTTTCAAAGGACCACCCGATCGTCTCTCAATCCTTTTCTTCTTGGATAACGGAGGATCACTAATACTCACCGAAACCTTCTGTGTTGTGGCACGTCTCCTAGCATAAAAGTCATCCAAAGGAGTACCGAAAGGGTCAGCAAGAATGTTACTCGAATCAGCAGCAGCCTCCCTATATCTCAAGGCGCTGCTAGGATCAAAACCCTTTCCCAACAACTCGGCACGAAGCACATCGACCCAAGTAATGCCACGGTAAAGGGTGCCAAACAAATAATCCAAGTAGCTCTCGGGAAGGAAGACACTCCCCCGATGCAGAGGAGAAAAAGCCCAACGGTTGCGATCATCTCCCCAAGCCGACTGAATCTCACTCGAGAAGTCCGGACCCATGTAAGCAACTGGACGAAGCATTCCGTCCCTCGGAAAAGGAATTATCTGTTGGAGACCAAACTGCCGCAGAACCCGCTCTGGCTGGTAAAATGAAGAGTCTCTCAAGCCAGGTACAACCACGTGCTGAAAACCAAGAGTCCATTCCACAAAAGGACGAAGACCCCAAGAAGGAGGGCACCACTCAATATCGACGGTTACCCGAGAGGCAAAGAATTTCTTCCAACCATCTTCAGATAAATCCCGGATCAACAGCTTCCTCCTATGAACAACAAAAGGAGACAAATCACCATCCGGGGAATAAATCTAGAAGTATTCTCGAAGCCATATGGTCAAGAGCAAAGGGCTTCCCCGACACATCTTGTCCGTCCTATGTAACTCATCAAGGCCGTGCAACGTCTCCCCTACAATAAGAGGGATTATACTAAATTGTTGCTCCTTGGCTTGCAAAATAATCTCAGCCAACGGCGCATCCGCAGCCCCGAAGGGTGTGACAAACAGTACTTCACTAAAGAGACAAGCGGCCATGGCATTCCTCTTAAAAGATTGAACCACCGGATCCTCCGAGTGTAAACTGAAGAACATCGGCAAATCAGTTATGTCAATCACAGTACCGTGCAACATCTTCCTCAGGTCCTCAACAGGGAGATTCAGTAACTCAATCCAAGAGTCAATGGCACCACGGTGATATTTAGGGACGGCAATCCGACCGGCCAAAGGCATGCCAAGGATGGCCCTGAAATCATCAACAGTCGGCACCATTTCATTAGCTGAAGAGTTGAAGGTATGGCTATCGCAATCCCAGAAAGCCGCGGCAGCTCTCAACAAATCCCAATCCGGCTTCAACGTCTGCAAAGTGAAAAGAATTCGGAACCCGAAGTCTTTAATGAAGGCCTTCTTGGGATGGGTCTTGAAAGAATACACAAAAGTTTCCAAGTCCTTTTCATACCCACTAACAACCTTGGCATCAAGAACAAAAGAATTGGAAGCCATGGAAAATGTTGATCACAAGCAAAGTTGAGCAATAATATGATGTTCAAAAATGGCAGAAAGGAGCTGTGAGAATCAAGTGGTCGAACAGAAGCTGATATTATAGCTGTGGGGGGTCTTTTGGCCAGCAAATGTCAAGCCCGGAATTCCGCCTCCCAGACGCGCGCGCCACCCGCCAGCGGTCTGAAATGCGCGCGCGTCCCAAGCCAACAGAGGAAAGCGCGCGCCTCCCAAGTCTAGATCACTTCAGAAAAAGCCTTGTCAGAAATCTCCAGCCTAAATCAAGACACAGCCCCGGTCCTCGGACACCTAGTTGGGCACACCTTCTTCTGGTCCGCCCTTAAGGCATGTCAAAGATTGAAAGTAGGATAGAAACTCCCACTCAAAAAGTAGGCTGTCCTTCTACGGATTCCGAACTCCCTAAGTTCTGTCACGGGTGCCATACCCCCTCAAGAGTCAATCTCAACATTTCATCCCCAGCAGGAACATTCTTCTTGTCGCGGTCAACTGTGCCCGCACCCCACAAGTCAAAAAGTCAAGTGTGACTCCAAGTGGCACGCGACTTCAAAGCAATATTTCATCAACGAATTTCACTAACGGATTCGTCAACAAAGGTTCACTAACGGCCCCATTCAAAGGTTCACTAACGGCCTCCTCAAAGGTTCACTAACGGCCTCTTCAAAGGTTCACTAACGGTCTCTCCAAAGGTTCACCAACGGCCTCTACAAAGGTTCACTAACGGCCTCATTCAAGGGTTCACTAATGGCCTCATCAACGGATTTCACTAACGGATTCGTCTTCAAAGGTTCACTAACGGCCTCTTCAAAGGTTCACTAACGGCCTCTCCAAAGGTTCACTAACGGCCTCGTTCAAAGGTTCACTAACGGCCTCATTCAACATATTCAGCCGGCAGGTTCACCTAACGGATCATGCCACCCCTCTATCAACAAAAGCCGCTCACACAGGGAGCGCACCACCATCTCTCGCAATTTCAAATTCCTACTTTCATCGAGTCTTTGCTTTTTCTTGGTGATGTCCTCGGCGGGTGTTTTTAACTTTCGTCGACGCGTTTTGCTTTGCAATCCACGTCGCCGAGGGGCTCTGTAGACACCCCGCCTTGGACCGCTCACTCCGATTGCACATTTGATCTTGTGTTTCTCCCCATTTTAAGTGTTTCTCGTTAGTTTCTGTCACTTCCGTTAAGTTGCTGACTGACTTCGTTAAGTCCAGGGACTAAACTGAATAACAGGGCTGACTTTCTAGTCCATTCTGTCAAAATCGCCTTCTCTGAGTCGCGCGCCTCCGACAGGAGGATCCAGACACGCGCGCCTCCCGCACCCAAAGCAGGAAGCGCGCGCCTCTGGGCGTCGGTTACAGATTTCTGGCCAGGATTCTCTCCCTTGCTCAATTTACAGGATTTTGCCCGGGAAAGATTTCTTGGTGACTGAGTTTTGGCACCAAAAACATCTCTCTTTCACCTATAAAAACCCCCCTTTACCTCCATTTTCAAGGACCTAGGACCTTTGGCTCTCAATCTCACATTCCAATAAGAAACCAAATTTCCTACTTTCAAAGCATTTTCCAAAGGATTCTCCAAGTAATTCAACAAGAAGTGTTTGAAGTCTCTTGAAGTCTAGGTAAAGCTATTTCTTTCTTCTTCTTAACTTCATCTCTTTTCTCTTCTTTTTGTTTTATCAAAGTGCAATCACCCAAATCATTTTGGGACATGACTCTAATGATCACCTCATCTCATTGAGGTCGGTTAAAGAGTTATCTCCTACATTCCAAACTCTATTTTAAAACCCCTTTTTATGATTTAAAGAAGAAGAAGAAGAACGTTTATCATTTATGTAGATTTTGATCAAGCAAGACCAACTTTTGTTGGGCGAGATGGGTGTTTCGGTACTTCCCATCTCGTAACCTAACCCCCGAACCTCAAAACAAAGAATCTCTGTTTTCGTAATCAAACTTAGGCTATTATCAATAGGTTTTTTCTTATGTTCCTCAAAACATAGGTGGCGACTCTAAAAACAAGTTAGACATCCTAGGATAATTCACGCGCTCTAGCCAAGCCGTGGGCTCCCCCGGGGTATCTACAGAAATCGCAGCACCCAAACAAGCACAAGAAATAAATAAACAAAGCAAAAGACAAAGGAACACAAGAAATTGTTTACCCAGTTCGTCAATATGTTTGACTACGTCTGGGGGCACTACCAAGCCAGGATCTTGCACTGTAATATGTTAAATCTGAGTTACAATGAGTATGGGGGCGTAACATTGCTTATATAGCAAACCTAGAATAAGACCTAAACATAAGAGAAATCCCGAAAATACTGCTATTCCCGAATTCACTGCGCGTCGACCAGGCGCCCGCCTGGTAGCCATCAAGAGCTCGATTGAATCCTTTTCGCCAGGAACCAGACAACCTGATAAGACAGGCACCCGCCTGGTGTAGACCAGGCGCCCGCTTGGTGCCTGCGCCATCGTTTAAGATCTCTATTCCAACAATCTCCCACCTAGAGATCAACCGCGTATACAAGCCCCATATCCATCTTCAACTCATCCTTAGTGCCATAGTATTCACCTCGATCATGGTAGTGCCTTCCTCTTCCCCTATTCTCCAAGCCCTACTGAAGCTATGCATAGCTTCAATTTTTCAAGGTTTACAACTCGAGTGTTCAACTTGAGAAACAATGTCACTTCTATTCTTCAATAGATGTTGACTCATGCCAATTGGGCTTTAGTCATTGCTAAATAATCCTTGTCAATATCTCAAGAATTATCCATTAGATTTCTTAGAAATTTTCATTTCAAGGATTGTATCCGCTAAACCCATATCTCGTGGCCTTTTTCAAAATTTCCAAGAATTATATCTTAATTTGCTTAATGCAAATTCATTAGTTCTTATTGAAATTTTAAATTCGAATGTCTCATATGCTAAACTTCTCTCAAGTTCAATATATTTTTGATAGATTTAATCAACATTATGACATAATCACTCATGTCATATTTGATTAATCCACTTTCTGACAAAATCAACCTTTTGATGTCATTATCTTTGTGCTTGTTTTAAGTCATCTAGTGACTTTACTAACTTGCACACTTTATTCTAGGTTTTACTTTGACCTATTTCATTCAAAGCATCACTTTGATCTATTTCACTCAAAGTATCATTTGTTCATTTTCATGAACTTGACATCAATACTTGATTTTCATTTTTATTTTATTTTCTTTGGTTTTATATATATATTCAAAGTCATTGAATCATATATAACAACCATTATGTAAACTCATTGTTTACATACTCACCATCTTGTACCCAAATATCCATTTTGTTGATTTTGGACTTTCTACTTTGCGAACCACCCCCCACATTCACAAGTGTACGTAGGCCTACGTTTCCATACTTCATATGAAATTTACATTGTTTCTTGGGGTAACCTATTCAATAGGTATTTATTTTCCAAAGTATACTCACGCCCACATCTTTGGGTTAGTCCTAAAATAAAGCAATAATGCTTTCATTATTTTCATCAACACCATTTGATAGTGGTTTACAAAGTGGATGATTTGTGTACAAGCACATGTTATACACACACTATACTCATTAGTGTTTTTATCCTTATTATCTCATTTTAAAGTTGTTTTTCAACATCTCCATTCAATGAGACAAAGCTTATTTATAATAACAATAACATTGTTACTATTACCATGTGTTTGAACAATCCATACATATCACAATATATCACTATGCTTATCATATGATGATGTAGTTCAACACACATTTCACATCTTGTTTGAATTCATTTTTGAATAAAATTATGATCCAGCTAAAGAAACATATTCTCATTATTGATCACCAACTCAACCCATCGGTTGATACAATTTCCATTCCTTCATTCAAAAATCATGATATCATCCTTGATGATATCTACCTTTATCTCTCAAGACACAAGGAATATGTTTAACTTTTTCAAATAAGTTTGGTTTTTCATACAAGTTTGACTTTTCAAACAAGTTTGACTTTTAACCAAGTTTGACAAACTTGGTCTTTGCCTTAAGCAATTCAATATGCTCCACCACATTTGCTTTCATCACAAGAAGTGTTACACAACTTCTTATCTGAAGCTCTATTCTCTTTTCCAACACAAAGATGAATAGCAAGCATCTCAACATTCATTTCAATTCATTTATGCTTGAGTTGCTTCTTGAAATCTTTTCAAGTGAAAATTAATTTTTCAATTATTTCCGTCCCTTGAAAATTTCACTTATCACCATCCATTCGACATGGATTTCATGAAAGACTATTTCAATTCTTTCATTTGACTTTTTACGGTTTATGGAGTCTACTATTTTAAATCAAGAAACGGCCTGCAATGAATTTCATTGTACCAATATTCTCGATTTTATTTTATAGTCCAAAACTCCAACTATTCTTTTCCTTTTTCTTGGTACTATATATGTTATATAACGAAACCAAAAATCCGTTAAATATATAGTTCCGACAAAAGAAACTCATATGCTTCAACCGCACTTACGGATTAAACATCCGTCTCATTTCCACCAACTTTGTAGTATCTTCCTTTAAGAAATCTCACTAAGTTCAAGGTGTTTAAATAGAACATCTTTTGTTGCCATCACATAAAGTCGAGGCCAACAAAATTTTCTAACTTCTCACGATGGTGACCAAAATACTTGGAACACCCATATTTCATTGGAAATTATCTCCACACAATGAGCCTTTTCCAAAATATTGGCTTTAATTTTCAATAATTAAACACCAAATCATAACTTTGTTGTTACAAATACAATTCTCTAACTTAATTAGAGAATTTACTAAGAATAAATTGCTAATTCAATAAGAGAATTAACACAATTTATTTCTTGTAATAACTCATAATTATAACCTCTTAATTCCTTGATGGAATAACAATTAAAGGTTAATTATTTTCAAAGTTTAAAAGTTTCATCTTGGAGTACCTCCAAATTCAAGAAACTTACATTCTCATTCTCATAATACACAATTTCTTTTTAGAAGTCCTCCTTCTAAATATTGTGTCATTTTTCATCATCAACAATAATAGGATTTAAGAACTTCCTTCAAGAAGTCCTATTATTTTTGTCTTCATGACATTAGTCACTCATCAACTATTAGGTTTTAACAACTTCTTCCAAGAAGCCCTATATTTTAGTCTTTGTGACTTCACAACAATAGAATTCAACATCTTTCAAGAAGCTCTATTGTTTTTATCTTTGTAACTTTTGTCACTATTAACAATAATAAGTTTTAACAACTTCTTTTCAAGAAGCCTTATTATGTTAATCTTTGTGAACTTCGTACCATGGACAATAATAGGTTTTAACAACTTCTCAAAAGAAGCCCTATTATTTTTGTCAACGTAATGTTAAAGACTTAATCTTTTAATCTTTGTGAACTTCGTACCATGGACAATAATAGGTTTTAACAACTTCTCAAAAGAAGCCCTATTATTTTTGTCAACGTAACGTTAAAGACTTAATCTTTCAACGTTTTAAGTTCCAATGAACTTTCCAATCTCTTCACTATGATTCATACGAAACGAACCATAAGAAACATATCACATGATGTATAACCACTTCATGAGGCATAGCCACAATTGGTTTATACAATCATTCAAACATAGTTGATGTCACGGAGCATCAATCTTTCCATCTTTGTTAATCTCATTAAACAAAAATTAAAATTAGTATTTTAGTTCACAAAAACTGCTTTGTTCCGAAATTTTTATCTTCACTTTCACATGATAGATTCCAATCGTCACCGTTCAGAATCTTCTCCTATGAGTCGTGAACATGCAAAAAAAATTTTGACCCAATCCAACGGTTAACAAAGCAGGAAATACTGTTTTACTACAGATGGTCAAGAAAAATCTGTGCAGAATTTTCTTGCTTTCTTTCCCATTGTTCCTCATCGTCTTTCATCCTTTCTCCCGTAGCCATCACGCCACAAGATCCTTGTAATCTGCAATACTTTCTCAACAAGTGAATTAGTCTTAAGATTGTTGCATAAAATCTTGTAAATATTGAAAGGAATATGATTACAATATAATTGAAATTATAATTACAAATTGAAAGAATGAAAACATGAAAAGAAACGATAAAACCGTATTTGATCTCTTCATTGGGTTTGTCCATCTTTGATCTCTTGTATCCGAGTCGTGTGAGAACACACTCTCCTTAAGACTAATTCATCCCCCTCTCTATGAGTGCTTGAGGTTTGACGGGCGTTAGTCTCCCAGGATAAAACGGATTGACCGGATGCAACTCCGCACTTGAGCCTTCCGGCGAAATGAACTATGCTTGGACAAAATCACCATTCCAATTATTGAAGAAGATGAACAAATTGCAAGAGGGAGGAAGAAGATTGATGGAAAATTTCTTCTTGTGTGTTTTTTCTTCTCTTTTTTCTCTTCACTTTCAAAGAGTTGTGGGTATTTTTTTTATAGCTCAAAACTCCCCAAGGATTAATTCCCCAATTAATCCACATATTGATGATCATCTTAATTCAACAATTAACCTTGCCATCAATTTCTTTTTGGAGTTTCATTTGCCAATCACAAATGGACATTAACCTTGGAAGTTATTCTTGGAATTAATCTTGAATTAAAAGAATTATAATTCAATAAAAAATGGCAAAAACTATCAACTAGTTTTTCCATTCTTTTCACATGTGAGACAAACTCATATTTCCAACTTCCATCCATTTATTTAAGCTATAATATTTTTATCATCCAATCTTCAAATTGAACAAATAAAAATATCATTTTCATGTTCTCACGGAGTAGAATATGAACCCACAATAATCTTTGTCCAACGACAAACGATTCTTCCAAGGAAATATACACAATTTCCTTCACACACAACATATTTTTCCAACACTAATTTTGTCACTATTTCCTTGTGTGATTTTTGTAATTCTAAATTGCTTTGTTTTAATATTTTTATTTCTTGTTTAATTCCTTTAATTTCATTTTGTATGTCTACCGTGGAGATTTGTTTTCTTTTGTCTTGAAATTTTTTTATAACATCTTCATATTGGGCTGGTTGAGATGTGTCTGGTTTTCTTCATTGATGGTTTTTGCTAATTGTTTTAAGAATTTTTTTTTTATTGTTGGTTCATCTATTTCTTTAATTTTTTGTAGTATTTCATCATATTGTTCTAATGTGTTTAATTTGTTATTACACAGGCATACTTCGTTGTTACATGATTGACATTCTCCATTGCTTGTGTCGGTTGGTTGATCTGAAGAGCTATAGTCATCATTTTCTGTTGATAAATTTAGATTGTCTATTTTTTGTAGTATTTTGTCTATTTCTTTATATTTAGATTGTTACATATTTGTTGTATTTGTTGTTTTGCTGGGCAATTTTTTGCCATATGTCCTGGTTTTCTACATAAATAGCATTTAATTTCTTTATTGTATGGTTTGAATGGTTTAAAAGGTCTTTTATATTCTTTATTATTATTGTATTTTTTACTTGTAATTTGTATTTTTGTTATTTTTGTAATATGTAAAGGGTTCGTTTTGGTAATGTTTATTTAATTTTTTATGTTTCCTTCTGTAAGTGCTATTTTTGTAATAAGGACTCTTATAATGTTCATAACGTTTCTTTTTGTATGGTGATTGTAATTTATCAAAACCGAATTGTTCACACCAATGTCCTAGTTCTTTTCTTGTTTGAGAATTTTCTTTCTTTAATTTGTAATTTAGGTTTTGGTCTTGGCATAATCTTAAACCAGTAAGATTTACACAAGTAATTAAATCTCCGTAGGTAAGTTCATCATAAGATAATTTTCCATATTTTTGTTCTATTGTGTCTTTTACTTTTTCTGAAAATAACTTTGGTAATCCAGTAATAAATTTTTCTTTCCAATGGTAATTGTTTGGGCCAGCTAGATTAAAAACTTTTTTTAGGAAATTCTCCTTATACCATTTAAATTGTTCTACTTTTCTACATTTTAAGTTTTGTAATATTTCAGAATTCCTTTCTGTGTATATTATATATCTCCTATAAAATGAGTTGTAATATTAAATATTAAATATTAAATTTATTAATTGTGCTGAAATTGGGCTTCCATTTTCATCTAACATTGGTTGACCTTCTTGGTTTATTTTTACAGCGTCAAGGATATTTGTTTTTATATTATTTCCTAATAGTTTATCCCACCAAGTTCTTAGTTGTCCAGTAAATCCTATGATAATATTTTCTACTGCTTGTCTTTCTATAATATTTGTAGATTTGTAAATGTTTCCTACAATTATCATTTCTTTTGTGATATTTATGATTTCTATTTCGCTTAGTCCATCAATATTTCATTCGTAAATATTTTTTGCATTATAAGACTTTGTTGGGTGTCTTAATATTTCTAGATCATCTGGTTCTTTATAATTGTAGTAATTTCGTTTCATGGTTTGAATTGGAATTGTGTTTTGTTTAAATTCTTCTTCTGATGGATTATATTCTTCATCGGATGATGTTTCCGATTCGGAAGTTTTGTCATTGTAATCTGTTAGCATTCTTATGTTTTGGTTTGAGGTTGATTCTTCTTTTATTGGTAAATATGTTTTTATTTCATTCATTAAATCATCTAATGGTTTTTTCAGTTTTGGTTCTATTTGTGTTATTGTTATAGGAATTTTAGGAGGTGCTATTTGTTTATTGAATTTTTTATCTTTGTTTTTTCTATTTGAAGGATCTATATTGTACAATTCTGAGTATTCTGTAAACCTTGTGGATTTGTAATTGTGGTTTTTTTTATTAACAGGTGTTGGTCCAATTTCTACTTCAAGATTTTCCATTTCGTGTCTTACTAGGGTTATTCCATTTGTGACATTGTCAATTTTATCTTCAACTCTATCTAATTGTTGTCCCATGGTGTATAGAGATAAATTTGTCCAATTATTTTGTAGATGTAGATCTAAATTCTTTTTATTTATGTCTGGTATAACATCACTATTTATAATAGGGTAGGTTGCATGATTAGCACCATTTTTACGAAAATAGGTTGTTTCTAAGGGTGATCTTTCACTGTCATAACTTTCTTTAGATGGTAAATATTCTGGTCCTGGTCCTACTTTGTACCATTTTCTTATTTTCTTCTTTATTGTGGTTATTTTGTATAAGTAATCATTTTCTAAGAATTCGAAAAATGGTAAATGGTTTTCTTGTAGTTCGCAGAATTCATAATATTTTTCTTTTATTAATTTTTGTTCTTTTTTGTTATATGTTTGAAAAAAATAGTTCTCTGTTCTTTTCATTGATTTCGCTTCTAAAATCATTTCTCAGAATACTTTTGTTTAATGTAAATTTGTTTTTTATCATATTTATTGAGAAATCACTATCTTCAAAAGGTTGTACATTAATTCATTCTCTATTTATTTCAATATTGTTTGGTTGGTATGGGGAATTTATTTCAATTTCATTTTCAAAGATTGTTTCATTTTTTGAAGAACTATCATCATAATTGTTTGTTTGTTAGTATTCATATCTTCCTGATGTAGATTTTCTTGATGGTATTGGTATTTTAAAATTAGCATTTGTATTTTTGTTGAAAGATTTTGATCTTTTGAATTTTAGATCTACAGATCCATCTTCATATTGTATGATTTGTTCTAAATCGTTTGTTTGTTTTTGTTCTTTAATTGGGACGGTCCTAGAGGGATATGTTCATTTTTTCTGGTAAAGTAATGTCGTTCCATTTAATTGTTTTAGGAATATTAATATTGGCCTTTGTTTTATCTACTTCCCAAAATATAGTTTCTCCTATTTTGTTTCTTTTGTTGAATGCATTTGGACAGAGTCCTGTGTTCATTACTTTAAAATGTAATCTATACAATATTTCGTATACATGAGATCCTTTCTTCATATGATAATTATGTGCTAAGATATCAAGGGTTAAGATATCTAAGATGTGAGGATCAGTTAAGAAAATTGTAAAATTTGGATAAGTATTAAAATGAATTGGTCAATTTGTTAAACTTGTTTCGATTGCTCCTAATAAAGAGTCTATGTAATTTAGATGTCTAGCATCTCTTAGAGATATTTGTATGCTTGTGTTTAATCCTTCAATTGTTAATGGTTTGATTGCAACTTGTACTAATCCTATATGTAAAAATTTGTATCCTTGTGAAATATATCTTTTGATTGATGATTTTGAGAATAAACTCATGGTTTGATTGTTAGAAAATAAGGGAATGATTGTTTCTTTTGTTTTAATTGCTAGTTTTGACTTAATGTCAAATATTCCTTTGTATTTATAAATTTCTGAGTTTGAGATTAGAGGGGGTTTCCAGTTTGTTAAACTTTGGGTATTCCATGTAATTTCTTTTGATAATATTTTTTGATTATTTTCTCTTTCATCATTTTCAATTTGTATATTATAATCTACCATTTGATCATGATTTCCAGGGGTCTTCTATTAGTAAAACTACCTAACCAACTCATCGTTTATTATTTTTGTCTTGCTTCTCGGATACACTTCCGTACACCTTCTGGACGCACGACTTACACTCTATCGCGTGACTTAGACCTAGGTGACTCACCGACTCGGGACTATTAAATAAACGACTAGGTTACTTTGAGTTTTGTTGATTATTAGGCTCTGATACCAATGGATCAGAGTGGATCGATTCTAACATAAAAATTGATAATAATAAATGATGCTAATAATCAAAATATAAATATCAAATTGAAATTGCGGAATGAATAGTAACAGTGAATAGTAACTTTTTGTGAATAGTGATTTTGGAAAAATTTTGGAAAATTCGTACGTGGGCTTTCGTATCACCTCAAGGTGGGTTCCACCCTTCGTAAGGTTTTTGTTTTGTAAAATAATTTTGTAAAATACTATAACAATTCTAAATACTCGAGGCAAGAGTAGAAGAACTTACTTTGTTTATTGATTTGTAGATGCGTATAATTGATGGTTACTGTAAATGGTTACAAGAGTGTATGGGAGAAATTTGTGCTAGAGAGAGAAACTATAAGATTGTTTTAGCCTAATTTTTAGCCTAAATTTATGCCTGTTTGTTTTAGCCTCCTACATCCGTTTTTATAGATCCGGATTTCAAATTCTATACAATCTAATTTATGCCTGCCTAAACAATGATTTTTGCTTCGTTTATATAAGAATGGAGGCTAACTACTATTGTTGTTGATTTGTGCAGATAGAGAGTAGAGAGTATCTTCTTCTTGTTGTGGGCCATGGCAGCTTCTCCTTTATTGAAATTAATGAGAGGAATCTGCTTTTGGTGAATGGGCAAATTTGCTTTTGGTGGATGAGTGACGGAAAGTATTTTCTTTTTGAAATTTGTGATCTTGTGGGCCAGGGCGGCGCTTGCTTTGTTGAAATTTGTGAAGGGAATCTTCTTTTTGCTTTGTTGAATTTTGTGACATCTTCTTTTGAATTTTGTGGACTTGTGGGCCAGGGCGGCTCTTGCTTTGTTGAACTTTAATGAAGAAAATCTTTGAACCTTTGCTTTTGAACCT
Source organism: Campanula takesimana (assembly GCA_026119855.1). Lineage (NCBI taxonomy): Eukaryota > Viridiplantae > Streptophyta > Magnoliopsida > Asterales > Campanulaceae > Campanula > Campanula takesimana. Next base: position 2,834,894 of record JAOWBW010000005.1, read on the forward strand.
TTTGGACCTTTTGTTGTGATTGTTGAGGTGGCCTTTGCTACAGATCTAAATCTTCTGCTTTGTGTAGAAATCATCATTGGGCATGGTATCTCCATCATCCTTTGAAGATGAACTGTCGTCGCTGAATTGTGACATTATTTTGTCTAAATCTGCAGGGTTTGAGCATCCAGCCATCTGTGCCATGATTTGTTGTTTTCTCATAAGGAATTCTTCATTTTGTTGTGATTGCTTAGGAGGAATCTTCTTGCAGTATTCCGGATTGTCATGAAAATATTTTGTGATTGCTGTAGGATTACATTGAGTGATATCTGTTTTGTCCCACCCTTTGATTTTGTATCTGCGAGCCAGGATAGGTAGAATAGTTTTTTGTACGCACGCACACTTTTGTTCTTTGTTTAAATTCCCCATTTGTCCCATTTGTACACTCATTTGTTGTCCTTCCCTTTGTAAATTCCCCATTTGTCCCATTTGTACACTCATTTGTTGTCCTCTCCTTTGTGCACCCATTTGTTTTATTTGTTGTCCCATTTTTTGTACACCTATTTGTTCACACTCACACATTTGTTCTTCCTGTATATCAAATTCTGTCATAAAAATCCATGGGACTTGAAAATTATGACAAAATAATGCCCAAAGGGGAGATTGAGCAATCTGCTCTGGATATGAAGAATTTGTTGACCATTGTTCTAAAGCTTTTTGTACACTTGAAGGAGCAATTGTTTTATCCAGTCCAAAAGTACTCCACCATTGATGGAACCAATATGGAATTGGATAAGAAAATTGAGGACTAAAATAGAATAAATATGAAAGAGAAAAGGATTTGTTTTGTCTAAAAAATGCTCGTGACCAGGCTAAAATATAGTCCCAATAATTGAACTGAGCTGAATTGTTTGAAAGATTCAGGCCTTTTGATTCATTGGGTTTTTGTCCCCAGTCAGAAATTGTAAGATTTTTTTGTATTTTTACTTCACAATACCTTATTTTTGTAAGATCAAGATGGTCAGATGAAAGTTGGTTAGGTAGTTTTACGAATAGAAGCCCCCCTGGAAATCATGATCAAATGGTAGATTATAATATACAAATTGAAAATGATGAAAGAGAAAATAATCAAAACATATTATCAAAAGAAATTACATGGAATACCCAAAGTTAAACAAACTGGAAGCCCCCTCTAATCTCAAACTCAGAAATTTATAAAGACAAAGGAATATTTGACATTAAATCAAAACTAGCAATTAAAACAAAAGAAACAATCATTCCCTTATTTTCCAACAATCAAACCATGAGTTTATTCTCAAAATCATCAATCAAACGATATATTTCACAAGGATACAAATTTTTACATATAGGATTAGTACAAGTTGCAATCAAACCATTAACAATGGAAGGATTAAACACAAGCATACAAATAGCTCTAAGAGATGATAGACATCTAAATTACATAGACTCTTTATTAGGAGCAATCGAAACAAGTTTAATAAATGGACCAATTCATTTTAATACTTATCCAAATTTTACAATTTCATTAACTGATCCTCACATTTTAGATATCTTAACCCTTGATATTTTAACACATAATTATCATATGAAGAAAGGATCTCATGTATACGAAATATTCTATAGATTACATTTTAAAGTAATGAACACAGGACTCTGTCCAAATGCATTCAACAAAAGAAACAAAATAGGAGAAACTATATTTGGGGAAGTAGATAAAACAAAGGCCAATATTAATATTCCTAAAACAATTAAAACAATTAAATGGAACGACATTACTTTACCAGAAAAAATGGACATATCCCTCTAGGACCGTCCTAATTAAAGAACAAAAACAAACAAACGATTTAGAACAAATCATACAATATGAAGATGGATCTGTAGATCTAAAATTCAAAAGATCAAAATCTTTCAACAAAAATACAAATGCTAATTTCAAAATACCAATACCATCAAGAAAATCTACATCAGGAAGATATGAATACCAACAAACAAACAATTATGATGATAGTTCTTCAAAAAATGAAACAATCTTTGAAAATGAAACTGAAACAAATTCCCTATACCAACCAAACAATATTGGAATAAATAGAGAATGAATTAATGTACAACCTTTTGAAGATAAAATTGACAACAATTAGATATAGTTGAAGATAAAATTGACAATGTCACAAATAGAATAACCCTAGTAAGACACGAAATGGAAAATCTCTAAGTAGAAATTGGACCAACACCTGTTAATACAAAAAACCACAATTACAAATCCACAAGGTTTACAGAATACTCAGAATTGTACAATATAGATCCTTCAAATAGAAAAAACAAAGATAAAAAATTCAATAAACAAATACCACCTCCTAAAAATCCTATAACAATAACAGAAATCAAACCAAAACTAAAAGATCTATTGAATGATTTAATGAATGAAATAAAAACATATTTACCAATAAAAGAAGAATCAACCTCAAACCAAAACATAAGAATGTTAACAGATTACAATGACAAAAACTTCAGAATCAGAAACATCATCCGACGAAGAATATAATTCATCAGAAGAAGAATTTAAACATAATACAATTCCGATTCAAAACATGAAACAAAATTATTACAATCATAAAGAGCCAGATGACTTAGAAATATCAAAACAACAAATACAACAAATAGGTAACAATCTAAAATTATCAACAGAAAATGATAATTACAACTCTTCAGACCAACCATCCAACACAAGCAACGAAGAATGCCAATCCTGTCATAATGAAGTATGCCTGTGTAATAACAAATTAAATACATTAGAACAATATGATCAAATATTAGAAAAAACTAAAAAAATAAATGAACCAACAATAAAAAAGAAATTCTTAAAACAACTAACAAAAACAATTAATAAAGAAAAACCATACACATCTCAACCAGCCCAATATAAAGATGTAATAAAAATCTCCTCAATAGATTTACAAAATGAAATCAAAAGAATAAAACAAGAAATAACAATATTAAAACAAAATAACCTAGACATACAAAAGACACAAAAAATAGAAACAAGTTCCTCTACAGATACAAAAGAAAGTATATACTCACTAACTAGAGTAAGATACCAAAAATGGTATGTCAATATACATATGAAAATAAAAGATTTTGAATACAAAGGATTAGCTATGCTAGATTCAGGAGCGGATTTAAATTGCGTAGAACAATGATTAATACCAACAAAATATTTTATGAAAACAAAACAAAGTCTTTCTGCAGCCAATTCATCAAAACTACAAGTAAAATACAAAATACAAGAAGCTCATGCATGTAACAACAATATTTGTTTTAAAATAAGTTTAATGCTTGTGAAAGATTTAAATACAAAAGTAATATTAGGAAACCCTTTCTTACAAATGTTATATCCTTTTTCAGTTTCTAAAAGAGGAATAGAAACACGAATGTTAGGACAAAATATTATCTTTGATTTCTTATACCATTTAACAGACAGTGAAGTTAACAATCTACAAAGAACAGGTATTTACAAAATAAATAATTTACAAAGCCAGATGAAATTTCTTAAAGAAGAATTACTAAATATCAAAATAAATGAGAAATTACAACTCCAAGAATACAAAAATATAATCTCAACAAAACTTGACAAATTTGAAAAAGACTTATGTTCTGATTTACCAACAGCTTTTTGGGAAAGAAACATGTAATTACACTACCATATGAAAAAGATTTTGATGAAAAAAACAATTCCCACAAAAGCAAGACCAATACAAATGAATCAAGAACTTTTAGAATATTGCAAGAAAGAGATTAAAGATTTACTTAACAAAAAATTAATAAGAAAAAGTAAATTCCCATGGTCCTGCTCAGCCTTTTATGTATCCAAAAATGCAGAAATAGAAAGAGGTGCCCCAAGATTAGTCATCAATTACAAACCATTAAATACGGCATTAAAATGGATCAGATATCCAATACCTAACAAACAAGACTTACTAAAAAGGCTTCATGATGCTTCAATCTTTTCAAAATTCGATATGAAGTCTGGTTTTTGGCAAATACAAATAGCAGAACAAGACAAATACAAAACGGCCTTTACAGTGCCATTTGGCCAATACGAATGGAATGTCATGCCCTTTGGAATAAAAAATGCACCAAGCGAATTTCAAAAAATAATGAACGAAATTTTTAACAAATATACTTTCATTATTGTCTACATTGAAGATGTTTTAGTCTTTAGTAAAAATCTAGAACAACATGACAAATATTTAAACATATTTTACAAAGTAATGATAAGAAATGGTTTAGTCTTATCAAAAGCAAAAATAAAATTATATCAAACAAAAGTTAGATTTTTAGGACACGAAATAACCAATAACACCATAATAACAATTCAGAGATCCATAGACTTTGCAGATAAGTTCCCAGATGAAATAAAAGGCAAAAATCAATTACAAAGGTTTTTAAGATCATTAAATTACATAGCAGATTTTTTTCCAAAATTAAGACAAATTTGTAAACCCCTTTTTGACAGATTAAAAAAGGAACCAAAACCATGGACCAAAGAACATACTAATGTTGTTAAACAAATTAAAATACATGTTAAAAAATTACCATGCTTAACAATTTGTGACCCAAAAGCCCCTAAAACAGTCTCAACGGATGCTTCTGCTGACATAGGATATGGAGGCATTTTAACACAACACGTAGACGGCAAGAATCACATAATTCGTTATTATTAAGGAATTTGGAATACCACACAATCCAATTATTCGACAATCAAAAAAGGAATCCTTTCTATAGTTTTATGTATCACAAAATTCCAAGATGATTTATTAAACCAAAAATTCACTGTCAAAGTGGATTGCAAAGCAGCAAAAGATTTTTTACAAAAAGATGTTAAGAATTTAGCAGCAAAACAAATTTTTGCCAGATGGCAAGCTCTTTTAGCAATTTTTTATTTTGATATCATTCACATAGCTGGAAAGGACAATTCTATCCCTAATTTTTTAACCAGAGAATTCTTACAGGGAAAATAGAAAAACTAAATGAAGAGACTTTACTCATATCACAAATAAAACAAGAACAAACATGGGATCTTTTTATCAATGGAAATCATATTCATTTAAACACTCCCAATTATTTAAATTATTTGCTACAAAAATCAACAATACTGTTAAACGAATGTAAAAATTTCCACAACAGAATCCCCCTCCATAAAACGGTACTCCTGAGATTCCACATTCATGACCTACAACAAATTTTAGAGTACAGATCTTCCTCACCACTTTCAATCCTGATCAAAAATGAAATTTCATCTATTAGACGAATTACAAATTGTATTCATAATGATTATTATCAAAATCCTCAAGATTTACTTTTACCAGACTAATCTATCTTCTTTCTAGAAACAGATTACAGGATCCTCTTTCAGTCCAACAAAACCTTTAAATTTACAAGTTCATCATTCTCAAAGGTAATATTCTCATCATGTCTCACTGGACAACTATGAAATATAATAACATAGAATACTTAGATTATATGATTCGTTACATCAAAATTCACAAAGACCTTGCTGAAAGACATGGTTTCAATAGCACCATAACCAAACTCATAATTTGGGACCTTAAAGAATATATTGCATGTGATGGTGTATATATCCATCAAAAGAGAATAGCAAAAAGCTATCTTAAACAAGTACGAAATTTCTACTATAAAGAATTCAAAAAATGGGTTGTACAAACAAATGTGTGAGTATACAAAAGTGAACAAACAAAAGCGTGTGTACAAATGTGTATGTTCATCTGAACATTGTGTGTGTACAAATGTGTATGTTCATCTGAACATTGTGTGTGTAACAAATGTGTACTCAACAAATGTGTAAATGTGGGTTCATCTGAGTATGTTCATCTGAACAAACAAAAGCGTGCGTACAAATGTGTATGTTTGTTCATCTGAACAAGTACAAATATGTGTGTGAGTACAAATATGTGTTCATCCGAGTATGTTCATCCGAACATGAGTGCAAAAGTGTGCGTACAAATGTGTGGAAAAAAAAAATCTTGCTCCAGCTCAAGAAATCTAGCTCAGAAGCTCAAAGAACAATGAAGATTCCTAACAAATCCAGCAGATACACACAAGCAGATGCAGATGATTTGGATCTATAGCAAAAAGGCCCCCTCAACAAGTCACAACAAAAGGTCCAAAAGGTTCCCTCAACAAGTCACAACAAAAGGTCCAAACGGTTCAAAAACAAAAGGTTCATTATTTCCTTCATCAATTTCCAACAAAGAAGAAGAAGACAAATTATCAGCAAAAGACAAAAAACAAAAGGGTCCACATACCTCAAATTTCAACAAAGAAGACACCACCATGTTCATTCACCAAAATTCAACAAAGCAAGCGCCGCCCTGGCCCACAAAGTTTACAAAATTCAAAAGCAAGATGTCCACTATCAGTATGCATCCACAAATTCCAAAAGGATATGACATCCACTACCAATTCCACTACAAGCAGTTGCCACCATGCTCCACTTCTACAAAATTCAAAAGAAGATGCTCTCTGTCATCCACTCACCAAAAGTAGATTCCTCTCAACAATTTCAACAAAGAAGAAGCCGCCATAGCCCACATCAAAAGAAGATGCTCTCTATCTACACAACAAACAAACAAAATAAAAATGAGATTGTATAGAATTTGAAATCCGGATCTATAAAAACGGATGTAGGAGGCTAAACAGGCATAAATTTAGGCTAAAAATTAGGCTAAAACAATCTTATAGTTTCTCTCTCTAGCACAAATTTCTCCCATACACTCTTGTAACCATTTACAGTAACCATCTACTGTAACCATCAATTGTACGCATCTACAAATCAATAAACAAAGTAAGTTCTTCTACTCTTGCCTCGAGTAATTAGAATTGTTATAGTATTTTACAAAACAAAAACCTTACGAAGGGTGGAAACCACCTTGAGGTGATACGAAAGCCCACGTACGAATTTTACGAAATTTTTCCAAAATCACTATTCACAAAAGTACTATTCATTGTTACTATTCATTCCGCAATTTCAATTTGATATTTATATTTTGATTATTAGCATCATTTATTATTATCAATTTTTATGTTAGAATCGATCCACTCTGATCCATTGGTATCAGAGCCTAATATTCAACAAAACTCAAAGTAACCTAGTCGTTTATTATTTTTGTCTTGCTTAACCCACACTTTACACATTTGTTGAGTACACATTCGTTACACACACATTTGTACACACACTTTTGTACTCATGTTCGAATGAACATACTCGGATGAACACATATTTGTACTCACACACACATCTGTACTTGTTCAGATGAATAAACAAATAAACACACACATTTGTACGCACGCTTTTGTTTGTTCAGATGAACATACTCATGAGTTTATTCTCAAAATCATCAATCAAAAGATATACTTCACAAGGATACAAATTTTTACATATAGGATTAGTACAAGTTGCAATCAAACCATTAACAATGGAATGATTAAACACAAACATACAAATAGCTCTAAGAGATGCTAGACATCTAAATTACATAGACTCTTTATTAGGAGCAATCGAAACAAGTTTACCAAATGGACCAATTCATTTTAATACTTATCCAAATTTTACAATTTCCTTAACTGATCCTCACATCTTAGATATCTTAACCCTTGATATCTTAACACATAATTACCATATGAAGAAAGGATCTCATGTATACGAAATATTCTATAGACTACATTTTAAAGTAACGAATACAGGACTCAGTCCAAATGCATTCAACAAAAGAAACAAAATAGGAGAAACTATATTTTGGGAAGTAGATAAAACAAAGGCCAATATTAATATTCCTAAAACAATTAAATGGAACGACATTACTTTACCAGAAAAATGGACATATCCCTCTAGGACCGTCCCAATTAAAGAACAAAAACAAACAAACGATTTAGAACAAATCATACAATATGAAGATGGATCTGTAGATCTAAAATTCAAAAGATCAAAATCTTTCAACAAATATACAAATGCTAATTTCAAAATACCAATACCATCAAGAAAATCTACATCAGGAAGATATGAATACCAACAAACAAACAATTATGATGATAGTTCTTCAAAAAATGAAACAATATTTGAAAATGAAACTGAAACAAATTCCCCATACCAACCAAACAATATTGGAATAAATAGAGAAGGAATTAATGTACAACCTTTTGAAGATAGTGATTTCTCAATAAATATGATAAAAAAACAAATTTATATTAAACAAAAGTATTTTGAGAAATGATTTTAGAAGCGAAGTCAATGAAAAGAACAGAGAACTATTTTTTCAAACATATAACAAAAAAGAAGAAAATTTAATAAAAGAAAAATATTATGAATTCTGCGAACTACAAGAAAACCATTTACCATTTTTCGAATTCTTAGAAAATGATTACTTATACAAAATAACAACAATAGAGAAGAAAATAAGAAAATGGTACAAAGTAGGACCAGGACCAGAATATTTACCATCTAAAGAAAGTTATGACAGTGAAAGACCACCCCTAGAAACAACCTATTTTCGTAAAAATGGTGCTAATCATGCAACCTACCCTATTATAAATAGTGATGTTATACCAGACATAAACAAAAACAATTTAGATCTACATCTACAAAATAATTGGACAAATTTATCTCTATACACCATAGGACAACAATTAGATAGAGTTGAAGATAAAATTGACAATGTCACAAATAGAATAACCCTAGTAAGACACGAAATGGAAAATCTTGAAGTAGAAATTGGACCAACACCTGTTAATACAAAAAAACCACAATTACAAATCCACAAGGTTTACAGAATACTCAGAATTGTACAATATAGATCCTTCAAATAGAAAAAACAAAGATAAAAAATTCAATAAACAAATACCACCTCCTAAAAATCCAATAACAATAACACAAATAAAACCAAAAACTGAAAAATCCATTAGATGATTTAATGAATGAAATAAAAACCTATTTACCAATAAAAGAAGAATCAACCTCAAACTAAAACATAAGGATGCTAACAGATTACAATGACAAAACTTCCGAATAGGAAACATCATCCGATGAAGAATATAATCCATCAGAAAAAGAATTTAAACAAAACACAATTCCAATTCAAACCATGAAACGAAATTACTACAATTATAAAGAACCAGATGATCTAGAAATATTAAGACAACCAACAAAGTCTTATAATGCAAAAAATATTTGCGAATGGAATATTGATGGATTAAGCGAAATGGAAATCATAAATATCACAAAAGAAATGATAATTGTAGGAAACATTTACAAATCTACAAATATTACAGAAAGACAAGCAGTAGAAAATATTATCATAGGATTTACTGGACAACTAAGAACTTGGTGGGATAAACTATTAGGAAATAATATAAAAACAAATATCCTTGATGCTGTAAAAATAAACCAAGCAGGTCAACCAATATTAGACGAAAATGGAATTCCAATTCCAGCACAATTAATAAATTTAATATTTAATATTACAACTCATTTTATAGGAGATATAGACTTATACACAGAAAGGAATTCTGAAATATTACTATTAGAGCAATAACAAGACTTGATAAGAAAAACGATCGATCACAAGACCACCGATATACGTGGTTCACCAACTTGGCTACGTCCACGGGGAGGGGAGAGAATATTATTATCAATCTGGAGAAACGATTACAAGATCTCACTATTACTGCTACACGAATTTTGATCACAAAATTCCTAACTGTGTAACTGTAGAATTACAGACCTCGCTCTGAGCACTCTAATAATTTGTCTATGACAATCTGAGGTGTGATTTTAATCTAAACTACTGGCCTCTATTTATACTAGTAAAGTTTATCTCAAAATCTCTTAGGAACTTGGAAACCTAGTCCAAAACTGACTTGGAAACTTTCCTTCTGCGCTCTGTCCCGGAATTATGAAATCTCTCTGTTGTTTAATCCTTTAACTCGGCATCCCAACTTCAAAGGCATTAACCCAACAATCTCCACCTTGACTTTGAATCTACATGACAACAAACCTTTTCTCCCCCTGGCCTCTTCTGCTATCTAATAGCTGCGAACAATCTGCAAGTCCAAACAATGTTGGAACTTGCTTCCCGTCACGATTTTTGTGAACATGTCTGCAGGGTTGTTCGCCATCCCTACCTTCACCTTTACCCGTTTCTCATCCCTTAGGAAATGATATCTGACATCAATGTGCTTGGTCCTTTCATGATGAACCCCAATATTGCTGATCAATCCCTTCAACCATATTCCTTCCTTAGCGGACTTTGTCAATGCCACGTATTCTGCCTCTGTTGTAGACAACATCACTGTCGTCTGCAATCTAGCCTTCCAACTGACAACTGACCCACCAAGCGTGAACACATATCCGGTCTTCGATCTTCTTGAGTCAACATCACCCAAATCTGAGAAACCCTTGACTGCACATTCTGTCCCATCTCCACAGACGAGTCTGACGGCGCTAGTGAGCACTGTAGTATACATCAAACTACCAACTGCACTAGCATAGGATACTGGAGCCATATACTCTTTCTCCTTAACCGATTTGGGCCAAAACGCGACTATATGTGCGCTCACTGCACTCGGAGTATCTATAGCCTTAGCTGTCGACCCACCAAACCTTTCTGAAACTTTCTTGATGTATCTTTTCTGGGAGAAGAATAGTTTCTGTTTGGCTCTGTCTCTATAGATCTCCATACCCAGAATTTTCTCCGCGTTACCCAAACCCTTCATCTCTGCGACCAATAAGCCTTTTGACTTCTGAATCTCTGACTTCTTGACTGCTGCTATCAAATAGCTGTCAAATCCTTTGTACCACTGCCTAGGCGATTGCTTCAATCTACAAACTTGATCTTCCTTACCAGGAACTTGGAATCCTTCCGACTCTATCATGTATATCTCTCCTTCTATTGCTAGCAACACTCTGATCGAAGTGTGTCTGACCACTGTTGAGAAGATCCCATTATAGTCCACCCCCTCTCTCTGTGTGAAACCCCTTGCAACATCTCGAGCTTTATACTTGACCTCTTCTGCCGGGGACATCCTTTCCCTTTTCTTGAAGATCCACTTGCAAGTCACAATCTTCCTGCCTTCTGGCCTTGTAGTCAACTTCCAAGTCTGATTCCTGTGAAGAGACTCCATCTCATCACCCATAGCCGCATACCACTGAGATGACTCTGAACATGTATCTGCTTTATTGAAAATAGAAGGTTCCGCAAGAACGGGCTCTACTTCCTCAGCAACCTGCAGTGCATAAGACACCAAGTCTTTAAATCCATTCCTGAAATTAGCTCTTCTAGACCCTCCTTGTGCTAACCCATGTTCTTTAGGAACTGAACTTGAACTTTCTGGTGCTTCAGTCTTTGTCTCTGTTGGTGGATCCTTATTAACATCTGACTGTGGGACAACTAACTCTTCAGTATCTTATTGCTCCACCTGTTTTTCAACATCTGACTGTGGTACAACTAACTCTTCAGTATCTTGTTGCTCCACCTGTTTATAAACACCGCCAACACTTGAAACAATCATAGATTTACCAGTCCATACCTCATAGGGAACTTTGAGGCCAATACCGGTATGAAGTCCATGATTAATCAAGTAACATGTTGTACTAAGCGCTTCTGCCCAGAAACGTTTAGACAACTCTTCATTGGAGAGCATGCACAACGCTCCCACAAGCCATGTCTGATTCATTCGTTCTGCTACACCATTATGCTGTGGCGTGCCTCTGCTGGTGAGATGTCTAGAAACCTCCACCTCTCTGCAAAACGAATCGAACTCAGTACTACAGAACTCCAAACCATTATCTGTCCGAAGCTTCTTGATCTCCTTCTCTGTCTGGTTCTCCACTACTGTCTTCCAGTCCTTGAAATTCCTTAGGACCCCATTCTTGTGCTCCATGATAACCACTTAAGGCCTCCTCAAGTAATCATCAACCATAGACAAGACATATCTGTGCCCCCTTAGAAATTCCTGACGTGAAGGTCCCCAACTCTCTGAGTGGATGTAATCCAGAACGCCTTTAAGATCCTTGATCTTATGTCCATAAAGAAGATCTCTGTTAGTCAACTCATGCATCTCTCGAGTGGTCATGTGGCCGAGCCTGATGTTCCACAGCTTAGACATATCTCCCTCGTTCATCTCTTCTGATGCAGCCATAGTCGACTCTGCAGGCGTCTTTCCTTGGAAGAAATACAAGGGGCCCTGCTTAAGGCCTTTCAGCATCACTTCTGAACCGTTACAGACACTAACTGCTCCACCTTTACCTTTGAAACTGAACCCTTTGTTGTCTAACTGACTAAGAGAAATCAGATTCTTCGTCATAAGCGGAACGTGTCGAACCTCGTTCAAAGTGACAACCCTACCATCATGAGTCCTGACCTTGATCGAACCAATACCGACAACCCTGCAGACTGTACTGTTGGCCATGCTTATATCACCGCCAACTATCTGCCTATAACCGGTAAACCATTCTCTCCTAGGACTGATATGGTAAGACGCTCCTGAATCAAGAATCCATGCATTAGATGCGCATGCTGATTCTGATGTTACTAGAGCATAATCCTCATCTGAAGTGCAATCTCTGGCCGTCATGGCCTCTGCTGTGACTGGTACCTTGCCTTGCTTCCTTCTGGGATAGTCGAACTTCCAATGCCCCTTCTCTTTGCAGAAATTACAGATATCCCCAGGTTTTGGACCCTTATTGTGTGAAGAATTACCTTGATTGTTCTTCCTCCCACTAGAACCCCTGCTGTTGCTACTGCTAGCAACCAAACCTGATGACTGGGTACCTGCCTCATTCCCACTCGCCTTTCGGCGCAATTTCCTCGTCTTGAGAGAAGTTTTCACTTCCCCTAGAGAGATCCCATCTTTACGGTTTATGCACGGATCTACATAATGTTCATAAGACATAGGTAAAGATACTAAAAGCTGCAAGGCTGCATCCTCGTCATCAACAACTACTCCTATATTACGCAGTTCAAGTAATGCAGAAGTAAATCTGTCAAAATGATCATTTATGGGCGTACCTTCAGTCATACGACAATCATATAGCTTCTTCTTCAGGTATAACTTGTTGGTCAATGAACGTGTCATGTACATATCTTCCAACTTTAACCAAAGATCGCTTCCGGAGTCTGTTCCTGCAACATTGGTTAGGATCTCATCATCCAACTGTCTGATGATCTTGGCGTGAGCCTTCTGATCTAACTTCTTCAATGCCGCCACCTCCTTCGCTGCTGCTATCTTGTCCTTCTCTGACTGTTCTGCTGTACCTTCTATGGTGACTACCTTACCCTTGGGATCCTTACGATCCCTGATTGCAATCTCTAACGGTTCCCATAAATCTTTGTCTACCAACAAAGCCTTCATCTTGATCTACCAGAGAGAAAAACTATTCTTCCCATTGAACTTGTCGATCGAATCTGCTCCTTGACCCATCTTCTTGTTCTCTGCAGCGGAATCCCTGAATCTCTAACCACGAACCAAAGCTCTGGTGCCACTAAGAGAAATCGCAACAAGAAACTCCAAACGCATACAATCGAAGACAAAACACCAGATGATTCTGTCCGGATACAATTTCGGATGCTACGGACATCAAAATCCAATCTTTACCGTTCATATCGAATATCTATGAGTCCCGAAGCTACTCACCGAAAATCAGCACGATCCAACGGTGAACGAATGCGCTATGCCTTTTTCTTCACTGCTGCGCTGGATAAAAACGGACCAAAAACTGCTACCTTGTTTTTCTTCGATCTTGGATCTCTTCCGTCGATGCTAATTCTCCTTTTCAACCAACCTCTGATGCCACTTGTTAGAGCAATAACAAGACTTGATAAAAAAAACGAGCGATCACAAGAATACCGATATACGTGGTTCACCAACTTGGCTACGTCCACGGGGAGGGGAGAGAATATTATTATCAATCTGGAGAAACGATTACAAGATCTCACTATTACTGCTACACGAATTTTGATCACAAAATTCCTAACTGTGTAACTGTAGAATTACAGACCTCACTCTGAGCACTCTAATAATTTGTCTATGACAATCTGAGGTGTGAGTTTAATCTAAACTACTGGCCTCTATTTATACTAGTAAAGTTTATCTCAAAATCTCTTAGGAACTTGGAAACCTAGTCCAAAACTGATTTGAAAACCTTCCTTCTGCGCTCTGTCCCGGAATTACGAAATCTCTCTGTTGTTTAATCCTTTAACTCGGCGTCCCAAATTCAAAAGCATTAACCCAACAATTACAAAACCTAAAATGTAGAAAATTAGAACAATTTAAATGGTATAAAGAAAATTTCTTAAAAAAAGTTTTTAATCTGGCTGGTCCAAATAATTACCATTGGAAAGAAAAATTTATTACTGGTTTACCAAAGTTATTTTCAGAAAAAGTAAAAGATACAATAGAACAAAAATATGGAAAATTGTCTTATGACGAACTCACTTATGGAGATTTAATTACTTGTGTAAATCTTACTGGTTTAAGATTATGCCAAGACCAAAAACTAAATTATAAATTAAAGAAAGAAAATTCTCAAACAAGAAAAGAACTAGGACATTGGTGTGAATAATTCGGTTTCAATAAATTACAATCACCATACAAAAAGAAACGTTATGGACATTATAAGAGTCCTTATTACAAAAATAGCACTTACAGAAGGAAACACAAAAAATTAAATAAGTATTACCAAAACGAACCCTTTACATATTACAAAAATAACAAAAATACAGATTACAAGAAAAAAATACAATAATAATAAAGAATATAAAAGACCTTTTAAACCATTCAAACCATACAATAAAGAAATTAAATGCTATTTATGTAGAAAACCAGGACATATGGCAAAAAAATTGCCCAGCAAAACAACAAATATGTAACAATCTATATATAAAAGAAATAGACAAAATACTACAAAAAATAGACAATCTAGATTTATCAACAGAAAATGATGACTATAGCTCTTCAGATCAACCATCCGACACAAGCAATGGAGAATGTCAATCATGTAACAACGAAGTATGCCTGTGTAATAACAAATTAAACACATTAGAACAATATGATGAAATACTACAAAAAATTAAAGAAATAGATGAACCAACAATAAAAACAAAATTCTTAAAACAATTAGCAAAAACCATCAACGAAGAAAAACCAGACACATCTCAACCAGCCCAATATGAAGATGTTATAAAAATGTTTCAAGACAAAAGAAAACAAATCTCCACGGTAGACATACAAAATGAAATCAAAGGAATTAAACAAGAAATAAAAATATTGAAACAAAGCAATTTAGAATTACAAAAAATCACACAAGGAAATAGAGACAAAATTAGCATTACAAGAAATTAAAAAACAAATTCACTCAACTTACAAAGGAGAAACTTCTAATTCCAAGAAAGTCAAAAACTTTGATAAACATTTTGAAAACCCCTTTGCTAAAAATACAAAAACCTCCTTTTCAGAAACAAACACAGATTCTTCCTCAGACACAGAAGAGGGCATATATGCACTAACGAAAGTTAGATACCAAAAATGGTATATCAACATACACATGAAAATAAAAGATTTTGAATACAAAGGAATAGCTATGCTAGATTCAGGAGCTGATCTAAATTGTGTAAAACAATGGATAATACCAACAAAATATTTTATAAAAATAAAACAAAGTCTTTCAGCAGCCAATTCATCAAAACTACAAGTTAAATACAAAATACCAGAAGCACATATACATAACAACAATATTTGTTTTAAAACAAACTTAATACTTGTAAAAGATTTAAATACAAAAGTAATACTAGGAATCCATTTCTTACAAATGTTATTTCCCTTTTCAGTCTCTAAAAAAGGAATAGAAACACAAATACTAGGACAAAAAATTATATTTGATTTCTTATATCCAGTAACAAATAGTGATGTCAACAATCTACAAAAAACAGATATTTCCAAAATAAATTCAAGAAAACAAAAATAGGTGTCCATAAATAGTAGTTAGACCCTTAAAGATTTCTTAATACAAAATGATATTTCTAGACTAAAATATTTTTTTAGAATGATTACAGGTTCTTCAACCAAAAGCAAGGGTAAGAAGGAATATGTCAAGATACAAATTAGGCCTCTAACAAAACTCCCACTTTTTGTTCCTGACAAAACACCCAAGACAGAAAATAAATTTGCTATTCTCTCCCCAGAAGCAAAACCATTTTTCCCTCCTCTTACAAAAGATACCAAATCTCCTTCTTCATCGTCACAAGTGTCGACCACATACAAAACAGCTCTTAAAATAGAATACCCTCAGCTGATGAAACCACAAAATTCTCAGACCACAAAACAAATTGTTCCCAATCCTTATCCTAAACAAACGCCTCCGACTTCGTATTCATACAAAAATTATACAGAACCAATTTGTGTCAAAGAACCAGAAATCTATGAAATGATCTCAAACTGGCATCCCTATCAAATCTCTGAATTTCTTCTGCCAATCTAACATAATTATATTCCAGACAATTTTACAAAAAACCAATTTTATTATGAAAATATTTTAACCCAAACTCAATCAACTACTTTTCAGTATTCATCTGACCATCTTGATCTTACAAAAATAAGGTATTGTAAAGTAAAAATACAAAAATTTCTTACAATTTCTGACTGGGGACAAAAACCCAATGAATCAAAAGGCCTGAATCTTTCAAACAATTCAGCTCGGTTCAATTATTGGGACTATATTTTAGCCTGGTCACGAGCATTTTTTAGACAAAACAAATCCTTTTCTCTTTCATATTTCTTCTATTTTAGTCCTCAATTTTCTTATCCAATTCCATATTGGTTCCATCAATGGTGGAGTACTTTTGGACTTGATAAAACAATTGCTCCTTCAAGTGTACAAAAAGCTTTTGAACAATGGTCAACAAATTCTTCATATCCAGAGCAGATTGCTCAATCTCCCTTATGGGCATTATTTTGTCATAATTTTCAAGTCCCATGGATTTTTATGACAGAATTTGACATACAAGAAGAACAAATGTGTGAGTGTGAACAGATAGGTGTACAAAAAATGGGACAACAAATAAAACAAATGTGTGCACAAAGGAGAGGACAACAAATGAGTGTACAAATGGGACAAATGGGGAATTTACAAAGGGAAGGACAACAAATGAGTGTACAAATGGGACAAATGGGGAATTTAAACAAAGAACAAAAGTGTGCGTGCGTACAAAAAACTATTCTACCTATCCTGGCTCACAAATACAAAATCAAATAGTGGGACAAAACAGATATCACTCAATGTAATCCTACAGCAATCATAAAATATTTTCATGACAATCCGGAATACTGCAAGAAGATTCCTCCTAAGCAATCACAACAAAATGAAGAATTCCTTATGAGAAAACAACAAATCATGGCACAGATGGCTGGATGCTCAAACCCTGCAGATCTAGACAAAACAATGTCACAATTCAGCGAGGACAGTTCATCTTCAATGGCTGATGGAGATACCATGCCCAATGATGATTTCTACACACAAGCAGAATCCAGTAAATCCTATGATAATATTTTCTACTGCTTGTCTTTCTGTAATATTTGTAGATTTGTAAATGTTTCCTACAATTATCATTTCTTTTGTGATATTTATGATTTCCATTTCACTTAATCCATCAATATTCCATTCGTAAATATTTTTTGCATTATAAGATTTTGTTGGTTGTCTTGATATTTCTAAATCATTTGGTTCTTTATAATTGTAATAGTTTCGTTTCATGGTTTGAATTGGAATTGTATTTTGTTTAAATTCTTCTTCAGATGAATTAGATTCTTCATCGGATGATGTTTCCGATTTGGAAGTTTTGTCATTGTAATCTGTTAACATTCTTATGTTTTGGTTTGAGGTTGATTCTTCTTTTATTGGTAAATAAGTTTTTGTTTTATTGTTTGAGGAATCTTTTAGTTTTGGTTTAATTTCTGTTATGGTTATGGGATTTTCAAGAGGTGGTATTTGTTTTTTAAATGTTTTATCTTTGTTTTTTACTATTCACTGTTACTATTCATTCCGCAATTTCAATACTGTTACAATTCATTCCGCAATTTCAATTTGATATTTGTATTTTGATTATTATCATCATTTATTATTATCAATTTTTATGTTAGAATTGATCCACTCTGATCCATTGGTTATTTAGAATTGTTATAGTATTTTACAAAATTATTTTACAAAACAAAAACCTTACGAAGGGTGGAAACCACCTTGAGGTGATACGAAAGCCCACGTACGAATTTTACGAAATTTTTCCAAAATCACTATTCACAAAAAGTTACTATTCACTGTTACTATTCATTCCACAATTTCAATTTGATATTTATATTCTGACTATTAGCATCATTTATTATTATCAATTTTTATGTTAGAATCGATCCACTCTGATATATATATATATATATATATATATATATATATATATATATATATATATATATATATATAGGGTCACGCTCCTGTGAGAACCATTTTATATGAGAACCGTGAGAACCAATCATAACCATTAGATTAGAAAAAAAAAATCAAGGGTCCAGATGTTAGATACGTTGGATACACTTTGATAAATTAGTTAATTTTCGAAAAACAATTGGATACATTAGTTTTTAACATATTGTATCCAAGTGCAACACTTAGATACAATACTTATTAACCTATTGTATCCAAGTGTAATATCAATTTTTTTTAATGTATCTAAGTGTATCAATTGTATCTAACATATGGACCCTTGATTTTTTTTCTAATCTAATGGTTATGATTGGTTCTCATGGTTCTCACGATATTTAGGTTCTCATTTGAGAACCTAACTATATATATATATATATATATATATATATATATATATATATATATATATATATATATATATATATATATACACACACACACACACACACACATATATATATATATATATATATATATATATATTTATATATATTTAATAAATATTTTTCTACATGCAAATGCATTTATATGTGAAATATATATGTGTGTGTATGTGTAAATGATAAACATTTTGTTCATTCTATATTTGAGTAATTAAATATACTTTCATATATAACTACAATAATAGATGTTAATTTTATTTTTTATTTCAATGAGAAAAATAATATAAGACAAATATGTGTACATTTGAAAATAATAAATTAGTTTTGAAATAAAAACCCGACTATTGTGTATATATCTCTACGTTTTCATAAATATTTTTCTACATGCAAACGCATTTATATGTGAAATATATATGTGTGTGTATGTGTAAATGATAAACATTTTGTTCATTCTATATTTGAGTAATTAAATGTACTTGCATATATAACTATAATAATAGATGTTAATTTTATTTTTTATTTCAATGAGAAAAATAATATAAGATAAATATGTGTACATTTGAAAATAATAAATTAGTTTTTTTTAAAAAACCCGACTATTGTGTATATATCTCTACGTTTTCATAATGAATGTGCATAGAATAAATTAATTTTAGTTGTTGTACAATCTATATTGTATTATTGTATTGTATGTGTATAGTCACTATATGATCATTATATGAATGTATAAAAATTAAATTAATTTTAATTGTTGTACAATTATGGTTTGATTCATTTTGAAGATAAAAATATTTTAGTTATGATTTATTCCTTGTACAATGTTGTATATACATATAATGTATATTTATTCATTACAACAGTAATAATGATGATTATTTAGTCGAGCTCGAGCTTAACGAGCCGAGCCGAGCTCGAGCCAAACGCAAACAAAATAACCCGTGTTAACGAGCTTATCGAGCCGAACCCGAGCTCGAGTCATGCGTGATGTAAACGAGCCGAACACGAGCCGAGCTCTAACGAGCCGAACACAAACCGAGCTTTAACGAGTCGAGCTCGAACAAAGCTCGTCGAACAAACGAGTCGAACACGAGCCGGCTCGATAAAAATTCGAGCTCGAGAACTCGGTTCGAGCTCGAATATCACTTCGAGTCCATTCGAACCGATCTTTAATGAGCCGAGCCCGAGCCGAGCTCGAACAGGCTCGGTTCGTTTAACAGCCCTAGTCTCTAGGCGCAGCTCCGCCGCCTAGAACACGAGTAAGTATTAAGATTGAGTTAGTTTTATGAAAAACCTGTTTTGCACTAAGAGATGTGTAAAACTTGTTTCACATTAAGGTATTCTCTTTTCTATTAAGGAATGAAAACAAGTTTTACATTAATATGAATGTAAACCAAGTTTTTCTCAATATTTTCACATTAAGATTCAGAGGAAGTAAAAGTATACTCCTACGAAATTAATCACGTGCGAACAGGGAAACGACTAAAACAAAAGACGCAGGCGGGCGTATATTAATGTCTCGTCCACTCAGAGTCCCCTTTGATTTGCTCGGAAATCGAAATCCGATTCCCGACAAAAATCTGCACACAAAATCAAAATCAAGAAGAAAAAAAAAATGGATTCCAAAGCTCTAGCAGCTCTTCTTTCTCCCCTAATCTCCGAACTAATCCTCCTTCTCTTCCTCATTTTCCCTTCCTCAAACCCTCTTTCCATAACCGATTCCAATTCCAATTCCAATTCCGTCCAAGCCCTTCTCCCCCAAATCATTCATTTCCTTTCCACCGCCGACATCGCCACCACCCTCTTTCTTTCCAAGAAACGCAAGCGGGTCCAACAATACACAGAACCAGACGAAGAAGAAGATGCCGTCGGTGATCCCGGATCTCGACGGCTCCGAAGAGTCAACTCAGACGTACCCAGAAACCCTGACTCGTTCAAACTCCAATTCAAAATGTCGGCTTCCACATTTGAGTGGCTATCAGCCCTTCTCGAGCCGCTTTTGGAATGCCGCGACCCTGTTAAATCGCCGTTGAACCTCCCCGCCGAAACCCGACTCGGTATCGGCTTATTCAGACTCGCCACCGGCTCCGATTACTCTGACATTTCGACCCGGTTTGGAGTTTCAGAACCCACAGCCAAATTCTGCGTCAAACAGTTATGCCGTGTCCTTTGCACCAATTTCCGGTTCTGGGTCGGGTTCCCTGCTCAAAACGAACTCGAATCCGTATCCAATTCAATTCAAACGCTCACAGGTTTGCCTAATTGCTGTGGAATCATTGATTGTACTAGGTTTAAAACCAGGTCACAGTCTCAAGAAGAAAGCATAGCAGCTCAAATTGTTGTGGATTCGTCTTCAAGAATTCTCAGCATTATTGCAGGGTTCACTGGTAATAAGTCCAATTCGCTTATTCTTAAATCATCAAGTCTGTACAAAGATATAGAAGGATCACATTTGTTGAATTCCCAACATGTAGATGTAGATGGTGTCTCTATACCTCAGTACTTAATTGGGGATGAAGGGTACACTTTACTTCCTTGGTTACTTGTCCCATTTGCTCATCCATTAGCCAATTCGGGCGAAGAGAATTATAATTCTGCACTTAATTTGATGCGCATTTCAGCGCGTATGACTGTTGCAAGTTTGAAGAGTTGGGGTGTTTTGAGTAGGCAAATTGATGCAGAGTTTAAGACTTCAGTGGCATATATTGGTGCATGTTCTATACTTCATAATGCTTTGTTAATGAGGGAGGATTATTCTGCTTTATGTGATGAATCAGATGATTATTTGGTTAATGATGAGAGCTCTCGATCACAGTATAATAGGGATACTAGTATGGATGATAATTTGGTTGAGAAGAAGGCATCGGAAATAAGAAGTGCTTTGGCTACAAGAGCGAGGAATCAGAGTAAGGATCAGTAGGTCGATGCGATTTTGGGGTGTTTAAGATTGAATACTAGTTGACTTGAAGGCCATTAGTACAGTTCAATTCAACATTCTTGAGATAGGTAATAAAGAACCTTTCTGTTTTCTTCAAAACAATGAAAAAGTATTCTATTGTTTGCTGCATGATTATCCAATATTGATCTTTGTGCAAGCTATTTAATTGTTATTTTTGGTGACTGTTTTGCTAATCAATTGTTACCATTAAGTGCATTAGGAGTGTCATTCTCAGGGAGTTCATAACTCGAAGGAATATCAACCATATCATAAGTAAATTTATAATCCCTCCCTCCCAAAATGAAAGTCCCATTTCCCTTTTTTGTTTGTCCCATAAAATTGGTCTCATATCCAAAATTAAGGCTTCAAAATCATTATTGAGTTTTCAAACCTTAAAATGTTTGAAAAGTCAAATGAGGCTATCAGTTGGGGACAGAGGAAGTATGTGTAAGTTTGAATTGACAGAGTAAACCAACTTCATACGATCTATGATCTTACCTAAAACGACATTAATTTAGAGATTAGTATGTGTTTACTTTATTATTCATTTCTCAATAGATGGCTTAAATTTGCATTTTCTTGTGTGGAAAGCTAAGATCTGTTAGGGTTCTATTGAAAAGGTATGGATACTACAATCATGTTGATCATGGAACTTTGTTAGCCATACCGTCTAGAGGAATTCTTATTCGGAGATTTCTCCATTAAAATATGTGCTCGGTCTAGTTTAGTGTTATGCTCTGGATCAAGCTAACCATGAGCTTTCTAGAAGAATTATTCTTCGTTAAGCTATAAATTATACAATGGAGCCAGAGAATTAGAAATATCTTTGTGACAACATGTCCAATATTCAACCTCTTCAGCCTCAAATGGTGACAACAGATGTGTAGTACTACTTTGTCCCTAAATCAATATCCGGAAATTTTCCAAATTTGCTCTTGACCAAGAGCAAATTTGAAATTTTTTCGGATATTCATTTCAGGACATAGGGAATAGATCTTTTGAGGCTGAAGAGGTTGATAATAGATACTCCCTCCGTTCCAAACTTATGGTTACTTATCTCCGTTTTGGGCGTCTCATGCTTTTGATTGCTTACCCAAAATGTTCTGATCGAGTAAAAAATGGGATCAATGATGCCAGATCCAAAGTGGATATCTAGGAAATCTTGCTCAGCCTGAAAAGGAAGAACACACGTGAGCTTGGCCGGTGCTTCACCAGCTAAGTCCCTCCAGCGTGAGAATAAGTTAGATGTTCTTTTAAGGAGAAAACTTGGAAAGGAGAGAGCCGAGGGAGAGAGAATGAACCTGAAATTAGGATCCTATTCATCATAGATTTCTTGAATCAGCGAAAGTAGGGGTAATCTTCTGTTTAACGCCGCGGCCTGTTCCGCTGCTGTGGTACGTGTCGTGCCGCTAGGACTAGCTCCATTGTTCGGAATATCGGTTGTTCGTTGTGCATAAGTCACCTGAGGGTGCCTTGTCATGTATTGCCCGCCGCCTTGGTTGGCGGTGGCCGGAGTAGGGAGCTTGGACGGATTGTTATTCCCGGCGACAGTAGAGATTGTAATAGCAGCAGCTCCGGCAGTCGGTTGATTCAATAAGGTCGACTGGGAACGGGTAGTACGACAGTTCCCGTTTGGCGGCGGCGGAGGCAAATGCCGGTAAGGCTCAGTATCTCTTGTTTCCGGTTAGATTTTCTGGGTTTTTGGATGCCACAGAAAAGATTTTATGAAAATATCTAGCAAAATGAAAGTGAGAAATGGATATTTGAACCGGAGAAGAATCGGAAAAGGTTCAGGCTAGCAACAAAATCGATTTCCTGGCAATGGAACCAATTAATCGAGCCAAAATGGGATCAATGATGCCGGATCCAAAGTGGATATCTGGGAAATCTTGCTCAGCCTGAAAAGGAAGAACGCA
This sequence comes from Campanula takesimana, assembly GCA_026119855.1. Classification (NCBI taxonomy): domain Eukaryota; kingdom Viridiplantae; phylum Streptophyta; class Magnoliopsida; order Asterales; family Campanulaceae; genus Campanula; species Campanula takesimana. Next base: position 2,858,666 of record JAOWBW010000005.1, read on the forward strand.
CGTGAGCTTGGCCGGGGCTTCACCGGCTAAGGCCCTCCGGCGTGAGAATAAGTTAGATGTTCTTTTAAGGAGAAAACTCGGAAAGAAGGAGAGAGCTAAGGGGGAGAGAATGAACTTGAAATTAGGGTTTCAGACCCCTATTTATAGTGTAAGGCCCGCTTGTCCTCCAAGATATAGGTCTTATAAAAAAGGATTTGGGTTTATCCTTTTAAGGTGATGTCACCTTATCCAAATATAGGTCACCCTTGTCCAAGTCAGGTAAGAAGAGTCTTGTGGACCAAAATTCCCTAATGGGCTGGGCGGCCTCCCTTAACTGTGGAAGGTATGAGAATGCCGTGCATGATATCAATCAGTCCAGCTTGGTGGAACCGAGCACTAGTGTCTTGATGGAGCTTTCGTGGAGGTTGGAGACGCGTTGATCTCAGCTCGGTTACACCGGGCTAGGATTGGTAAGGTATAAACGAGCTGATCCGTTTGTAAAGTCAAGGTGGGCTTTTCGATGTATTGGGCTCGTTTGGCCTAATGGGTCAAGATCCGAGCAAGGCCTATAATCGTTTTTGGGTAATTCTCTTTAGGTTCAATTTTCTCTCTCCTTCCCCCTCACAACAACTATCTACTATCTCATTTTCTCACTCCTTCCCACTCATAACACCTACTATTTTCTTCTTCTCCGCGCATTCAATTTTAATGACCACAAGGTTGGGACGGATGGAATATATTTGAGTAGATCTTTACAGGATGGCATTGTTTCTTGAAGCTTTGGAACACAACTTTAGTTCCATTTTTTACTGTATCCTGAGAAAGCTTACTTTAGATTCATATGCTCTTCTTCCTGTAAAGAAACCTCTTTCTTTCATGAATATGTGGGGAGAAGACCTGTGGTAGTTATACACACTATTTTTTTTTTTTTTGGCAGTTAACATAGAAGGATTGCTGTATTGAAAGGCAGAGTGGTTGATATTACTTGATTAAGAGATTTGGAGTCATATTGCTGCGAGCAATTGTGTTTTACCACTTGTTCATTTGTTTTTTGAGTTGCATGGTCATCATAATACTTTGATCTAGGGCTGTGCAAAAAATATTGGAACCGAACCGGACCAACAAAACCGGACCGGACCAATAAAAAACGGACCGAACCAATAGTATTGGTTTGGTTCTGGTTCCAAATTCCTTTAGAACCGGTAAATTGGTCTGGTTCCGGTTTTGAAAAATATATACACGGTTCTGGACCGGACCGGACCAATCATATTTACATGTATATATATTACTAATATGCTATTATATATTATATATATTTCTGATTTTACACCAAAATATAAAAACAAAATTCTGACTATCCTAATTCTAGACATCTTCAAATCAATACAGAATCAATACAAGAGGTTATATTTTATGTTTCTGTTATAAAAACAAAATTTTTATTCCCTATCAGCAATGTTAAATGCACCAATCTCCACAGGCGTATGGGTTGGTACATTAAATGTTAATATTACAACCCTGATTACATAAACTTGTATTAAATACCAAAAAAATTGTATGATATGTAATATGTAGAACCGGACCGAACCGGACCAACGAATCCGGTTCTGAAATATATTGGATTGGTCCTGGTTCTAATTTTATACAGAACCGAACAATTGGTCCGGTCCTGGTTTTGTGAAATTTTGACAAAAACCGGACCGGACCGGACCGTGAACACCCCTACTTTGATCTGTGAACAAAATACTCCTGTAACGACCCAGATTTTCATAAAGTAGACAAATCTATAAAAACATGGAAATACCAATAGTTATCTTACAAAATCCCACTTAAACAGCCCAACGGCTAGTCTCAAACTATCAATTCAACAATAAATGCGGAAGCGAATTAAATGCTAAGTCTTCAAAGCCAGTACAACCACTAGCTAAACAAAATAAACCATAAAGTCTTAATATAACTGACACGGACAGCTTCATCTAGCGATCCGTCTACCTCTTTAAGTCGTTACCTGAAAAAGATTATTAGAGAAAGGGTGAGCGAACAATGCTCAGTAAGTTCATACGGACTTCTCCGATAGCTAAGGAGAAGTGACCGAAAGAACGGACTCAATTGATAATTTCAAAGATCGGACATTATTTAAAATACCAACTGCATGTAACGAATGCAGTTAACTATTCAAAGATTTGTGGTCCTAATTCCATTCCGTCAATTCCAAGTTCCAAACACCTTTTCAGGGTGTCACACCTTTTCAGGGTGTTAAGTGAATAAGAGACCTTACACCTTTTCAGGGTGCTCCCTTATTTAGAGTTATCATGATAATCTAGAGTTCCACAAAGTCTAAGTTACACGTAGTTAACTAGACTTATTTCCATTAGTCCGTTTCCTAGGACCGTTTCCACATTAGTCCTTTTCAGGGACTAGTTAGTCATTTTCAGGGACTATACAGCTACACCTGTTGCAATTAGATATAGCATACTTTCCAAAATAGTGTTCCCTAAACGAGAGCACATGCAAATTCAAATGTTCTAAGATTCCCTGCTACCAAAACACGTCATAGCTAAGATATACAAAGGACGTTCATCAACGTAGAGTTCAAGCGCTATGGACCATATAGCATTCATGAAAGAATTATAGAGTTCCAATGAATAAAAAATTCAAGATACTTAGGAACGTAATCCCTTACCTTGCTAGCGTTGACTTCTAGCGGGTTCTTGCGTACAATCTACAATCACGCAAAGATACTACTTTTAGGGCAAGAGCAATATTTAACCCCGTCCCCCAACTTCATTTTCTATCTTTAACCTTATGAGTTTATTTCTTAAACCCCTTTTAAGGTCTTTCTTTAGTTTAGGGTTTACATTACCCTTCATAACTTTCCCAACATACCCTTAGGTTTTACGTAAAAGTCTACTTTCAACCCAAATGTCTTAAGTTGACTTAATTTCATGAAAACACTATTCACAGCGTTGACTTTCACTATTCCAGCATTGACTTTACTATTCACAGTTTGACTTTCACTATTCACAGTTGACTTTCAATATTCCAGTTGACTTTTCACACACTTGAAACACCATGAACACACGCACACAAAACCCTAATTTACAAACCCTAATTTGTGACACACACTTTACACACACACACACACTCTCGGCATACACACACTGCACACACACACAAACACACACACTGCCCAAACACACACACTGCACACACGCACTACACACACACTGCACACACACGCACAAACACACACACACTCCACTGCCGCCAGCCGCCGCTGCTGCCGCCGCCGTCGTGGTGGTGGTGGTGGTGGTGGTTCATGCATGCATGTCTATTCCATTCCAACTTCCTCCATTAAAGAGGTTTTCAAAGATTAATAATAACCCTAGTTTTATCACTTTAGGGTTAGGGTTCTAAGTTTCGTTTCAAAATTCTTAGGTGATACCCAACCCAAGAATTAATATTTAGAGATGAGGGAATTACCTTCGAAGGGGGGGGGTTGAATCTTCTTCTTCCTCCTCTCTTTCTCCTTCCTTCTCCTTCTTCTCCCTCTCTCGGTTCTCTCTCTCCCCGCCTCCTCTCTCTCTTTCTTTAGGGTTTGTGGTTGACACAAAATAGTAGGGAGAGGGTTAAAGAGGATTTAAATACTTAGGGTTCTCCTTTTCCTATTCCAAAAAGGTTTTCCAAAGTTTAACTAGATTGGGCCCTTCTTTACTAGCCCAATTCATTAATTATTTAATGAGCCCGATCACAAAGCATTTAATATAAAAGAAAAGAAAGAAATAATAATAATAATAATGGCCAAAAAGGCCGGTTATTACACTCTTCCCTCCTTAAAAGGGTTTGGTCCTCCAAACTAAACGTACCTTAAGCAGCGAATAACTCAGGGTATGCTTCTCGCATCTCACTCTCGAGCTCCCACGTCGCTTCCCTTTCTGAGTGATTGCTCCATTGAACTTTTACGTAAGGAATCACCCTTCTCTCAGGGTTTGATCCTTGCGATCCACGATCTTTATCGGTGCTTCATCATAGCTCAGGTCGGCACGCATCCTCAGTTGCTTGTACTCGATTGCATGACTTGGGTCAGGAATATACTTCCTTAGCATAGATACATGAAACACGTCGTGAACTCCTGCTAAAACAGGCGGTAAATCTAACTTGTATGCTACGGTCCCAACTCGTTCTAAGATTTCAAATGGTCCCACATATCTTGGACTCAGCTTCCTACGGATTCCGAATCTCATCACTCCCTTGGTTGGCGAAATCTTCAAAAGACATGGTCGCCTAGTTGGAACTCTAAATCACGTCTACGATGGTCAGCATACGATTTCTGTCGGCTTTGCGCGGTTAATAACCATTTTCTAATTTGTTGAACCTTGTTGGCAGTTACTTGCACAAGTTCCGGTCCGGTTATCTTTCTCTCACCAACTTCGTCCCAACACGTCGGTGATCTACATTTCCTCCCGTACAGCGCTTCGTACGGTGCCATACCGATGCTAGCATAAAAGCTATTATTATAGGCGAACTCTACTAATGGCAAGTGTTCATCCCAAGTCCCTTGCCAATCCAATGACGTCGCTCTCAACATATCCTCCAGCGTTTGAATAGTTCTTTCTGATTGTCCATCGGTCTGCGGGTGGAAGGCTGTACTCATTGACAACTCGGTACCCAAAGCTCTTTGCAGACTCTTCCAAAATTTTGATGTGAACCTAGCGTCTCTGTCGGACACAATCGAGACTGGTATCCCATGCAATTTTACAATCTCATCTATGTAGAGCTTTGCCAACTTTTCCAGCGAATCATTTACCTTAATTTCCAGGAAATGAGCAGATTTGGTGAGTCGGTCAACTATCACCCATATTGCGTTATACCCTTTCAGCGTCTTTGGCAAACCCACTACTAAATCCATCGCGATATGCTCCCACTTCCATTCGGGAATAGGCATTGGCTGAAGCAATCCTGCCGGTCTCTGGTGTTCGCTCTTGACTTGCTGGCATACTAAACATCTTGAAACAAAATCAGCCGCTTCTCCCTTCATATTGCTCCACCAGAATGATTCCCTTAGATTCCTATACATCTTCGTGCTTCCAGGGTGCACGGAGAATCTTGAACAATGGGCTTCTTTCAAAATTTCCCTCTTGATATTCTCATCATCAGATACACATATTCTAGACTGATATCTCAGGATTCCATCTTCTCCAACATGGAATTCCTTCGCCTTCCCATTAGCTATACTCTCCAGTACCTTCCTTAATTCTTCGTCTCCTCCTTGAGCTTCTTTAATCCTATCCATAAGCGTTGGCTGGACGCTCATTTGTGCCAAATACCCTTTAACCTCAACCTCTAGGTTAGTAATCTCCAAACGATCCCAAACATTCTTCTCCTTTGAAATCAATGTGGCTAGCGTCCCACGATTCTTCCTACTCAACGCGTCTGCCACCTTATTGGCCTTGTCGGGGTGGTATAAGATCGTACAATCATAGTCCTTTAATAGTTCTAACCATCTCCTCTGCCTCATGTTGAGCTCTTTCTGCGTAAAGATATACTTAAGGCTCTTATGATCCGTGAAAATCTGACATGTAACCCCATACAAGTAATGTCTCCAAATCTTCAGGGCAAATACCACAGCTGCTAATTCTAAGTCATGTGTAGGGTAATTCTTCTCATGGTTTTTCAACTGCCTGGATGCATAAGCTATCACCTTATCATTTTGCATCAATACGCAACCTAGTCCTTTAAGTGAAGCATCACTATAAACCACGAATCCTTCGGTGCCTGATGGTAGTGCAAGAACTGGTGCAGATACTAAACGTCGTTTTAATTCCTCGAAACTTGTTTCACATTCACCAGACCAAACGAACTTGGCTCCTTTCTGCGTCAACTTGGTTAGTGGTAAGGACAACTTAGAGATCCCTTCCACGAATCTCCTATAATAACCTGCCACTCCCAAGAAACTCCTTATCTCACTTACTGACGTTGGTCTCTCCCAATTTACAATGGCTTCTATTTTTGTTGGATCCACAGCAATCCCATCTTTCGACACTACATGCCCTAGGAATGCCACTTCCTGTAACCAAAATTCACACTTCTTAAATTTGGCATATAACTTTTGCTCCCGTAGGATTTGTAATACTAACCTCAAGTGTTCATCATGTTCCTCCTTAGTCTTTGAGTACACCAAAATATCATCGATGAAGACAATCACACACGTATCTAAGAACTTTTGAAATATCCTATTCATTAGTTCCATAAATGCTGCCGGTGCGTTAGTCAATCCAAACGGCATCACCACAAATTCATAATGACCATATCTAGTTCTAAAAGCCGTCTTTGCTACATCTTCCTTCTTTACTCTTAGCTGGTGATAACCAGATCTCAAATCTATCTTGGAGAAGTAACATGCTCCACGAAGCTGATCGAACAAGTCATCAATCCTCGGCAACGGATACTGGTTCCTTACCGTCACACGATTCAATTCCCTATAGTCGATGCACAACCTCATCGTCCCATCCTTCTTCTTTACGAATTAGACCGGTGCGCCCCATGGCGAAACACTTGGTCGAATCAAACCTTTGTCCAGCAATTCTTGTAGTTGCTCCTTCAATTCCTTTAGTTCTAGGGGAGCCATTATATACGGTGCCCTCGATATTGGTGTAGTTTCTGGTACCAAATCGATGGAAAACTCAACTTCTCTTTCAGGTGGTACCCCAGGTAAATCTTCTGGAAACACGTCCTTGAAGTCTTTGATCACTGAGAGTGATTCTATAGTTACCTCCCTGGCATCAGTGGTACTCACGTATGCCAGAAATCCTCCACATCCCTTTCTTAGCATCCTACGCGCCTTCATAACTGAAATGATGTTCGATGGAGCCTTAGGTCTCGTACCTCTAAAGCAACACTCTTCTCCAGATGGTAGCTTGAATTTAACCTCCTTTCTAAAGCAATCTATATGAGCATGATAGGTTGCTAACCAATCCATCCCTAAGATCACATCAAACTCATCCATCTTCAAACTAATAAGGTCGACTTCGAATTTCCTACCGTTCAATTCTAAGGGGCATCTTTTAAACACAGATGTAATTGAAATCGAGTCTTTAGTCAATGTATCTACTACTAACGAATGCTCTAGCACTTCAGGGACCAATTTCATTTTGTTTGCTAGTTGAGTGCTTATCACAGAATGAGTAGCGCCAGAATCAATCAATGCACGAACATTACGAGAGTAAAGTTGTACCGTACCTGTCACGAGATCATTAGTGGCGCGTGCATCCTTAACTGTCATAGTGAAGACACGTCCATTACCTCCACCTTTTCCCTTATTGTCGTCCTTTACTCCTTTGGCCTTGTTGTCCCTCCTTGGTTCCGGGCACTTCCAATGGGGATGTCCCGTCTTGTCACAATTGTAGCATTTCTTCTCCTTGTACCAGCACCCTTCAGTTTTATGCCTCCCGTCACATACTTGGCATTTCACATCTGAGCCTTGCCCTTTGGCATCTTCTCTTTTTCCATCTCTACGGCTTCCTTGACCTTTATTAGGGTACTTGTTAGCCGTACCATCCTTCTCACGATCATCACTCGTCTTGGGCTTGTTATCCTCATTCTTATTCCAGCTCCCTTTGGTAGGTTCCTTTTCGGTCGTCTTCTTCCTTTCATCCTTCTTGTTCTGATAATTGTCCGCTTCAGTTTCCACGATCTTAGCTCGGTCCAACACTTGATCGTACGTTGGCAACACCAGTGGGGTAATTCTGTAGCGGATTCGGTCACTCAGACCAAGTTCGAACTTCCGGGCCTTTTGCTCATCATTATCGAAGAACGCCGGAGCAAACTCTAGAAACTCTGTGAATTTCTCGCAATACTCGTCCACAGTCATCCTTCCTTGGGTTAGAGTCATGAATTCTGCCACCTTAGCGGTTCGAACGCTCATTGAATAATACTTTGCATAGAAGATGCGCTTGAATCCATCCCAAGTAAGCGCAGCATCACCACGAGCCGTAGCAGCTCTCTTCTCTCCTTCCCACCATTTCAGGGCTTGTCCCTTAAGCACGAATGTGGCGAACACCACCTTCCTTTCTGGAGTACAATCCAGAGTTTCGAAAACTTTCCCCATGTCTTTCACCCAGTCTTCTGGTTTCTCATTCTTAGAGCCAGAAAATGACTCCGGATTCCGTTTCTGAAAGAGTTCTAGCGGATCCCTCATAGGAACTTGTGGGTTCTGCTGTGGTTGAGTTAGTGCCGTCATAACTTGCCCGATACCGGCCACGGTTTGATTCAGTGTTCTAAACAAATTTGCCATATCAGGGTCAACTCGTCCCTCGGCGTTAGCGTTTCGTCCGGATCCTCTACCAGCCATCTGAATAAGGTTATTCTTAAGTTAATATCGTAGGGGATAATGCATTACTTACATTACACATGCATGGCTACTATGTCTAAATACTATCATACATAGGGCCGTCCCCAAAAGATAAGGTTTTCACATTAATTCCAGGTTCTAGCCATTTACTAGGCTACATTCATTCATTAGAGGTCAATTCACTAGACCTATTACCATACACAATTGGCCATCAAATCATGCCAATTACTTCTACAGTTAACTACTACTATGAAGTCATTCACAGTTTTGTTTCAGTCATTCCACTAGACCAAAACTATTTCCACTTGGCCGTTTTCATGAGCCATACTTTCTAATTAAGGTCTTTTCTCGACCTACACTTCTTGTTCTACTAGATCACATTCCATAATTAGACATAACGGATAACAAAGGTCAATTACTAATGAATAACTTCAATACTTTTATTAAATGAAACTTCCAAAATCCAATAGTTAAGAAAGAAAAATTCCAACTAAACTTCTAACTATAACTACTTACTAATACTATGAAAGAAATAAAAGAATATCCAACTTCTACTTTTTCTTCAAAGGTTCGCATTTTTCCTTGGTCTTCCCCTAGGTCTTCCACTAGGGACCTTGGGTGCCTTCTTCGAACCTCTGGGCCTTCCTCTAGGCCTACGAACAGGTACCTCCACTATCTCTTCATCATCCTCAACAAGCATTGGGGCAGCTTCATTGCCCTCCATGTTAACCTCCATTTCCTCGGCTTCTTCCTCGACTACCACGTGTTCCTCAATTAGCTTTCCTGCCCTCTTTCCACTCATTTCCATTAGAGTGGTTGCCAACTGCGGGTCTATCTCCTTCAATGCAAAGTAGTAGCTTCGCACATCATCACATAATATTTCAGCCCACTCTCTAAATCCATTTAGTTCTTTCTTACTTTTCTTTAATTCCTTGCTAGTGTCTCTTAGTGCTTTTTCTGCAAGCAGCCACTTATTCAAGGTAATCCTTCCCTTAGCTTGTTCCTTCTTCAGAGTCTTGTTCAATTTCCTTATCCGAAGAGAGTACCTCTTAACCACTTTGGTCACGTTCTTGCCTAACGAGTTCATCTTCAAGTTCTTCTCAACTCCGTTCATGACCTACCACCATGACATTACCACAATTTGTGACCATAATCTTAATGATATAAATGATTACCAAAATATCTTTTAAACACCAACACAATGCATCAATGTATTACTTAAGGTTCATTCATAAGTATTTCTTAGGATCCCTAAATTGATTCCAGATTCTTTCCTAAAATAGAAAATTCTACCTTAAGCAATCCTAGTACTCCTAGAATGCTCAATCAAGCCTATTCAATATCAGAGTTTCCTATCCCTTAAGTTCTAAAACCTTAGCTCTGATACCAACTGTAACGACCCAGATTTTCATAAAGTATACAAATCCATAAAAACATGGAAATACCAATAGTTATCTTACAAAATCCCACTTAAACAGCCCAACGGCTAGTCTCAAACCATCAATTCAACAATAAATGCGGAAGCGAATTAAATGCTAAGTCTTCAAAGCCAGTACAACCACTAGCTAAACAAAATAAACCATAAATTCTTAATATAACTGACACGGACAGCTTCATCTAGCGATCCGTCTACCTCTTTAAGTCGTTACCTGAAAAAGATTATTAGAGAAAGGGTGAGCGAACAATGCTCAGTAAGTTCATACGGACTTCTCCGATAGCTAAGGAGAAGTGACCGAAAGAACGGACTCAATTGATAATTTCAAAGATCGGACATTATTTAAAATACCAACTGCATGTAACGAATGCAGTTAACTATTCAAAGATTTGTGGTCCTAATTCCATTCCGTCAATTCCAAGTTCCAAACACCTTTTCAGGGTGTCACACCTTTTCAGGGTGTTAAGTGAATAAGAGACCTTACACCTTTTCAGGGTGCTCCCTTATTTAGAGTTATCATGATAATCTAGAGTTCCACAAAGTCTAAGTTACACGTAGTTAACTAGACTTATTTCCATTAGTCCGTTTCCTAGGACCGTTTCCACATTAGTCCTTTTCAGGGACTAGTTAGTCCTTTTCAGGGACTATACAGCTACACCTGTTGCAATTAGTTATAGCATACTTTCCAAAATAGTGTTCCCTAAACGAGAGCATATGCAAATTCAAATGTTCTAAGATTCCCTACTACCAAAACACGTCATAGCTAAGATATACAAAGGACGTTCATCAACGTATAGTTCAAGCGCTATGGACCATATAGCATTCATGAAAGAATCATAGAGTTCCAATGAATAAAGAATTCAAGATACTTAGGAACGTAATCCCTTACCTTGCTAGCGTTGACTTCTAGCGAGTTCTTGCGTACAATCTACAATCACGCAAAGATACTACTTTTAGGGCAAGAGCAATATTTAACCCCGTCCCCCAACTTCATTTTCTATCTTTAACCTTATGAGTTTATTTCCTAAACCCCTTTTTAAGGTCTTTCTTTAGTTTAGGGTTTACATTACCCTTCATAACTTTCCCAACATACCCTTAGGTTTTACGTAAAAGTCTAATTTCAACCCAAATGTCTTAAGTTGACTTAATTTCATGAAAACACTATTCATAGCGTTGACTTTCACTATTCCAGCATTGACTTTACTATTCACGGTTTGACTTTCACTATTCACAGTTGACTTTCAATATTCCAGTTGACTTTTCACACACTTGGAACACCATGAACACACACACACAAAACCCTAATTTACAAACCCTAATTTGTGACACACACTTTACACACACACACACACCACACACTCTCGGCATACACACACTGCACACACGCACTGCACACACACACAAGCACACACACTGCCCAAACACACACACTGCACACACGCACTACACACACACTGCACACACACGCACAAACACACACACACGGACACACACACACTCCACTGCCGCCAGCCGCCGCCGCTGCTGCCGTCGCCGTGGTGGTGGTGGTGGTGGTGGTGGTTCATGCATGCATGTCTATTCCATTCCAACTTCCTCCATTAAAGAGGTTTTCAAAGATTAATAATAACCCTAGTTTTATCACTTTAGGGTTAGGGTTCTAAGTTTCGTTTCAAAATTCCTAGGTGATACCCAACCCAAGAATTAATATTTAGAGATGAGGGAATTACCTTCGAAGGGGGGGGGGGGTGAATCTTCTTCTTCCTCCTCTCTTTCTCCTTCCTTCTCCTTCTTCTCCCTCTCTCGGTTCTCTCTCTCCCCGCCTCCTCTCTCTTTCTTTAGGGTTTGTGGTTAACACAAAATAGTAGGGAGAGGGTTAAAGAGGATTTAAATACTTAGGGTTCTCCTTTTCCTATTCCAAAAAGGTTTTCCAAAGTTTGACTAGATTGGGCCCTTCTTTACTTGCCCAATTCATTAATTATTTAATGAGTCCGATCACAAAGCATTTAATATAAAAGAAAAGAAAAGAAATAATAATAATAATAATGGCCAAAAAGGCCGGTTATTACAACTCCCTCCTTCCCAACTTTCCCAACTTAACAACTTAAAAAGATTAAAAAATTTCCCTAAAAAGTCGTCCCAATTTAAAAGTCAAAACCCAAAATGGAAAGTGGGTCATACTGTACATATCATACTCACAACAATTATTTTTTCACTAACTCTTCTCTACCCCACTTTCTCTCTCCTACCTAACTATCAACACTCACAACACATCATATTTTCCTTAATTCTCTCTCCTACTTTATACTCCCTCCGTCCTAAAGTATACTCCCTCCGCCCCACCCGAAATACGACGTTTTGCCATTTTGGGTGTCCCACTCGAAATAGGACATCCAAAAATGGAAAGATTTTATTATTTTTTTTATTAGTAGGACCCACTTGTCATACTCACAACAACTTTTCATTTATTATTCCCCACCCACTTTTTCTCTCTTTCATACTCACAACACCTGTTTTTCAAATAACTTTTTATAATAAAAGATTATTATTCCTTAATCCTCGTGTCGGGACCAAGAATCCTATTTCGGATGGGACGGAGGGGGTATGTCCACTTCTCATTTGCACGAAAATTAAGAAGTGGTGGAAGTGATATAACAGTTGTGAGTATAAAAAGTAAATTAGGAGAGAGAATGAGTGGGAGAGAATATTAAGTTGATTGGTGTTATGAGTATAAAAGTAAAGTATGAGAGAATGACTGAGATGAATAGTAAAGATTCTTTGTCATTTTAGAAAAGAATAAAACCTACTCCCTCCGTCCCATTTCAAATTGCAAATACTAGGTTGGCACGAGGATTAAGGGAAAAAGTGAAAAATGTGATGTGTTGTGAGTATTGATAGTTGAGTGGGAGAGAGAAAGTGGGGTATAAAATAGTTAGTGGGTTAATGGATGTGAGTGTGCAAGTGAGTTAAAACTTGCCATTTTTGGATTTTGCAATTTTAGTTGGGACACCCTTTTTGGAAAGTTTTGCAATTTGAAATGGGACGGAGAGAGTATGTGCGATCGTCTCACGCTGTGATACGGCGCGTGAGACGCCCCCCCCCCCCCCTTTTTTCCCTCAAAATCCACGTGTTTTTTAAAGAAAAAAAAAACTCCAATAATTTTTAAATGCTATATCTTGAGATTTTGAAATCGTTTTTTTTTTTTTAAAATACCGTTGTGTTCGTCTCGATGAGACGAATAAAACTACATAGGTCATGATATGGTTTATTTAAAAAAAAAAAATTGTAACATACAAAACAAGTGAGCTGCTCGTCATAATAAAATGTACTCCCTCCGTCGCAGAGTAAGAGTCCTACTTTCCATTTTGGTACGTCCCAGAGTAAGAGTCCTACTTTCCATTTTGGTACGTCCCAGACTAAGAGTCATATTCCTAAAATGGCAAAAAATCTTTACTATTCACCCCACTCATTCTCTCTCCTATTTTACTTTTATACTCACAACACCAATCAATTCACTATTCTCTCCCACTCATTCTCTCTCCTACTTTACTTTTACACTCACAACATTTACATCACTTCCAATATTTATTAATAAGTGTGCAAATGAGGGGTAGGACTCTTACTCTGGGACGGAGGGAGTAACACTTTCTTATGAAGAAAGTAACAGTTTGGTCTTAAAAAAATAACACTTTTTATTGTAAGATGTAACAGCAGTTTCGCAAATAATATAAATAATTTTTGTGATTAGAAAATGTAACACTTTCTTATGAAAAAAGTAACAGTTTGGTCTTAAAAAAATAACACTTTATTGTAAGATGTAACATCAATTTCGTAAAATAAAATAAATAGTTTTTTTTTTTTTTTTAAAAAAAAGTGTTACATATGAGAAAAAAATGTTACATTTCCTTATAAAAGTGTTACTTTTACTGGCTAGCAAAAAATGGCCGGAAAAAAAAGTAAATAAAATAAAATAATAAAATAAAATAAATAAATAAAAATGGCGGGAACGGTCTCACAAGGTGAGACCGTCGCATAGTAGTCCAGCTCTTTAGAAAATGAACATATACTCTGGGACAGACTAAAAATGAAAAGTAGACATATACTCTGTGACGGAGAGAGGAGGGAGTAATAATTTAGTTTACTAAACACAATAATTGACACGTGCACAAAAATATTTTACAAAATTTTAGTCGTAAATATATTTGTTTAAAAATTGATTGAATGTTGAATTAAGGAAATTAACAAAGAATGGGATCTACAAACATATTACATCATTCATTTACAAGTAGGGGTGTTCACGGTCCGGTCCGGTTTTTGTCTAAATTTCACAAAACCGGGACCATACCAAAAGTGCGGTTCTGTAAAAATTTAGAACCAGAACCGGACCAATACTTTTCAGAACCGATGTCATTGGTCCGGTTCTATTAATCCGGTTCCGGTCCGGTTCTACGGTTTTACCTATATACAAATTTTTTTCACTCAAAACAATACATCCGTAAGCCAAAAACTAAAATAATTGAACATAGTGGTCTCAGCTCTCAACAATTCAAAGTCAAACCACATGAAATATTAGGTGCAACTGCAACGCATGAAATTAATTATATGAGGAAAAAACAAACATTTTTTTTGCTTAAATTATAAAATTAATGAAACACTTTCAAAAAAACAATTGTGTATATATAATACTATAGATATCAAAGATAGAAACAAGTACTACTGTACGGCAGGATCCGTCATCTTGGCAGGAATTCTTTTAAAATTGGGAACCTACGGCTTATATATATATATATATATATATATATATATATATATATATATACACTTTTATATATATTATGAATATATATTATGAATATATATTATACTATATATGAATGATTGGTCCGGTCCGGTCCAGAACCGTGTATATTTTTTAAAAACCAGGACCGGACCAATTAACCGGTTCTAGAGGATTTTGGAACCAGAACCGAACCAACGCTATTGGTTCGGTCTGGTTTTTATTGGTTCGGTCCGGTTCTATTGGTCCGGTCTGGTTCCTACATTTTTTTGCACAGCCCTATTTACAAGTGAGCAAATTTTTTTACTCGTTTCGTCTCATATTAAATGTTTCGGCTTTTTTCTTTTTTTCATTTTTCAGTTTGTTTCTAAATAAATGTAGTGTTTCTAAATAAAGTAATACTCTTAATTCAATTTTAACATTATACATGTAGAGTGAGTCTTGTGAAAAACGCGTTTTTCCTTAAGCAAAGGAAAAACGTGTTTTTCAAAGACGCTGGACATTATTATTCAAAACAAGGGGTGACATTTTTGTAAATACTGACAACCATGATAAATGTCCAGTGTTAATATTACAAATAGCCAGTGATTTCATACTGGCGTTTTATAAACATGAAACTGACACTTTTCTTAAGTGCCAGTGGTAATGTTAAAAATTGCCAATGAGTACACTGACACTTTTTTACATTGATACTGCACTTATTATAAGTGCCAGTGGTAGTGTTAATAATTGCCAGCCATTACACTGGCACTTTTTAACATTGATACTGGCACTTATTAAAAACTGACAGTGTTAGTGTCAATAAGTGTCAGTTTACATGTGCTGGCACTTTTTTACTCAATCACTGGCACTTCCGTCCGGCGCACAAAAACTTCCCGTTAATTACAAAAATGCCACCGCTCCAAACTTAAAAACACGTTTTACGCACCCTTAACATAAAACACGTTTTTTCTCAGATTTTCTCATACATGTATACACACATAAATATTCTCCTTTAAAATTTTAATATTGATAAATCCACTATGAAATTTATTGAGCTGATTATTATGAACAAATGGTGTATTTATTTTTTAAGTCTTCTGTGTTAATCACTATAAAATTGATGAATAATACTAGGGGTACAAAAAAGTCACAAAAACATGCTCACAAAATTCTAGGTGTCAAGATTTTATTTGTGTTTTTAATTAGAGTGTGGCGGGTCCATTATCAATGCAACCAATAAAATATCGGCATCTCATTTTGTGAGCAATATTTTGTGATTTTATTTTGCGCCTCTAGCCTTGCTCTAAAATTAACTCATTCCAATGGGTTGGTAAAATGGAGGGCTTTCTTCTCATACTAAGATAAGTAAACTAAGTATTGGGCCCACCACAAAGTGAGAAAAATATGGGAAAGTTTCAATGGTTGTTGACACATTTTTTTCATACGTGGTGGGTGGCTGTTATACTTTGACCTACTTCAGAAAGGAACACTGTCTCCCTCGCCAAACTAACATTTCTTTACCTTCTTAATTTTCCTTATCCAATTCATTATTCATCAACTTTTTACTCGGACACACCTTTAATATCAAGACAAAAATTTGTGTGATATATGTTTCGTTAAAAGAGTAAATGATTTGCTTCTTTTCTTATGGGTTGGTGGGGCAAGACCATTTCATCTCAAACCCGTCTCATGTATGAGACCGTCTCACATAAGATTTCCTCCAATATCAAACACATAAACTCTGAGCAAAACATGTTTTATTCTTTGTAACTAGGGATTAGCACGGGTGTTTTTTTTTGTGCGTGGATATTTATAATTACATTATATAATATTAACTAGGGATTAGCACGGGTGTTTTCTTTTGTGCGTAGATATTTATAATTACATTATATAATATTATATATTTTAAATAAATATAAATAAATTTAAAGATATATATAAATCTACTTGTGATTTTTTAATAATAGTGGAAATAGTTATTATAGTATAAAATAGATATTAAGATTGGTTAATAGTATTGGTTATGAATAACTTTATAAATTTTTAAAAAATTTACTTCGTTTGTCCCAAAATAAAAAGTATGATAGTATGACTCCTTGAGACGCGAATAACTTTTATCGTAAATAATAAGTTAAAAGTAATAGTTACTATATATAGTAACTAATACTAATAATAATATTTTTTTCAATAAGATACTAATAATAGTAATAGTTACAATATATTGTAACTATTCTAATTAGTTAATATTATTGTTAATAATAGTTACTTTATATAGTAACTATTACACTTAACTAATATTACAAATAGTAATAGTTATCTTATATAATGTAAAAGTTATTATATAATATAACTATTACTATTAATAGTAATAGTTAACTAATATAGTAACTATTACAATTAATTAATATTATTAGCTAATAAGAGAAAAATAAAAAGTCATCTAATTAAAATGTTATGGATGATGTGGCACCACCAAAAGCATGAGTTACCTAAAACTTGTCTACATGGCACCACCTAAAGACTCTACATTGACTTTTAATATATACAAATTTGAAATATAAATTTGAGATTTACAAATGGAAGATGAAAAGGTCTAAACACAATTACTTACAGAGATATTCCCACTTTTGCTATTTTTCATCTATTTAGGTGAACTTTGAATTTGACCACTGCTATATTTAAATTTAAACATTCTTATGAAATTTTAACAATTGTTATTGATAATCTAACAAAAATTCTACTCCTTCCGTCCCTATTTAAGGTTCTTAGTTTGATTTTACACGTTTATTAAGGAACTAAGGCAAATTTGAGTCAAGAATAATATAGTGTTGAGGATATAAAGGGATGACAACGGGTCGGGTTCGGAGCGGGTTTTTGTCAAAACAGAACCCGAGCCTAATGGCAAAAGGAGTCACCCGAGCCTGACCCGGCCCGAAGTCAAAGAAACCCGAACCCGACCCGAAGCGTATAAAATTATAAAAAATTTAGCTCATATTTGCTTGGGCCCAATCTATGTATAAGCTTAAATTTTAAGACAAAAACTTGTACGAGAACACCATGACCCGTCTCATGGTAGAGACGGGTCATTTTTAACCCACGGGCAAATTTTTTTTTTTTTTTTTTTCAGTTTGCCAAAAATAATAGTTACTATAACTAAACGTAATAAACGTGTTACTTATATGTAACAGTATGTATACATAAAAGTAATACATATATACAGAAAAGTAACAGTGTTTTTTTTTTTTTATGTTTTCTTCGTTTGCCAAAATTAATACTTACTATAACTAAAATGTAACGAAGGTGTTACTTATATGTAACAGTGTTTATACATAATTGTAACACATGTATAGAAAAGTAATAATTCAACCATTTACACTTTAGAACTAAAAACACTTGTGTTAGTAACATTGTAAAAATAAGAAAGTAACAAATTTATAAATGAATGTTACATTTTACTTGTATAATAACATTGTAAAAAAGTCAAGTTTACTTGTCTAATAGTATATCTATATGTTTTCAAATAATAAGTTACAATGAGTTCAATTTATCATGATACATGTAAAAGTATTACATTATCTATAGAAATCTGTTACAATTTCATCTACTAAAGTGTTACATTTACTTGTACAAATAATTACATTCATGTATATAAGTTGTTATTTTTCAAATGTTACTTTCTTTCAAAAAATAAAATCAAAATACTAAAAAATAATAAATATTATGGAAAAACACCATTACATTTCAGTATAACGATAATTACATTTAGTTATTGTTAGTGTTATACGTATTTATAGTTAGTATTACAGTTGAAAGATGAGTAAAATGAGCTATATTTTTTTTTTGTAAAACTGGTGTTACATTTACTTATAAACAATGTTACTTTATAAGTAATACAGCTGTTACATTTAGTTATACTAAGTATTACTTTTGGCAAACGAAAAAAATAGTAAAAAAAAAAAAAACTAAAAAAAAAAAACGATTTTTTTTTTGGAAAAAAATAAAATACATTGGGCCAATGGGTCGCTGCCGTGTGGCAGATCTTGAGTGGAGCATGGGTTGGGATCCTACCTTTCGCGGGCAGGGGCGGATTTATGACCAGGCGAGCGTAGGCGATGGCCCACACTGATTTTTTTTCAGAAAATATTTACCGAGTATTTTTCCCATAAATATTATTATATATTTTCTATGTCCTTAAATGACCAAGTACCAATGCCTGCCAAGTGGTAAGATTGCAGATAAGAGTTGCAGGATGTGTTTGGTTCGATTCCTAGGAGCAGTAGTTTTTTTTTTCCTTTCTTAAGCTACTCACCTATTATTTTATTAAACTCACCCACCTTAAGATTTACTTGTATTCTTGTTCTCTTTTCTAAATCCACCTACCATTTTTCTGAATTCTGATTATACCCACCCACCTTAAGAAAGTAACAAAAATACTAAATTTAATACTTAAAAATTATTAATATTCAAAAAAAATCCTCATTCAAAACATTTTTTTTAACATTTTGAGACGAAAGGATATATTAACACTTAAACATTTATTTATCGTTATTTTCTTTTACGTTGAATACTCACATTAAATAGGCGGACTTTTTTTTTGGCCCACGCTGGATATACATCCTGGATCCGCCACTGTTCGCGGGGAATGTTGTTCACGGGTCATGGGTCGACCCGTCTCTTCTATGAGACGGATCTAGGTGTTCTCAAAAGAGACCATCTCAAATTTTTATTGATTATAGAAATTGGTTTAAAATCATCAAACCTCACTAAAAACCAGGCCCGGTTTTGGGCCTGTGCAACCAGCCCAATTGCACAGGGCCCACAAATTTTGGGGGCCCCATATTTTGAATGTATAGTATATATATATATATATATATATCAGATACCGAATTAGAACAAACAGGCTACTGTGACATGTTGATAAGGTGTTCACGATGTGTCTTGGCATGTCCAGTGTTCGATTCCAAGGAGCTGCGTTATACCATTTTTATTTCATTTTTCCTCTTTGGACTTTTCTCCCATTTCTAATCTTGGGCTTCTTTTATCTTATTTGGGCTTTTCATTCATTTTAATTATTGGACCTCTCTCCCCTTCTTTTCTAGTTTATGTTTTCATTCATTTTTTCCCCCAAAACTTAATTAAAAAGTTTGATTTTCTTTTAGTAACATATTTTAATTTTAATAAATTATTTTCTTATTACGTCAACATTATTGTAATTATTTTATTTTGTATTTTTTTTATTACTAAGGGCCCCAACTTTCGTATTTAGCACAGGGTCCCTATAATTATTGAGACGGGCCTGCTAAAAACAATTACAAAAATAAATTGAATAACATATAATATTATTAACTAACATAATATCAAAACCCAAACCCGACCCTAACCCACTCGGGTCATGAAAATTGCAACCCGAACCCTACTTTTTCGGAGCGGATCGTCTTATGGTTCGGTCTAATTGCCATCCCTAATATAATTGTCCATTTATACAGCAAGTGGGTAAAAAGTAGATGGTTAAGTGATATTTTTTTTTTTTTGCAATATTTGAACTTTATGAAGACAAGGATGTCCAAAACACTATTCACCATTTGCCATTTAAGAAATAAAGTAACTAAGAACCTTAAGCTGGACATACCAAAAAGGAAAGTATGAACCTTAAAATGGGACGGAGGGAGTATTACCAATAGTTTTTAAAATACACTGAGAATAATTAGAATTTGATAATGATTTGATCAAATTTTAATCAAATTAATTTAAAAAAAGATGCACAATTATTATGAAACCTATGGAGTAAAAGTAGTTTTGATATGAAAAACAATATAATTGCCAAAACTACCAAACACCGGACTAATATATATATATATATATATATATTTTTGAGAAAATCACCTGAGTAATATATTGTATATTGTCAGAAAAGGATATAAATATTAGTAAATGGATTCTTTTAATTAAGATTGTAATTTATAAGCTTCTCACACTACTGCAAAGTAATATAAGAGATCAACTCAATAATATAGAGATTTGTATAACAATGCTTTTTTTTTTTTTTTTTTTTTGAAAAAAAGTGTCACAGTTTTCTATTAAAATTCGTAAAATCATGTGACATTCATTTTATTCAACACATGTAACATCGAAATAAATAATGACCATTGCCAATCGCTTTTGAAGTGAATGATAAAAATCTCCACAACCTTTCACGCACAATCACTTATAAACATTCAACCTAGACCATCCATCTATAAAGTGTAAGGTTAAATGTCTAGGATTCCACAAATCTTTAAATCAAGCAATATAAATTAGATTCTAATTATTCCCCAATTACGAAAAATAAATATATTTCCTTGTCAATATTGTTACACTTAAGAGGCTAACCTAGTTGGTAATGAAGTTCACCAACTCTTTTATTTATTTTGTGGTCACTAAATAATTTCACCAACTCTTTACCAACAACACAGCACACTTTTATATCATTGTTGGTTAGTGACCCACCACTTACTTCCCAATAAAATTTCAGATTAAAAGACAAAAAAAAAAAAAAAAAAAAAAAAAAAACCCAAATCCAATCATAGCCGTTAAAATCACTCATCACAACATCATCAACCATTCAGAACAATGGGTTGGGCTTATCCCTTGTACTGGGACCCACAATGATTCACCTACCCCCGACCGGGTTGGTGGGCGGTCTATAAACACCTTTACCAAAACACTTCCGGTTCAAACCGGATCATGATTCCCCATATAACCCTTCATTTGTGCTTCCTCTCAATTCAGGTTCCTGATTTTAATCGGCAATCAAAGAAATTATCCGGCAACGTTTTATATACAGTTCACCGGAAAAAAATGGCAACTAACGGCGAGTCCAATCCAGAACAGGCCACTAGACATCAGGAAGTTGGCCACAAGAGTCTCTTACAAAGTGATGCTCTCTATCAGGTATTAAATCTTTCATTTCTTGATTTGCCTTTCACAAAATCAACTTTATGTGTGGATGCATGTTGATCCGAAGCCAATTTCTACCCAAATCCCAAAAAAGTAAAAACAAAAAAAAAAATTGATTGATTTTTTTTTTTTTTTTTTTTTTTTTTTGCAGTATATTCTTGAAACTAGTGTGTACCCAAGGGAGCCGGAATCGATGAAAGAGCTGAGGGAGGTTACAGCCAAGCATCCATGGTTAGTTTTGATGAAATTCTGAAGCTAGATTAGAATTACCCTGTGACCAAATTGGGGATTTTTTTTTTTTTTTTTTTTGATGGGGAATTAATTTAAATTCTTGAAACAGGAACATCATGACAACATCAGCTGATGAAGGGCAGTTCTTGAACATGCTCCTCAAGCTAATCAATGCAAAGAATACCATGGAAATCGGTGTTTTCACCGGTTACTCTCTGCTTGCCACTGCCCTTGCTCTCCCTGATGACGGCAAGGTACACATTT
Organism: Campanula takesimana; assembly: GCA_026119855.1. Classification (NCBI taxonomy): domain Eukaryota; kingdom Viridiplantae; phylum Streptophyta; class Magnoliopsida; order Asterales; family Campanulaceae; genus Campanula; species Campanula takesimana. Next base: position 2,880,617 of record JAOWBW010000005.1, read on the forward strand.
TGTAGTTTTTGAGCGTGACATTTTGTCGAATAACTTATGTGCAAGTATATTTTAATTATTAAATGGCTTATGATTGGAATTAATTGTGCAGATCTTGGCTATGGACATAAACCGAGAAAACTACGACATCGGTCGACCCATAATTGAGAAAGCAGGCGTTGCCCACAAAATTGAATTCAAAGAGGGCCCTGCTTTACCTGTTCTTGATCAAATGATCAAAGATGTACGTTTTTTTTTTTTTTTTTTTGAAATAAATGTCTATTTTTATTTATTTAATATTTATTTTTAATTGAATCAAAACTCAAATATTAAAAAAAATGCATCATGAGATGTATACTCTTTCCATCCCAGCACAGCACAAGTGACACTTATTTCCTTTACGGTCCGTCTCGGCACGAGTGACGCTGCTAAAAATGAAAATGTTTTAATATATTTATATTCAACCAACTTCACCATTTAACCCTATTTATTCTCTCTTTTCATTTTTCACTATTCAGTTTACTAAACCAACACTATTATTTACCTCCCTTATTCACTCTCTCTTCATTTTCTACCACACACATTAATCTTTTTCTTAATTTTCGTGTTTAAAAAATTGGTGTCATTTATATCGGAAGGGAGGGAGTATATGCTTAATTAAGGCTAAATGGCTAATAATGATAATGAAATTTGCAGGGGAAATATCATGGGACATACGATTTCATTTTTGTGGACGCTGACAAGGACAACTACATCAATTACCACAAGAGGTTGATCGATTTGGTCAAGGTTGGGGGACTGATCGGCTACGACAACACCTTATGGAATGGATCTGTTGTGGCCCCACCTGATGCACCAATGAGGAAGTACGTCCGATATTACAGGGACTTTGTATTGGAGCTTAACAAAGCCTTGGCCGCTGATCCCAGGATCGAGATTTGCATGCTCCCTGTCGGTGATGGCATTACCCTGTGCCGCCGCGTAGCCTAATTTCTCTACTTTTTTTACTTTTTTTTTTTTTTCTTGGGTCACCAACTTTTTTTTTTTTTTTTTTTTGGCAAAGTCACCAACTCTTATCTTTGTTGTCGTTCTATGAGGTTTCAATGTTAATTACAAAATATTCGAATATTTCTATTGTATTTTATTTTTATGAGGGGATGTTTTTCTGGCCCGCACTCTTTAACAAACAATATCTATTTATAATGATAATGCACTCTGTGATGTGATTGATCTCAATTTTTATGACTTTGAAAATTAATGATTTAGGTTGAGTTTGATGCATCAAGCACTAGATACTTGATGTGTTGGGGTGTCAACCCAAGTCTTACATCGGCAATTGAAAGAAGAATTACTTAGTATATAAAGGTGTCCATACACTCCATTAGTATGAGGCCATTTGGGAGATGACAAAAAAAAAAACCCGTGCGAGCTGGGCCTAGAGGTGGCAAAACGGGTTCCCGGATAACATTGGGTAAAACTCAAATTTGTCCATTAAGCTTAATGGGTATATAGGGGTATTATTCGTAACGCCAATTAATTATTAATGGGTACAAATAGATAATACCTAAACTTATTCATTAGTTAATGGATAATACCCAGGTATACCCAATAATTTTGTGATATGTAACACACCCACCCTCACCCAACATACCACCACCACTCTCATACCCCCTCCACCACCTCAATAACACCTGCACCATTGCGCCACTCCACCTAGTTGACTCCACCACCTCCCCCATCCAAGTTGCCGCAAGACCGCCTTCCGCCACCGTCTCCACCCATGACTGCCGCCACCACACCACCTCAACTATCCCAATTGTGGCCACACTGCCACTCCACAACCTCCGTTAGCGGCTTCTCCAAAGCTTTATTTCTGTCATTGCCGTCACCCCTAGGGATGGCAATTTGGCCGAACCCGATCCGTACCGAAGTGAAATCGATCCGAAAATTTCGGATATGGTTTGCATTTTTAAGATCCGTTCGGGTTTCGGATCGGGTTCGGTAACATCCCTGATCCGATCCGAGATCCGACCCGAGCATATTAAGTTTATAATTTTTTACTACTACCCCCTCATGTTGTAGGAATATACACATCACCCTCCATATATAAGAAAAAATCTAGGGTTTGGAAGGTTATTTTCTTTCTCAGTCGAGTAAAGCAAAGCCGCCGACTCTCTCACTCTCTATGCCGTTCCTTCCGACTCTCTCTCTCTCTGTCTCACTCATCGGCGTTCCGTACTCTCTCTCTCACTCATCACAATCGATCGTTCCCTACTCTCTCACTCTCTATGCCGTTCCGACTCTCTCTCTCTGTCTGCGCCGTTCACAACACTGCCGTTCCCGTTGCTGTGCCGGTGCCCGTGGCTCGCCGTCCGTTCTTCTCTTGGCTCTCCTCCTCAATTTCCATCGAGCTACTACATCTCCAACGAATTTTACCTCTATTGAGGTAATTTATCAAATCATAGCCATTGAATTTCAGATTTTTTTTTTGTTTTTTTTTTTTTTTTTTTTAGCAATTGGTTTTGTTTGATCGATCGATTAGTAATTCCCCCAATCCGTCCGTCAAACCTAGGGTTTTCTGGGAAGAGATTCGGATCAATTCGGGTCTCGGATCGGAGCGCGGATCTCGGATATTCGGATCGGATCGGATTCGGTATAGGGGTTCTGATGTTCGGATCGGATTCGGATATGACCTGATCCGATCCGAACCCGACCCGTTGCCATCCCTAGTCACCCCTGCTGCACACACCACCGCCACCACCTTTTCATCCTTTTTTCCTTGACTTTCACTACTAGAAAAACGCGTTTTACCCACGGAAATTTCCGTCGGCAAACACCAAATTCCGTCACTAAGTTTATGTTACTGACGGAAATTTTCCGTGGGATTTCCATCGGTAAAATATTGTTGCTAATATCGACGGACGTTCCGTCCCTATTACCTACGGATAATCCGTCAGTAAGGCCTCGGTAAATTAAAAAAAAATCCATGGGAAACATTTCCCGGTCACCGGCCGGAATATTACCCGCATATTTTGACGGAAATTTCCGTCACTAACTTTGTAGTTACTGACGGAAAATACCGTCGGAACATTCCGCTGATCTTCCGCCGGTGACCGGGGAATTGTTTCCCACGGAAATTTCCGTGGGTAAACTGAACATATTTTTTTTAAAAAAATTGTTCATTACAAGCAGGCCACCTGTAACAAAACGTGCACATTCATAGAGTCTCACCATACTAAAACCATTCAATTAACAATAACATTCCCACCATACCAAATGCTTACGTAACAATCCAAAATAACATATTACAATACTTTTAGCTGTTTCAAAACAGAACATACCAAATATCTCCAAATCAAATAAAAGTCATTAACCATTACCGACCCTACGACTTTGGGAGGTGCTACAACCACCACGACCACCCCTCCGTCCACTTCCATTCAGATTTAGGTATAGCCCAACAGATGAGTTAGAGTTATTGCCGCTAGAAGGTTGCTGAGTCTGCTGTTGGAGCATAGACATCATCATTTCTTGCATTTTTTGGTGCATTTGTTGTTCCATTTCCTCCCGCATTTGTTCAACTTGAGTGTTTACTTGGGTGTTAAGAGTCTCAGTCAAGCTTGCTATAATCTCATCTTTATATCTCATCTGAGCATTATAGTCCATATTCTGACCGTTGGAGGAAGAAAAAGACAGAGAAGACCGGTTACTCAATGGCAAGTCATCAAAGAAACAAGCTCCATGCTCTCCAAAACCGGGAAATCGATCACCTCTTTGTCGCTTGTTTTGAATACAAATGGCCTTCCAAAGTTCTCCTCGAAATGGAGGGCGTTCAGTGCTTTCAGGTTCCATATTTCCTTTCTCAGTAGCATCCTCACGAGCACGCTCCACATATGTTTCCTGTTCATTATAGAAAAAGAAAAACCAATTAATATTGACAAAAAAAGATGTAGAGTGAGAATGTAAGCACCAAAAGGAGCAAATTTCATATGAGGTGGAGCATCATTTTAAGATTGCTTCATATGTATAATATAGATATCTAACATATTTTGACCCATGGCAACAAAAATTTGGAAAAACATCAGTTGAATCCAGATAGAACATTATATTATAGAAGTTGGTTGAAAGAAAATGTGTATACTATTGGCCACCTATAATTGCTTGTTTCTGTTTTCTCTTGTTTCAAAAAAAAAAAAAAAAAAATCCCACAACATGGCTGCTAAGATTTGAAACTCCAACATTATCTTATAGGATACAACCACCAGACTAAATTAATGCATCTTTGAGCCATGCGAAAATGGATAGTCATCATTTCATAAGGGAAAAATGTACAATCAAATAATTTTTTGATCGAAACATTCTAAGAGGTGATTTTTTAAAAAATAAAAATTCTAAGAGCTGAAATAGACTAGAAAGCAGGAACCCACTGCACACTTGAAGCAGGTCAGCACCCACTACACACTTGAAGCAGGTCAGCAGGTGAAATATCAATCAATCTGAATTCATCCAAGGTTTTACCCGTAGCATTACAAGTACTTACTGAGCATAGTAGAGGGCTTCAACAAATGCAAAGAAAAAAAGGGACATCCAACTTTTAAAATATATTTCAGTGAGTTTCTAATGAATGTTGGTCAAGTTAAACAACATTGTTAGAGGACAGGTTGTACTAACGTGTTAGAATATCTGAGCTCTTAAATGGGAAACCCCATTTTTGGAATAAACTTTCTTGCAATTTGGACATTCATTTAGGGACGGAGTGAGTAAGAAATTACCTGTCAATATATCCAAATTGCAACTTTAGAAAGGCATATTACCACATTCACAAACCTAGTGTTTACATTTTACTCCCTCCGTCCCGCAATAAATGTTATGATTGATAACCTTAAATACTCCTAGTAAGTACCAGTATTAATGTGTACTATGCAAAAACATATGTAAAATAGAACTTGTAAATATAGATACTTACATATATTTCCTTGTAGTGATTGCTAACCCACTTTCTTGTGCCATCTGGAGCCACAGAAGTGTGGGTAGCAAGGAACGCTTCAGCAGCATCAACTTCTGGCCCATGTCGCTTAACCTTAAATCATAACAAAATCATATAGTACGAAAATATTAAAATTAATTATTACATTTAAGTAAAAAGAGAATGCTAATTAAAATAATAGTAATGAATTAAACTTACCAAACGGTTCCATGACTCACAGTGGTTAATAGACCCCCCGATATGCACACTACCCTGTCCCTCGTTCGAGTTCCTATTAGTCTTGGCTATGTCAGAATTTTTCTGAAAACTTGAACTCCTCCAATGTGCTTCCCACTTGGTCCATACATGTGGCGGGTAATTATTAGGAGGCTTACCATTTGCTTTCCACTTTTTATGCATCGCGTGCACATTCATCCTGTAGCATTTAGTAATCATCTGTTTGAACGTTGTGTTTATCTGCTTCTCAATCGGAAGGATGAGTCATCACACCCTCTTCACGAGGACACTCTTTGTGCCAACGCATGGCTTCCGACCAGTGGCGGAGCCAGGAAATATTATCATTGGGGGCAGAAATTACAAAAAAAAAAAAAAAAAAAAAAAATCAGCGTACAAACAAACTTACAATAATGAGTAATTCATTAATAATAACCAAGGCAGTAAGTGCACTTCACAAAATGATCTAGTAACCTTTACAAGGTTTTGTACAAAAGAAGTATCCACAAAAGTACAATTTTGCAACCCATTTAATAAACCAAAAGAAGCATTACAACCCCCCTCGTCTATTTTTCATCTTTTGATAGCGTTCCAAAATCACTTCATTATCAATACCATCAAAAATTTCCTTCTCAACATAGGTCATTAGACAATCCGACAACCATTTATCACCCATTCTGTTGCGCAAATAAGTCTTCACGAGATTCATCGCAGAAAATACCGTTTCAACTGAGGCCGTTGCAACCGGAAGGATTAATGTCAAAGTAACAAGCCTATACACTAGTTGGTAGATTTCATTCTTTCTAGTGAGAACCAACCTCTCTGCAAGTTCACTAACTCCTTTCAGTTCTGAAAATTGATCACTGGACTTCACATCTAAAATATATGTCTCAAGTTGATTGTCAAGTAAAGAAAGCTCATTCTCAGAAAAATCTTTAGGATACAATGTAGCGAGACGAACCAATTTTTCTTTATCAAAGCGGGAGAATGAATGAGATGGATCTAAAGCCGCCATGCATATAAGCAAATTTGTATGTGTTTCATTAAAACGGTCATTGAGCTCTTGAAGTTGCATATCTACTACCGGGTAGAACACTTCGACACTAAACTGATGCATATATGTCATTTTTTCAATGTTTCGCCTTGATCGCCCACGAAGAACAAACATATCATCCATGTTAGGAACCTCAATATAATTTTTCACACAAAATGATGATACTTCATTTAATAAAGAACCCCATCCTCCGTCTCGCATAAATTGCAACCGTTGCTTGGAAATTTTTACCAATTCTATTGCATTTATAATGTCTTGATTCTTTCTTTGTAAAGATTGGGACAAATCATGTGTGATTGCTAAGATATTTTTCATCAAATGAAGTGAAAATGCAAACTCAAAAGATTGCAATGCATCCAACAAGGAACAAGATTCAAGCTTTTGACAAGGATCTTTCTTAAGAATTTCAAGGACGTCAATAACGGAAGAGAACATACCGATTAATCGCAATAGTGAGTTATAATGAGAACTCCAACGAGTGTCTCCGGATCGCTTGAGCCTAGTCTCTTGATTTAAACCTCTTCCACTTGGCAACTCATTATTTGAAAGTGCATCGGCAACTTTAATAGCTTGAGCATCAATGAGAAGGGCATTACGCTTACTAGAACTCCCAACATGATGTACAACTTTGGCAACCATATCAAAAAGAAACTCCATCTTTAAATTCTTTTTTGCAACAGCGACAAGTGTCAATTGGAGTTGATGTGCAAAACAATGAACATAGTAGGCACAAGGATTATCTTTCAAGACTAGTGCCTTTAAACCATTAAAATCACCTCTCATGTTACTAGCCCCATCATATCCTTGACCACGAACATTTGATATGCTAAGGTTGTGCTTGGAGAGAAAATCATCAAGTGCCTCCTTAAGTGATAAAGATGTGGTGCTCTTGACATGAACGATTCCCATGAAACGTTCAATGACATGTCCCAAACTATCAACATAACGTAAGATGATTGCCATTTGTTCTTTAGTAGATATATCACGAGCTTCATCTACTAATATCGAAAACAATGAACTGCGAATTTCTTTGATGATCTTTTCTGTGGTTTCGGATGCACAAGCACTAACAATATCTCTTTGAATGTCGGGCGAGGTTAATTTTACATTTCCCGGCCTATGATCAAAGTACACCTTGCGCACATCTTCATTGTGAGTAGCATGAAACTTTAAAACTTCAAGAAAGAGACCTTGATTGGAAGAATCTTCAGATTCATCATGTCCACGAAATGGCAATCGTTGATGCAAAAGAAGTCTAGCAACATTCAAAGAGGCAGTCAAACGAGTTCGATAGTCATTTTCATCTTGTTGTGTCTTCTTGTTCCATCTTGGTTCAATGTGATGATTATAATTCATTAACGCTTGACAAGATCTCGAAGCTTCATTATGAGCACTACCCGGCCTACCAACATGATCGTTAAATCTTTTTTTCTTCTTCCAATTAGTAAAACGATTCACAACAAAAGCATCACAACAACCGGAGTGTTTCTTTGAATCGGGCTTGAACACATAACAACATAAGAAAAAAGCTTTCTCCTTTTGAATGCTATATTTTAACCAAGGAAATTCATCAAACCATGAACTATTAAATCTTCTCTTTACTTCTCCAATCATAGTTTGCTTAAAATTATGAGCACGAGGTTGACAAGGACCCCTTTGTAAATAAGCTCTTCGAATTGTATCCCTCAAATTGACATCATAGTGTGATATTGGCTTTCTAAGTGCGGGATCCGCGGGAAGATTGGCAATATCAAACTCAATGCAAACCCTCTTTGCACCACCTGGCCCGTTAGGATCATCAATCATCGTAGGAGATACCTCTTTTGAAATAGGAGTTGTGTCGTCCTTCAATGTCGACAATCCATTTGTAGTGCTCAAAATCGGCGATGGTTTGGGAACTTTTGCATAAAATCTCTCCATAGCTTGAAAATCTAAAATAAAGTAAAAATTCTAAAATTATTGTGACTACATAATATGTTCCTTAAACAATAAATAAAACACCATAACAAGTATCATAATTCATAAGGAGAACATATACTGGTCAATTAGCAAAGTTAATAGAACCTAACAAACTTTCATAAGAAAAGTTACTGGAACTTATCAATTTTTTATTAAAAAATTGTCAATAGGCATAGCCATGTAAATTATATACAAGTCAATCAATTAACAGTGAGTATTTAATAGAGTGCAAGTGCAAGCCAACATTCAACACCTGTTGTCGAGTTGTCCCTCTGCCTGTCTGTCTGCCACCGAAAATTTATTTTGAGTTCAACAATTTAAATTAACATTAATACAAGGATTAAAATATGGGAGAAAGAGAAAGAAGCATACCAAAGTACCAGGATCAGATTTTTGCCACAACTTTTTCAAGTTCTTTCCTATTTCTTCAAACCCTAGATTTCCCAATCACCAAAATTACCCTACCTCTTCTGCAATAGCGATATCTATAAGCCATATTTCACTAGATGTTTGCTAACCACTTATCTTCAAGCTAGAGAAATCATCAAAAACTCGAAAATTGATTGAATCGCTCGGTGGGGAGACTCGCCGTTCACGCTCTCAAATATCCTCCGTATGCGAGTTAGTGATTACATCTAGCGTGAGTTATTCTTACCCTTTAAAGTTACTCCATAAACCTTTAATTTTTAAATTGTGAAGAATAAACCCTTGCCAGGTTTTTCAATGGGGGCATAATGGAATCCTAGTGTATTTTTTCTTTTAAATCAAGGGGGGTAAGATTTGAAAAATTACACTAAACCCCCAAAAGTTTAAAAAATTTGCACTAGTATTTTTTTTTTTTTAAACCAATGGGGGCAATTGCCCCCCTTAGGCCCTTAGTAGCTCCACCTCTGCTTCCGACCTATCTTTTGATGCGTATATTCGTTGCAATCTCGGTATGAGCGGCATATAACGCAACTACGCCCGAGGCACATTCTTCTTGTGCTTGGCACTACCCCTAGGTGGTGGCTTATACCTACAAAGCCCACACATAAAACAAGAAGTGAGACCCTCATTCTCCTTGTAAAAAAACATGCATTGATTTTTGCACGCATCAATTTTATCATAACCAAGACCAATATGCCCCACCAACTTTTTAGTGCCGTAAAAATTACTAACCATCTTATTTTCTTTTGGTAGCAACCGTTGTATCAATGACGTGACACGGTTGTATGTATGTTGGCTCATATTTGAATCAACCTTGATATTAAGAAGCCCAACCACTATCTCCAACACTGTGGACTCTGCACCTTCATAAATTTTCTCATTTGCAGAGTTCATTAAATCCATAAACTTCTTTGCATCAGGATTAGGTTCCTCTGTTGGATTAGGGGTCCAATCAAACTCTGGACCGGCTGCATCTCGAACCATATCATCCATTCCCACGGACGGCTCTATTTCATCAACCAATTGTTCAGGTTCCCTCCTTTGATCACGTTCAACAATAGATGATTTTGAACACTTGTTACAACGGGATAGGGCTCGCCATGCGCTACCCATATCTTGTAACCATGAACGAACCCTACATCCATAAGATGTTTCTTGACAAACCCATCACCAAGAAATTTTTTATTCCTACACTTTTTGCAAGGGCACCTAATCTGCCCATCGCGCATGCATTGGGGATGCACTCTAGCAAACTCCTCAAAACGATCTAAACCTTTTACGAATTGAGTTGTGATACCCCTTCTATTAGGATTTCTACGATTATCCATCCAACTACGATCATTATCGGACGTGTTTAGCACCTGCATTTCATAATATTTTAATATTATAGATTTAATTAAATATTACTATTCACCAAATTTGAATTCCCAACATCAAGTAACAGAGCACAATTAATATTACAATTCACCAAATCTACTATTGCTATAGAAAAAGAAAGAAGCGCTTAAATAAATAATTTTGGTCAGGCTAAACACAAACATCTAGACTCTATACTGCTCACCAAAATGTTCTACAAGTATCCGATCTTGATTTTATGCTCATTCTACTACTTGTTTTTACACAAATGAGCATTATGAAAGCAACTAGTTATCGTGGACTAACGACTATGCATAAAAAGGTTCGCACTATGAATTGAATAAAAGGGTTTGCACCAAGAGGATCAGATCCTCGTCATCACTAAAATGCTCAAATTTACTGTTGAAGATACCAGTGTGATGGAATATATGGCACGAAGACATGCTTTTTAGGCACATGCACATTACACGACAATTCAATCTTATGGCTTGTCTATGTAATGGCACAACAGCTTTTTAATACCATATCCAGCCTTTAGACCAAATATATATATTGCTATTAAATTTTTTGAACCACCTAGCTTTTTTGGTAATAATATAAATATATAATCATGTAAGATATTGTTGTATCAAATCTAAGTTTCTTTTTTGACCAGAAAATTTACCTATTAGCATAACATCAGGTAAGCACATCATTACAAAGCCATTAAATTCACAAGTCAAATTAATCACAAAACTAAAGAAAACGGAATAAAAACTAAGAAACCCTAACCAGTTAAAGGTTCGATTCGAGGCACAGGGGCCGCCAGAGAATAATAGTTTTTGGCTGGAGAGGAAGATAGAGAGAGAGAGAGAGAGAGATTAGATAAGGAAAAACTAAAGGGGGAGGGGGCAGCTAGCTAGGGTACGACATTCAAACAACAAACCTGGAAAACAAATCACGAAATTGCAGGCGGTGGATGATGCGAACGGAGGGCGATGACAAATGGAGGACGACGGTGGCCGGTGTTGGTGAATCGGAGGGAGGAGAAGGGCCCGCCTTCGACGAGTGCGGTGTGTGTGGGTTTCTTCGTTCGGTGGAGAGAAATCGGAAAATAGGAGGTATAGAATCAACTGAATAGGATATCGAAGGGGACGGGCCATGGGTATTAATTTCATTAAAAATGTTACCCACAGAAATATCCGTGGATAGTTCCGACAGACACAATCCGTGGTACTATCCACGGACTATCCGTGGATAATTTTTAAAATGGTGGGTAATTGATTTTTTCCAACCAGTAGGATTCCCGCGCTGACAGAGCCAAATATTCCGTCACTAACCTTTTTATTTCCGTCACTGAATTTCGTGGGTAAAACCGTTTTCCTAGTAGTGTTTATATTTTGTATTACATCAAATAATATTCTTTTATTTTGGTAATCTTTGTAAATAGAGTAGGAAATAATTTATGGACGGGCAGAATTTTAGTTTCTTACCATCCATGGAAATTGTTACTTTTTTTTTTTTTTTTTTTTTTTTTTTTTTAAGAAACCAGGGCGGCACCTGGGGAGATTTTATTAATTATAAAATATAAGTACAAGAGGGGGACAACCACCCGACTCATTGTCGGATATGGAGCCGGACCTCGAAATCCAAAAAATAAACCAACTCCTCAAAAGGTAAAACCATCTAAAAAATAAAAGCCTGAAAAAATTAAACCAAAGAACAATCCTAATAAATTCAAAGGAATTCAAAGGAGCCCAATGATCCATCAAATGTCCAAGTCCAAAGCCTGAATAAGTTGATGTTGATAACCAATAAGGCCCAATCCACCAAATAGCCCAACTGAATCCAACCCAGAGGTGACCCATGCCAAGGCAACCCGCTCCAGAAAGAAAGATAGCGGACGTTCCATGCGCTGATGATCAGTCCGTGTGATACCCCATAGTCCGTGTCGGGAATCCGTGTGCTCTCCATACGTGCCCGTGTGGCCATGGAACACGCACCATCAGTACGTGTGAAAGGGGCGCATCCCACACGGGCACGTGTGACCTCCACACGGGCCCGTCTGCCTTCCCTGAAAACGAAACGAGTCTGTGTGCCTCCCCACACGGGCCCGTGTGCCTTTTTTGCAACCGAAACGAGTCCGTATGCCTTCCTTGCACTCAAGTAACTATTCCAAAGAACCAAACACCATAACCAAGCCGCAGCAAACACCAACAACATCAAATAATTATCGACGCTCAACATAGTATCCACTTTCATCAAAACGTAACGCGTCCAAGACACTCCGAGGAAGCTCCCTTGACGATCCATATGTCCAAACCGTTTTATGAATATGAGCTTCAAAAGCCAATCTATCCGCAACCCCATTTGCTTAACGAAGAACATGACGTAACTCATACCCTCCAATCAAACTTTCATATTCCCGCAATTCATACGTGTATTGCCACGGACACTTATTTCGCCCTTTTAAAATATTCACAGCTACTACGGAATCTGAGTTTACCTGAACTGAAAGTAAACCCCAAGAATGACATAAGCGCAGGCCATCACGTAAAGCAAAGATCTTCGCCTTCATGTTGGTTCCATCTCCGTAGTAGTGTGAAAAGGCACAAACAAAAGCCCCCATACCATCCCTTATTGTTGGTCCCAAAGGGCAACAAGGGTATGAAAAATAGCTAGAGGGGGGGGGGTGAATAGCTGTTTTAAAATTCTTTTCGTACCCTTGAAAAACTCAATTGCAAATGCGCACTTTATCAAGTAAGCGTTATGAGATGCGCCTAAGTGAGTGAGTGAAATGCACAGCGGAATTTAGTAATGAAAATAGGCGCAAAGTGTGATAAAGGGGCGCACACACACTCTAAGTATTTTGGCTCAAAGTGGTTGAAATAAGGAACTAAGGCAAGTGATATAACAACACAACACAATTCAGTTCAATCAATCTACAATGAGTAAACAAGCAAATAGTGAGTGAAAATAATAACTTGAAAGAAATGACAAGATAATAACACAAGCTATTTGGAGAGGTTCGATCAATGAAAGATCTACGTCCTCTACCAAGATGGTTAGTCTTGGATTTCTAATGGAGATCTTATATAATGAGTGAGTGTTACAAATTACAACTTTTGAGATCCTACACTAACTCAAGATCTAATATTCTATGAATGAACAAATCCAAAACAATAACCGGTGTATCTCTAAAAGATGGATCTAAATGATCAAACTTAAAGAGGTGCGTGTGTGTTTAGTATCAAGGCTCTTTATATCTTTATGATTTAGAGCACAATGAAACTAAAGTGTTATAGCTTGAAGATCTGGGCTAAGGATGAAGGTATGAAGATGTTCTTGAGGAAATCTGGAAAAACGAAGGCAATCTTCAAATCTTCAACAAATGCTTAGAGAGAGAAATTCTTGAAATTCTTAGCAAAACTCAGCAACTTCAAAATGTTGAAGTTATGGGGTATTTATAGTGAACTTCAAAAAAACTAGCCGTTGGAAATCCTTGTGGATAAGATGAGCTGTCGCTCGTTGATTGGAGCATGCATATATTATGGCCATTTTGACACTCAACATAAATGTGACCGTTATGGACACGTGTCAACAGATTAGGCGCATATGCATCTTTTAACCACCGTTGGATCATTGGCGTAATTTGAATTCTCTTCAAGTCTTCGAGTCTTCAATAAATCACTGAGTGTTGAATAAATACTTTGAGGCACGTTTGAGCCAAGAGGCGCATTGAGCCAATAGGCGCACAGTAAGCGTGCGTTTAAATCAAGGGGCGCAGAGGCGTGTAACATAGCTTATGAAGAAATCCTTATGCGCACGCTCTAAATGGCGCAGGGCGCGAATGTAGAAGGCGCGTGGCGCGTGGCGCAGGAGGCGCATATGCGCGGCTCAAACTCACTGAGTGATTTTTCTTGAATCTTGATCTTCTTGCCCTATTTCTAAGCCTATTCTATAACAATGGACAACCTAAAAAATGAAGTATAAATACTTCTTACATGTGGGTCTAAAGTCCATGAAATAAAACTTAGGTGATGGATCAATCAAATCTAATAAATCCTATTACATTAAAACTGAGATATATGTGGGCATACCCAACAATATCCCCCTATTTGATTGATGCCATTACCTACTATATCAAGGACAAACATTATATTTGATAAAAACATGTCCAAATGAATGAAATTGGTAATTCATGTCTCAAGTTTAATGCACACACTAGTCCAAAATATAGATTCCTAATCTATTCCAATAAGAATAAAGAGTTACATATGGAAAGATAGAAACAACAGTTTAACACATTCAAGATGATATATGATTTTTAGTTTTGAAATGTGTTTAAACCAAGTTTAAACTTGATGCATGAAAGTATGAAACAATTCAATATGATACATATGAATTTAAACAATATTCATTGTTCTACAAACAAGGAGTTTGAGTGAACAAGGTTTGATAATAAGTGATGCATTGTTCTCATTAAAACTTGGGGTGTAAGAGTTACAAGTTACAAGTTTTGAATAGAACAAAAACAAAAGGTGCTAAAACAAGTAAGCACAAAATCACTATCACAAAAGAGATGATTCTATTACAAAAAGGTTCTAAAAACTTACAAACAAAGATAATAGAAACTAAGGGTTGGGAGGCGCATCATCTTCCTTCAAACCTTCAACGATCTCTGAAACAGAACGCTGAATTTGTTTTGCGAGCTGATGACTACGGTTCGCTAACCCTTGAGTGTCAGTGACACTGGAGTGAGTGGCAGTGATACCGTCTCTAATGTAACTCAAGTGATTCACATTGATGTTTTGGTATTCATCAATGGAACGCTGAGTGATTTGCTGCTGCTGTGAAATATTTTCTTCTAAGATTTGAATGTGAGCTTCAATGGCATTTTGAGCCGTGATAATATCGGAAGAAATATGTTCGGCGCGTCTGTCAGAGCTTGAGTGAGCAGCAGTAAAATGAGTGACGACCAATTCTTTCAGGACATCCAACTTAGATACTAGCACGTTCATGTTGGATTGAGACGCAGCAGACTGAGGTATGAAAGTAGGCGCAGAGGTAGTGGTTTGCGCCTGATCAATATGAGGTTGAACCTGAGTCTGCGCCGGAGGAGGAGAAGGAGCAGAAAGTTTGTCCTTGAGAGAGTTCATCTCCCCCTTAATGGCAGCGATCTCTTCAGATTGATCAGTGAGTAAGGAAGTAAGAAGCTCAAATTGAGACTTTATATGAGTCTGTCCTTGCTCTAAGTTTGCTTGCCCCTGCTGCAAAGAATGAAGAATGGAAAGTACCTCGCTCAAATCGGGAGCAGATGGAGGAGGCGCAGGGGTAGAGAGGGGCGCATCATCTTGAAGGGGCGCAATAGGAGATAGAGGCGCAAGAGGAGGTGAATGAGTAGGAGACTCAAATTCATCTTCAGTTTCAACATCAACAGTTTCAACAACAACTGTTTCAACATCAACAGTTTCCGTTGTGATTTGATCTGGTCCAGGTGGAGGCGCAACTGGAGAAGGAGTGCGCTGAGGGATGGTCTCTTGCTCCCCCTGAACTGGTTCCTCTAAGTCTGAAACATCATCGCCAAAAAAATCAGAGAGAAGTTGTACCCTTGACACGTTGGTCCGTTGAAATTTGAATGAGGGCGCACGGGGAGTGGGGGCGCGTTGAGAAGGCGCGCGCTGGGTAGGCGCGGAAACAGAAGGCCCTTTCTCAATATCAGCGCTTGATCCAGCGCCTTTCATGCGCTCTAACTTTTCTGACTCAGCAGCTTGTTTTGCTTAAAAATATTCATCTCTTTTTCTTTGAGCCTCAAGCCTGCTGGCTTCCTGCGCTAGCCTTAGATCTCGCTCTTCATCAGATTCAAATCTGGTACGTTTGATAGGCGCAAGAGGAGGGTCATCAACCACTCGTTTTCCTTTGCTTTTCTCTGCGCCTGGCACGGGATCAGCGCTTTGTCTAGCGCTTGCCTTCACTGCACTCTTTATTAATGGTGCGCTTTTAAGGACAGGCGCATCATCTGACTCTGTGTCTTCATCAACTAAGCCTTCAACAGTCTTGATTTGAATGCCTTTGGCGCGCTTCGTAGGCTTCTTTCTGCGCTTCTTGAGGTCCAAATTCGCTTTACCAAAAATTGGAACATCATTGATCTTGTACTCAGGATTCTCATTCAAAAACTTAACTAACTCAGGGTAAGTTAGAAAAAGTTTTGTGAGAAGAAGGCAGTGTGAGCGGAATCGGGTCTTTCCATCACTTTTGTTCTTCACAAATTTATCAATTTGCTCACGCAGTGTCTTAAATAAAATGTGAGGCCAGTGAAGCTTCTCCTTGGCCATGATGGCAGCTGTGTATTCCCATTGTTCCACCGTGAATCGGTTCACGTTCCCGGTTTTGAAAACAATCGAAGTTCCCACCAAGTGCGCGATGTGAGTCAAGAGTTCTCCACCATCTCGAATTTCGGTGTTTTTGATATTATTTTGAAGCGTGGGAATATTTAGAAATGAGGCAGCCATCCTGTTCTGATCATCAATAGAGAAAGTCATCGGACGCCCAATAATGCGATCTTCACCCGTAGATGGAAAACCAAGCAAGTGTCGAATCACAGATGATGAAATATGGACGTCAACATTTTGAACGCGAGCCTCAATCCGGTAGTGAGTGCGCCCATTTACATCAATTTCCACTAGAACAGCAGTGGAAAAGAACTCATCCACGAGGAGCGCAGAATAAAAAGCTTGGTCCATGGTGAATAGTGGGAGCAGACCAGCTACGCGCAGATTCTCTATGATTTCTCGCCCAATTACTTCACCAGACAACTCTAATAGATCAAGAGATTCTTCTAATTTGAAATTTGCAAGGTCCTGAAAAACAAGATGATTGATGTTAGAAGTGACATAGGCGCATAGAAACATAAAATGATCAAAGTAACATAGGCGCATAAAGAATAGATAGGCGCATAATTGAATCAGGCGCACAAAATTTATAGAGAATCAAGGCGCATGATTAAATTAGGCGCATGAAATATTAAAGGCGCATAGAGTTACAAGGCGCATAATATGGTTCTATGTGAATACTAAGGAAAAATTAAAAACAGCGAAATTTGACTAAGTACGAAGTTAGGCGCATAAGGTTTTAGGCGCAGAAAGATTTAAGCGCATATACAAGTAGAGGCGCAGAAAGCATTCAGGCGCATAAAAAATAGGCGCATAAAGAAGTACATAGGCGTATATCGTGAAAATTAACTTAGTAAGAAAAACAAACAGCAAGCATTCAAATGAAAGAAATGAAAATCAAAAAATTCAAATTTGTAACAAACAAAGCATTGATCGTTGAAATGTTGGTTTTAAAAGATTCGAAATCAAGAATAGAACACAACCCAACAAACGATATAGAAAACGGATCATCGAAACAAGAGAAATCAAAGGAAAATGAATCCGGGTAAAAAAATAACGAGAAATAAAAAAACGACGAACAAGAGAAAAATAAAAAAAATAAAGAGATTAAAGGTTGAGAATTCATACCATTTCGTCTTGTGTAGATGTTGATGCTTTCTTAGGACCCATAAATTTATGTATATATATAGAAAATGAAGAAGAAAAATGAAGATGGAGAGAGAGAGATACGAGTCTGGGAGAGAGAGAGACGGGGAGAGAGAGAGAGGAGAGTTGGTAGGAGGGAGTGAAGGTGATGATGAATATATAGGTTAGGTTTAAAATTTTGCACAGATTTGGAAAAAATACAGTCAAAAATTTAAAAAAATGGGAAGTTGAAAGGATGGCATTTATGAGGGATTTTGAAAAATGGCGGCTCATCATGACAAAAAGGACGTTCATTAATGAGGGATTTTTGGGATTTGAAGGGCATTAATGGCTGAATGACCTAAAGTGTCATGATGGTTTTTGAAAAACTGCTCCACTTTCCCTTTAAGTGTATGAGCAATTTTGACTAATTTTTGCACAAACACCAAAAACATCTATTTTGGTGTAAGTTTGGGGTGCAAGAAATATATCCCAGAAAATAAAATTTTTCGAAAAGCGTAAAACGAGGGAAAAATTTAATTGCATAAGTACCCTTGAACAATTAAAGGAATGTCAAAAGACATAGATTCTTATAATAAATGAACAGAATTAACATACCTGGTACTTGTGTATTTAATACGTTCAATCATTGAAATTGAATTTTGAGAAATGATTGAGCCGCAATAGTTAATGCGCGCATGAAGGGGCGCATTACTTCAGCAAGGCGCATACTCATCTAGGCGCATTACACATCAAGGCGCACAAAAGATGGTTTGAGGGCGCATAGATGTTTGAAGCGCATGGATTGATGGGCGCGCATGGATTGATAGGCGCGCAGATATTGTGTGCGCAGAAAATGAGAGATGGGCGCGCAGTTAGTAAGGCGCATAGGTGGCGCATAGTTTCCTTGAAACTTTGAGAAATTGATTTAATCATTTGTACCTAATATACTCATAACTCAACACAACATAAAATCATTAGTATTGACAAAACTATATTGAATTTAGTTGAGTTCAAGCATACCCATTTCACTTCTCAAAAACATGAACCGTTTCGCGTCGAGTGCTTTCGTTAGAATGTCGGCGATTTGATAGTCGGTTCCCACGTGTTCCAAATGAATATTGCCTTTCTCCACGTGGTCTTTGAGGAAGTGATATTTGATGTCGATGTGCTTGGTCTTTGAGTGCATGACAGGATTTTCAGAAACCGCAATTGTTGATGTGTTGTCGCAGTAGATGGGACAATTTTCTTCGATGATATCATAGTCCACCAATTGCTGCTTTATCCAGAGTATTTGGCAACAACAACTTCCCGCAGCGATATATTCGGCTTCGGTTGTTGAAACAGATACATAAGCTTGTTTCTTACTTCCCCATGACACAAGTCGATATCCGAGGAAATGACAGGTGCCACTAGTGCTTTTCCTATCAATTGTGCACGCTGCATAATCCGCATCTGAGTAACCTACAAGTTTAAAGTTCGAATCTTTGGTGTACCAAAGTCCAAGGTTAACAGTGCCAGAGAGATATCTTATAATACGTTTCACAGCAATTAAGTGTGCTTCTCTAGGGTCGGATTGATAACGAGCACAAACACAAACACTAAACATAATATCGGGCCTACTAGCAGTAAGATAAAGGAGTGAGCCAATCATACCTCGATAGAGCGTTTGATCAACACGTTTACCTTTTAGATCTTTGTCGAGTTTGTTGCCGGTGGCCATTGGAGTATCGTATGCTTTAGCGTTCTCAAGTCCAAACTTCTTGATTAAGTCCTTTGTGTATTTGGCTTGATTGATAAAGATGCCTTCACTCATTTGCTTGATTTGAAGCCTGAGGAAGAATGTGAGTTCTCCCATCATGCTCATTTCAAACTTTCTCTTCATTAGTTTCTCAAAGCGCTTGCACAACAATTCATTAGTTGAACCAAATATAATATCATCGACATAAATTTGAACAAGTAATTTATGACCATTATGTTTGGCAATGAAAAGAGTTGTATCGATTTTACCGCGAGTGAAGCCTTTTTCGATGAGAAACTTTGATAGTGTATCATACCATGCTCTTGGTGCTTGTTTGAGTCCATACAAAGCTTTCTGGAGTTTGTACACATGATTTGGAAATTGTGAATCTTCAAACCCAGGTGGTTGAGCAACATAGACTTGTTCTTGGAGTTCACCATTTAGAAACGCGCTCTTCACATCCATTTGATATAACTTGAAGTTCTTGTGAGCGGCGTAAGCTAGAAATAATCTGATAGCTTCAAGTCTTGCTACGGGTGCAAAAGTTTCATCGTAATCAATTCCTTCTTCTTGCCTATAGCCTTGTGCAACCAATCTTGCTTTGTTTCTCGTGATGGTTCCATTCTCATCCATCTTGTTCCTGAACACCCATTTCGTACCGATCACTCCATGATCATTCGGTCTAGGAACTAGAGTCCAAACCTTACATCGTTCAAATTGATTGAGTTCTTCTTGCATTGCAACAACCCAATTAGGATCATGGAGCGCTTCATCAGCCTTCTTCGGTTCAATTTAAGAGATAAAAGCAGTGTAAGCATCAAAGTTTGTAGCTCTCCTTGTACGAACACCAACTTGTAGATCACCGATGATATTAGCAATTGGGTGACCTCTAACTTCACGAATTTCAGGAGGTAAGTTAGGTTGAGTTGTAGTAATTTGAAGGTCTTCAATTGGTACATCTTCACCAGATTCAAAGTCATTGAAATTTGGGGGTTGAACTGGCTCAGAATTGAAATTTGGGTTTACACCAGATGCAGCAGTAGAAATAGGCGCGTGAGAGGAATCATGAGGCGCATCATTTGAGTGAGGCGCAATAGATGATTCACCAGGCGCATTATACATTGAATTAGGCGCATTTGATGTAGATGGATTTCCTTGTGTTGATAGACTCTGATCTTGAGTGGGCGCAACATAAATAGGAGCACCCAACAAAAATACCTTCGTCAGCTTTGGCATCGAATTTACCTCTATGTTCGTTTCCGTTGTAGAGGATATAACATTTGCAACCAAAGATCTTGAAGAATGCAATGTTGGAAGTTCTACCACGCCAAAGTTCATACGGAGTCTTGTTGTGAAGTTTGTTGATGAGGGAACGATTTTCAGTAAAACATGCAGTGTTGATAGCTTCTTTCCAAAAGTACTTAGGCAATTTAGCTTCAGCTATCATCGTCTTTCCCGCTTCAATCAACGTTCTATTCTTTCGTTCAACAACGCCATTTTGTTGAGGGACTCCGGCGGTTGAAAAGTTGTGATCTATCCCATGATCTTCACAATATCGAGCAACACCGTTGTTCTTGAATTCTGTTCCATTGTCGGATCGAACACTAACGATGTCATCTTCTTTTTGGGTTTGGAGCAGTCGAAATAAGGTAGTGATAATATCATAACAATCATCTTTTGTAATCATCATCTCTACCCATGTATATCTTGAATAATCATCCACCACAACTAGAGTATACTTGTTTCTTCTAATACTTGCGGTGGAAACTGGTCCAAATAGATCAATGTGAAGCAGTTGCAAGCATCTTGTAGTTGAAGGATTAGACTTGCTTGAAAATGACTGCTTCGGTTGTTTGCCAAGTTGACATGCGGCGCACTTTTTGTCATGATGATCAGCAACCTTGGGAAGTCCTTTGACAAGATTATTCCTGCTGAGTTTAGATAGATACTTGAAGTTCAAGTGACTTAAGCGCTTGTGCCACAGCCAACTATTTTCGTTCACACTTTTTGCTACAAAACAAAGATTAGTACTAGAGTTCATACTATGGAAATCAATAATATAAATATTTGTCTTACGATATCCCGTGAGTAAGATAGCTCCAGTTTTGCCATTCTTGATAAGACATTGCGTTGAAGTGAAATGGCATTCTAATCCTTTGTCGCAGAATTGAGATATGGATAATAAGTTGTGCTTGAGCCCTTCGACGAGTGAGACTCTTTCAATGCACACTTTGTCTTTCTTGAGCTTTCCATATGCTACAACTTGACCTTTGTTATTATCGCCAAATGTTACGGAGGGACCTCTTTCTTCATGGACATCTTCTAATAAGGATTCATCTCCAGTCATGTGTCTTGAACACCCACTATTGAGAATCCATTCATAATTTCTAGCTTTTGAAGATCCAGCCATGAAACAAAGAACCTGAAATATAGACATTTAAGCAGGTCCCCTTTATTCTTTTTGGGTCCTAGGGTTAGCAACTTTTGACAACCCACTCTTGCTTGACCTTAGGATTTTTACGTCCTTTGGCATTGGGAGTGAATCTCAAAAGGCATTCCACGGCCTTGTGTCCTGAACAATCACAAATGGAACAATGATGAAAGCCACCAATCACGTGAGTTTTCACAAACTCTTTACTTTTCTTGGGGATGGCATTCTTCTTTGGGTCAGATGAACTAGACTTAACAAAATCTTTCTTTTGAAATTTTGGAGCGCTTTTTCTTGGAGGGCGCATAGGGCTAGGAGGCGGACGGCGATGAGGCGCGTGGCTCTTAGGCGCATAATGAGCACTCGGAGAAGGAGCGCGCCTATTTTCAAGAATGATTTTGCTAGTAGATGGTTCATCTGTAGCTACATCTTTCCCATTAGCTTTCCCAAATTGCTTCGTTGGGTAGACATAATAGAATGTTTGTCTCTTGACTTTTTCCTGTCCTTTACCCATTGAATTAGAATGTTTTTCCTTGAGAATTTCAAAAGTTTGTTGGTTGGTAAATTTACTATCTCTTTCAGCACAGACATCACATTTAAAGTTGTCACTAGTTGATGAGAATCCCAAGCCACTTTTATCACCACTGACTTTTTGGGACTCAAATATATTCTCCATAGTGACACGAGAATTGGACCACTCATTTGTAATCTTTTTAAGATCAGTAATTTGAGCAACCAATTCATCGTTTTGAACTTTAAGAAGTGAGTTCTGTTCTGTTAGAAAAGTGTTTTTAACAGTAAGAGGAGTCATGCTCTTTATCTGCTCCTTAAGGAGGGTGAGTTCAGATTTAAGTAGAGATTTCTCGGTCTTAAGCTGGGAAATTTCATCACATGATAGTGCTAAAGCTTCCTTCATACTATCAAATCTAGTGATTACCTTTTCAGCCTTTTTGAACAATTTTTCTTGTTCAGCAATCACTTCATCATCATTGATTTTGGAGATTGGAGCAGTTGGTTCAACCTGTGGTCTAATGTATGCTCCTTTTCTCAATTTGTTCCTTGCTCCAAGATCACATCGTGAGAATAGCAATCCACCATCGTTTTGAGCCGGAGTGAGAAATCCTTGTTCAACGAGCTCGCTGATGGTTGGTCCTTTCTTCTTTTTCACTTCTTGAAAACCTGCAGATTTCTTGATAGGTTTATTCAAGGCATTCATATCGGGAACATCCTTGGAGAAGTCATCATCAGAATCATAAGCATCAACTTCATCATCATTTGCCATCAAACAAACGAGTCCATCATCGGAATCTTCATCGCTCTCATCGGAGTCTGTTTCAATCCAAGTGTTGTGCTCATTTGCTGGTGCTTCTTCTTTAGAAACCATTCCCTTATGACGAGTGAACTTGGGAGTGAATTTGGGAGTATGGCTGCTCTTCTTCTGCATATATTCAAATTTGGGGATCGGGCAGCTTGATGCAAAATGTCCGGGTTTCCTGCAATTAAAACAAACAAGATCTTCTTTCCTTTTTGAATCACTGCTCCTTGAAAACTTTTGAGGAGCTTTGCTGGTAGATCCTTGAAATTTGTTGGTTGAGCCGGGTCTTGAGAATTTTCTGAACTTTTGAAATTTCTTCACAAATAAAGCGAAGTCTTCATCATCCATGTCTAATAGCTCAGAAGTAGAAATTTTGGGATCGGAGCTTTTCTCATCTTGTACAGGCGCAGGAGTAGGCGCAGGTGTAGGCGCAGCTTCTCTGTGCGCCATCATAGCCATAGATTTTGACTTTCCTTCAGTTTCGCTGATTCGTTGGAGTTTGAGTTCGTAAACTTTGAGATTTGCATATAGGTTCCTTAAAGTCCAAACATCTAAGGTTCCAGCGTCTTCAAGAGCGCTGGATTTATGTAGGTATCTTGATCCAAAAGCTTGTAGAAAATTTACATTCAAATCTTTGTTGGTAAACTTCATGCCAAGTGAAATACATAGATTGATAATTTCACAGTAGCGTTCATAAGTTTGCCTTAAGTTTTCACCGGGGAGTTGAGAGAAATTGTTGAACCTCTTTTGAACTTCGTATTTCTTGTTCTCCTTGCAGACGGTGTCTCCTTCAATATGCTCTTCAATAGCATCCCATAGCTCATTTGCAGTAGCACAATGCATGACTTGTTTCATAGCTCTGCTTAGAGTGCTTAGAAGAATGTTTCTTGCTTTGCCATCATTTGCAACTCTTCTAATTTCTTCCTCGGTCCATTCTTCCCTTGGTTTGAGAACTGTAGGTTGGGCAGCGTTGGTGCGTGGATTTGGATTCGCCTTCATCGGAATATAAGGTCCATAAACGACGGTGTCATGGAGCCTTTCATCGATTGAGTTGAGATGGGTCAATATGCTGAATTTCCACACGTCAAAATGATCTTCATCAAAGACCGGAACGTGAGTGTAGTTTGCAGTTGCCATAGGTTTTGAGTTTGCCATTTAGAATCGGCACCCAAGCTGTTAAGCTTGAAAAACGAAAAATGTTTTATGAAGGTGTTAGCTCTGATACCACTTGTTGGTCCCAAAGGGCAACAAGGGTATGAAAAATAGCTAGAGGGGGGGGGGGGGTGAATAGCTGTTTTAAAATTCTTTTCGTACCCTTGAAAAACTCAATTGCAAATGCGCACTTTATCAAGTAAGCATTATGAGATGCGCCTAAGTGAGTGAGTGAAATGCACAGCGGAATTTAGTAATGAAAATAGGCGCAAAGTGTGATAAAGGGGCGCACACACACTCTAAGTATTTTGGCTCAAAGTGGTTGAAATAAGGAACTAAGGCAAGTGATATAACAACACAACACAATTCAGTTCAATCAATCTACAATGAGTAAACAAGCAAATAGTGAGTGAAAATAATAACTTGAAAGAAATGACAAGATAATAACACAAGCTATTTGGAGAGGTTCGATCAATGAAAGATCTACGTCCTCTACCAAGATGGTTAGTCTTGGATTTCTAATGGAGATCTTATATAATGAGTGAGTGTTACAAATTACAACTTTTGAGATCCTACACTAACTCAAGATCTAATATTCTATGAATGAACAAATCCAAAACAATAACCGGTGTATCTCTAAAAGATGGATCTAAATGATCAAACTTAAAGAGGTGCGTGTGTGTTTAGTATCAAGGCTCTTTATATCTTTATGATTTAGAGCACAATGAAACTAAAGTGTTATAGCTTGAAGATCTGGGCTAAGGATGAAGGTATGAAGATGTTCTTGAGGAAATCTGGAAAAACGAAGGCAATCTTCAAATCTTCAACAAATGCTTAGAGAGAGAAATTCTTGAAATTCTTAGCAAAACTCAGCAACTTCAAAATGTTGAAGTTATGGGGTATTTATAGTGAACTTCAAAAAAACTAGCCGTTGGAAATCCTTGTGGATAAGATGAGCTGTCGCTCGTTGATTGGAGCATGCATATATTATGGCCATTTTGACACTCAACATGAATGTGACCGTTATGGACACGTGTCAACAGATTAGGCGCATATGCATCTTTTAACCACCGTTGGATCATTGGCGTAATTTGAATTCTCTTCAAGTCTTCGAGTCTTCAATAAATCACTGAGTGTTGAATAAATACTTTGAGGCACGTTTGAGCCAAGAGGCGCATTGAGCCAATAGGCGCACAGTAAGCGTGCGTTTAAATCAAGGGGCGCAGAGGCGTGTAATATAGCTTATGAAGAAATCCTTATGCGCGCGCTCTAAATGGCACAGGGCGCGAATGTAGAAGGCGCGTGGCGCGTGGCGCAGGAGGCGCATATGCGCGGCTCAAACTCACTGAGTGATTTTTCTTGAATCTTGATCTTCTTCCCCTATTTCTAAGCCTATTCTATAACAATGGACAACCTAAAAAATGAAGTATAAATACTTCTTACATGTGGGTCTAAAGTCCATGAAATAAAACTTAGGTGATGGATCAGTCAAATCTAATAAATCCTATTACATTAAAACTGAGATATATGTGGGCATACCCAACACTTATAATACCACCACCCGTGCACTGGCCGTTTATCGCGGAACCATCCGTATTCAAAGTAAAAACATGAGAACGCGAAGGCTCCCATCTAAACAGCCTCTGCCGCCAAAACTTATGCTCTGCCACTTTGAGGCCTAAGCTCTCCAACAAGACACGGTCATTCCCACGAGGAGCCCCTTTCGGGACTAGGAATGAGCACATCTCAATAAGAGAATTTTTAACCACATCCACAATTTTGGCACTATTCATAACAGTTCATTCGAAAATCGATTTACACCTTGCTTTCCAAATCTCCCAACAAGTAAAAAGCATAATACCCATACGAACTAAACCAACCTGTCGGCTCTTTGACTGTCCACCACACCAAACAGTCCACAAATGACGCAAATCAATATAATTATGAGTCAAAGGGAAAAAACTAACCCAATGCCTCCAAACAGGCTGCGCAATCGCCGACTGTAGAAGTAAATGATTAAGAGTCTCCCTATGACCACCTCCAGGACAACACACACATCGAGATCGAGATGGAATATTGAAGCCCCTAGACTCCAGTTTTGCATCCACCGGAAGACCATTGTGCATAGCCCTCCACCAGAAACCACTGACCTTTGTAGGGATGTTGGGATGCCAAACCTTGGCACCCCATTCCACCAAAGGGCTGCGGACCCGAATATAATCCCACCATGCAGCTGTCTCAAAAGTTCCCGTTTTTGAAAGAGTGAAGACCGGACGATCCTCACTATGCTCATCAATATGCACCCTACGAACATTGGCATGTAGATCATGCGGGATAAACTGAAGCATGTCCTCCAAAACCTGAATACCATCTCTCACTGTCAAAAGTTGATCTTCAGGAAGCGGGCCCCCAAGCCGAACCCCACACCAATTATCAATCCAAAATCTGATATCTCCTCTGCCAACAACCCAACGACTGCAATCATCCAACTGATGTAAATATGACGATGTAGCTTGCTACACATGCGAACTAGAGGCTGCAGGTTGACATTTATACTTGACATGGAAATTGTTACTAACTATACAAAGTTTACCATATTTACACTCATTTTATTGTTGTGCGTCTTATAGAAATGGAAATGGGCAAGTTGTGAAAATTGTTTTCATAGTTTAATTCAACCGAATTATTAAGGAATTATGTTGAAAAATTTGACCACAAAAAAAAAAAAAAAAAAAAAGAGTTGTAGTTTGCCATCTGCAATCAGGAACTTGTCAATGTCCAAAAAAAAAAAAAAAAAAAAAAATTCAAATTTGCTATTGACTAAATGTAAATTTAATTTTTGATATTCAATTTGGGACGGAGAGAGCATGTATTAACAAACTTTAAACGCTGCAAATTTTACTGTTTCAAAAAGCACATCCAAGAGATTAAGAGAGAAAGTTATACAAATTTTTATCGTTTCAAAATTGCTAACTGAAGGACAAAGTTATGGAATATGGTATTCCTAATTTCTTGAAGATTTGATTCAACACAATTGTGGCTAATTAAGGAAATGCATATGGTATTCCTAATTCAAGTTGGAGATTTCACTATATATACAGAAATATCATACTAATTAATAGAATGTAATGATACTTAGAAATTTAAATCCTTAGTTGGTATGATTGATCTACGAGCCATATTCTCTAAGTAGGTTGCAAAAAGTATGCTACTATGACGGTTAAGTTAAAAAAAAACTACCTGCAAAAAATGCGCCACAGTATCTTCTGAGAGATAAATTTTAAATAATTGGCATATGATCTTGAATTGATGTAGATTTGAATTATCGGCCTAATGATTTGAGAGTGGTATTTAGCTATTTCACAAAAAACTAAAGTAGGTGAAGTTTATTGAGAGAGTTGTCTAGCCAATTGTCATTGTGGATCTTTGGTTATATGGGTATTGCGAAATCAAGTATGTAGCGTACTGATTCGGGTCACCAGTAGTTGTCGTCTGCTTGCTGTCAGCATGATCAAGACTCTGACTTTTTTAGTAGAATACAACCCCATTGTCGACTTGAACTTCAATTGAATGCGATTGAAACTGAAAAACAAGTTGGTTAATCCATTTCTGAATTCTAAAGATTGAAACAATGACCAATTTACCAAATCAAATACTCATCCGTTGCTAAAAGAATTAATGTCCAAATTTCAGTTAATGCACAATTTTATAATGTTCACTTTTCAAACAATTAAATGATAAATATGCATAAATATTTTTAGTATCCACACTTAATTTTACCTCTAATGACTAGTGATTTGTTTTCGTATTTAAAGAAATTTTTTCAAACAAAATAATATTCATTTTGAGATTAAAAAAATATTGAATATAGAAATTCACTTAGGGACGGAGGCAGTAATAAATTTGATAATGTATGCCCTTAAGCATCTGCTAACCAAACCAACGACGATAGTGGGTGTTTAGTATAAGTACAACGCAAACGTTAGTGGCAAAATTTAAACAAATGGGTTGTTGGAGAATTAACGCAAGACGTGAGGAGTGCATTAAAAAATTACTACTACAAATTAATAATCATTTTTTTTTTAAAGAAAAAGGATTATATTGTAAGTTGAGCCGCCAGCTAGTTGCATGTTAATGCTCCGAATTAAGAATCTAATTAAAAAAAAACAAAAATAAGTTTTTCTTCTTTGCTTGAATGAGACATCGATCCCATGCTAATAATAATACTCCCACTGTCTCATACCAATGACACTTTTGGTCAAACTAACTTAAACTTTAACTAACATTTTATGTTAAATTATTAATTTCCATAAAAAAATTAAAAAAATTACTAAATTAGTAATAGAAACATTATCAATAACTATTTTTAAATTTTTATGTAGATAAATTATTTAGCATAAAATGTTAGTTAAAGTTCAAATAATTTTTGACCAAAAATGCCTATTGGTGTTGGACGGGGGAGTATTCCTTAGTGAAATAAAGAAACACTTGATTTATTTTCCTAACTTTAATATTTCAAATAGTGGGGCAGTTGGGGAAGGGATCAAATCCTTACGGTCTTTGCCATCCAAACACAGAATCTAAGCCCAGACTCATAAAAAGTGTAATCTTTCTGGAAAAACTGGTGGGCGTCGTTATTGATGTTTTCAAAAACACAAAAAATTGTGCGAGATGGATCTCGTTGTTGAGGGAGTAAATGGTTTGCTCCCTTACGGGCGGAGAGGGGCAAACCCATTCTCTTTCTCGGAATCCGTCTCATGTGTGAGACCGTCTAACACAAGACTTCCTCTTTTAAAAAAGAGCTATTCCATGCATTTCAAAATATCCAAAATAAATATTTTAAATTGCTCTAAATTTAAACAATTTCAAATATTTATTTTAGCAAACAGATAGTACAGTACTATGCCAGCTATAGGTGGACCGATCCATCTTTATCACGACAATATCATTTCATTAGAAGATTTTCAGGTTTGAGTAAATATAAAGTCACAAAAAAACCTCACAAAACTTGGCTCACAAATGATATGTCAAAATTTTATTGGTGCTTTTAATTAGAGTGTGGCGGTGATAAATTTGGCGTAGAGAAGGATGAACAAGAAGAGAAATTTCATCTTTCTTATTGATGAATGAACTTTTCTTAAACTTCTTGATTCTATAATAACTGTGTACAAGAGCCCTATTTATACTACTTGTACTACCTAGAAATAAAGAAAGTAAAATCAACTAGGAAACTAAATCAACTAAAACTAAGGAATGTGATATCGTAAATCTTGGAAATCCCAAGCATATCTCGGATATCTTAACCGAGATATGATGATATCCTACAGGCGGGCAATCGATGCAACCAATAAAATATCTTCACCTTATTTTGTATCCATTATTTTGTAAACTTCTTTTGTGCCCCTTAGGGATGGCCAAACCGGACCGGAACCGGAAAACCGGACCGGAACCGGACCGGAAAAGCCCGGAACCGGAGCAAACCGGGGAGGAAACCGGAACCGGACGAACCGGAACCGCAAGGCATGCGGGCCGGTTCAGGGTCACATATATGCCGAACCGGACCGGAACCGGAACCGTACCGAAAATCCCTTATTTTTCAATAATTTTACCGGAACCGGACCGGAACCGTACCGGAACCGGACCGAACCGGAACCGTATTGTGCCAAACCGGAACCGGAACCGGGGTAAGTGCGGGCCGGTTAAGGGTCACCCATTTGACGAACCGGAACCGGCGGTTCCGAACCGGAACCGGGCCCGGAACCGGTTTTGGCCATCCCTAGTGCCCCTAACGTCGCCCTTAGTCAGAAACTACTTACTAAGCCCAAATATTGATAGATTGGGCCGAAAAATGTCAATTATTCAAGTTGACATCTCCTGTACTACTTTTGTGTGTCACTCCATGTACCACTTGTAATCCAACCGTTCATATGTTTGCATAATATTACCATAATACCAATCTCAATAACTGTGAGCCATTAGATCACGTGTAGCACATGAAATGGTACACAAAGTGGCACTGTGACACATTACACATAGGATTTGGACTTCAAATATTCTATCGTTCTACAAAACCTAACAAAGACCCTCCTAATCGTCCTCTTTTTTTTTTTTTTTTGAGCCCTCGTTCCATTTTCTCTTGATATCTGAATTTTACATTTATGGCAAACTGCAATCATGGCAACCCCCGCCCCAACCGAATCAGTACAATGCTTCGGTCGCTCTCAACATTTTAATTAGAGTGTGATGGGTCTACAATCGATGCAACCAATAAAATATCGTCACCTTATTTTGTATCCATCATTTTGTAAACTTCTTTTGGGCCTATAGCATTGCCCAACATTTTAAGGATACAAACACTTGATTCACTAGCGCCATGTTTTGTTTATCCACTTTTAAGACCAAATTGTAGAAATGAGAATAACTTTTTAGGATAATGAGAAATGGCAATCATTTTGGGACGGACGGAGTATTATCTATGTTTTGCTTTTCTTTTTTTCTCGTATTTAATAATTGAATTTGATGTTACTTGGTAGATTTGATTTCGTTAAGCATAGTTTATTTTACGCATTTCAGACTGTATGTTGTCAAATTTTGAGCATGTTAGATATTTATAGCAGAATGTGAATTAGTTTTGTTAAGACTTCATTGCTCTGCTTTTCACATCTTTATTTCCTAGTTTGTTTCTTGGCGCCGCCATCGTATTCTTAGCATGTACTCCTTCCGTCCTACATTGATTAATAGTCTCATTTGAATTTTTGAACATTTTGATTTTAAGGTTGTCCCTCTGTCCTAGAAAGATAGTCTCATTTTAACTTTTTATAGTCAACAAAAATAAACTTTGATCAAATATTATTGTCAATTTAATGATCACAATAAAATTTTAAAAATTGTTATTGATAAATCACTTAATGATTTATCAATTACAAATTTTAGAATTTCACTAGAATGATTAAATCGTCACCAATGGTTGGTCAAAGTTCATTCTTGTTGACCATAAAAAGTCAAAATGAGACTATCTTTCTGGGACAGAGGGAGTATGTTTCGGAAATTGATTGAGTCGAAGCTTTAATTTTTGAAATGAGACTAATTTTTTGAGACAAACAAGTTTGGGAAAATTGTACTATCATTTTGGGAGAGATAGAGAGAGTATGTAAATGCGGTCCTAGTTTATTCAGCTGTGATCTTAAAGAAGTTTGTTTGTTTTTTTTTTTTTAAAAAAAAAAATGATTTTACCCTAGTTGCTACCAGTGATATTTAGCATTATTGCCCTGTATAAGTCGTATAACTTGTTTTCTACACAACAATTGTAGAACAGTGTATATGAACCATGAACAAAAGAAATGTGTTCTGAAGTGATTTTTCTGTGGGAATGAGGATTGAGGACTATCAAAATTCCTAAAAAATCAGTAATTTCAAATCTCTGCGTGTGAGGTTTTCCCGTTCTACTACAGCTTGCTTGAGTATACATTTTCTGTACTGAAAACAGTCTCACAATTTTGGTGACTAACTTGATTGAACTTCGATCAAATATTTACGTGAGGTTAAATTATCATAATGAAACTCTGAAAAGTATTATTGATAGTATTCTTAATTGTGTATCTTTAACAATTTTTAAAATTTAATTTGCATAATTATTTTTCCATAAATATTTGGTCAAAGTTAAATCGCTTTGATCTACAAAGCTGAAATAAGCTAATATTTCCAGCCAGAGTATAACATTTCAAGCATGTCACAAGTCAGTGTTTATCTGTAGCTTTGTTTATATGCATAATGTTGGAACATGGATTGCATAACAAGTCATTATTTATTTTCATGCATAAAATCATACTTATAATGTTAATATAAAGTGTAGTGAATTAAAATAATGTGTAGAATTCCTGGATGTAATATTACCTATTTTTGATGGGCAAAATGGTAATTTCACATCACTTAAGTTGAAAGGGTGTAGTCCCTAAATGAAGTGCCTATTTGTTTCATATATAAAGGGTCTTCCATCAACCCATAGAAACATACTACATTACATTATCCTCTCCTACATAATCTTCATTCATTGCTAGAAGTACTAGAGAGAAAGACACAATCATTTAGAAGAACTCCGTCCCCTACTTGTTCTTCATCATCTTTCTCCCTTAAAGACAACATCATGGATTCAACAGGTATACGCTTCCGCCTTCATCTCTTTCTCTAACTTATTCCAGAATTGAGTATGACATTCATGGGATTAAGAAAATCATACTTATAATGTTAATACAAAGTGTAGTGAATTAAAATAATGTGTAGAATTCCTGGATGTAATATTACCTATTTTTGATGGGCAAAATGGTAATTTCACATCACTTAAGTTGAAAGGGTGTAGTCCCTAAATGAAGTGCCTATTTGTTTCCTATATAAAGGGTCTTCCATCAACCCATAGAAACATACTACATTACATTATTCTCTCCTACATAATCTTCATTCATTGCTAGAAGTACTAGAGAGAAAGGCACAATCATTTAGAAGAACTCCGTCCCCTACTTGTTCTTCATCATCTTTCTCCCTTAAAGACAACATCATGGATTCAACAGGTATACGCTTCCGCCTTCATCTCCTTCTCTAACTTATTCCAGAATTGAGTATGGCATTCATGGGATTAAGATCGTTCCAACAATTGGTATTAGAGCCCGCTCATATTCTGGTTTAGGTTTGAGTTCCTTTTGAAAGCTTTAATGCTTTATTTTGATTATGTTGAATCATCAAGTTTTTGATGTTGTTTAGAGGCTATATTTGTCGCGCCCCGACCCGTGGTCCTACTTGGCCCCACGCCCGGGACACGCGAGGAAGACGTCGTAAAGCAACTCTACTAAAATTTTTCGAAATATATTTTCTTAAAAAGGTTCACACAACCAAAACGTTACCAAAAGTCTTATATGACTAAACAACATTTATTAGACTTGACTACAAGTCACAAAACAAACTTTCTCAAATGAGTACTTAGCCACTTGGCTATTACAAACTTTACTTATAAAATTTACAAACACGAACACCAACTAAAAGAGATGATACAAATAATTGAGTCACGGGTACACTACCCTAAAGGTATTACATTTACATAATGTATCCTTTATACATATCACTTCCCAAAAGTCTTACCAAAGATCTCTTTACCAACGTCCTCCCTGTGCTGTGACCTATTCCCTGGACTCCTTCTTATCTAAAACGGTAAACAAATAAGGGGTGAGAATAAATCTCAGTAAGTTACTAAAATGCAACTACATTACATGCTAATATGATGATCATAAAGAAACAATATTAACAAATAAGCGTATAACACATAGCACATAATATGAGAGGCTCCCTATCGCCAACCGTCCCATACCGGTTGGAAATAACGACCAACTCATCATGTAACACATAAAGCGGAAATAAACACTCATACGTGGATACTGAGCCAAGGTTTTCAAACCAAACAATAGCCATCTGAGAGGCATCAACTGAGCAGCATCGAAGAGCTGAGACGGGTTCCGGAACCAAACAACAACAACAACAACGGGGGGAAAATGACACAAAGTCATAACCCAAAGTGCCCAACCTTTGGCCTAAGGAAGGGGGTTAAAAATGGGAAACCAATGATAGGAGCCTTATAATGTACTTGGCTCGGGAGACCATTATAATCCCTATCACTGCCCAACACACACAAAAGTACCAGCTGGACTTTACACGCAAGCACCATATAGAAATACTTGCTTAAACAACAATCAGGGACAATGATTCCAATGTAGGGAACCATGCCAAACACATCAAGAAGATGAACCATTCAACACATTACAAAATGTTCAACAATGCTCACTTAATCAATTACTCACATTTCACAACACTTGTGTTCACAAAGGAACCAATTCTACCACTTTAGTGATCCACAACAATCATCTAAGTACTTTAGGACACTCCCCAAAAACTAGACTACGATTTGCCTCTAAATCCTTTAGTTTGAAAAACTCTAAACTTTTCAGACAACTGGGCGGTCACCCAAACAGGGCTGTGCGGCCGCCCAAAATGCTCTGTCCCAAGAGTAAAACCTTTCAGATAGATGTGCGGCCGCCCACATCACCTGGCAGACCCAAAACTTAACCAAAGTTCCCTCCTTTTGTTTCACACCTAAATTTACTTGCAACATAACATTTGCAACTTACACAAAGGCTAAAACTCAGCCTACGAACAATACTAACACCCAACAAGAACCATTTTCATACTACTCATTCTGTCCCAAAATTACAAGTATAAATAAAATATACCCAAAACATTATTTCACAACCTACTAGGCATATATAACATGTTTATATCCACTTTATTAGGTACAACAACATTACTATACTTTCACAATACTACAACACCCATTTGTATTAACATTTCCCACATGCAACAAATTATTACTACTCCCTCCGTTCCACAAGTATCATTATAATTTTTAATATACTAATATACCCACTTTAGGATACCTTCACTTCTTTCCCCGTCCCATAAGTAATAGTATAATTTTATAATACATTTATTTAACATTTAACTAAAGATACTATTTTACCGTCCCACGAGTAGGAGTATAACATATAAAGCATATATAATGTTGCATCATCTCATACTCGCCCAAAACCAAAACTACTATACCCATTTCCCACAAATAACAAGTCTATAACAAGTTTTACTACTCCCTCTGTCCCTAAATTACAAGTATATAAAAAGTATACTAAAACATCTTTTTTTCACATATTAAGCATATAAAGCATGTTTATGACCATTTTAACATTTAAATGGGGGATTAGTAACTTACCTATTTTTCCGGAAAAAGTGTCAAGAAAAATAATATTGATCGGTAGATGTGGCCTACTCAACACCCTGAACATTTATATATTTTTAGATTTGAAAATGGAGTAGTAAATTAAAAGAAGGAAAATTAACAAAACCAATTCTTACCTTAGCTTCTTCTACAACAATGGAGGTGAGAAAAGTATTTGGGGAAGAAATGGTGAAGGGAGGGGTATGCGCAGAGAGAAGGGGGAAATGAAGAGGTCATGATCATAAGTTTTATCCCAAATTCACAATTAAATCACCCAAGTTCTAGTTTTATCAATTAAACCCCTCAACTCCCACTTTCACTAAAGCCCCCATAATTTCCCACTAACAACTTAACTCCCCAAATAAACTTTACTACTAACATTTTAACTAACACAAATAATCAAATAAAATGTGCAAATTCCTATAAGATGATGCAACAAATAAAATGCACACATAATTTTAAATTTAAAATTCTCAAAAATATAAAATAATTATAAAATAAATAAAACGGATTTTTGGGGTCGTTACAATATTCATTTCAAGAGTGCTGATATTCATCATCTAAATAAAGTTTTTAATAAAGGTTTGAAGTTTTTGTTCAATGAACACAATGGTTCAAGCATGATTATCTCTACATAGCATAGTTGTGTGTAATGCATAACTATGTGGATCTACTTGCTTGATTACATTGTTTTAAAGACAAGATTATCCCTAAATAGCAAGCCTATACAATGTATAATATGTTGACTTGTGGATCTACTTGTTGTTCATGCATTTGGGAAAAGTTTTGACAAAAATCCAGCAAGTGCAGCACACCTTTGACTAAAACGGTGCTACTATTCATTGGGTGGTCCGGCCGGGTATGTGTTGTAGTCCGGTCGGACCGAAAGGCAATGGTCCGGGCGGGTGTTTGCTGTAGTCCGGTCGGACCCCATAGAAGATCCGGGCGGGGCTTACATCAGGACCGGTCGGACCTAAGGTTTGGTCCGGTCGGGTGTCATGCCTAGTCCGGTCGGACCCTAGGGAATAGTCAGGTCCGGGTTTGCACTATTCTCAGTTCTTTGTTTTAAGGTTTTTGCACAATTTTTGTTTCTATTCTTGAACAAAACATACATTTTTCAAATAATAAAGTTTTGATTAATTATATGCTTAAACAATTTTATTCATTGTTTAAATAATATTATCGCCAAAGTGATTAACGTTATTTAAATCCAAAGTTGTTAAAGTGTTGAACGTATAAGTTGACATGTGAATTACATGAATTTTTCAAAGAAGATCTTGACATTTAACTAAATTTATACATTCATGTGGTAACAAATGAAATGAACATTAAGTTGTTTTGTTAAATGCTTAAGACGGCGTAAAGGAAGATTAAGCATTTGATTAAAACATTGTTTAAATTATTTGTTATCTAAGGCAATCATTTATGAATCAACTCGCAATCCAAATATTAGTTTTGATGTCATGTTGATTGTCTTGTTTGATGGATTTCATTGATATAATTAATCATTTATTATGTAGTTACTTATTCATGTTTTGTATTCATTATTGTTCTCGAAATTCCAACAGATTTACTTAATGCTTCATCCATAACTGCAGCGATGAGTACCGTACCGATGCTAAATGGGACTAACTTTAAAACTTGGAAAAAAAAATAACAATGATCTTAGGCTGTATGGACATAGACCTCGCATTAAGGGAACCGTTTCCTCTTCCTCTCACTGATCAAAGCACTCTTGAAGATCGCTTAAGTGCTGAGAAGTGGAAACGCTCCAACCGCGTGAGCCTAATGATCATGAAGAATGTTGTCCCGGAGACCTTTTTTAACACTGTCTCTGAGGATGTTGATGCTAAAACTTTTCTCGAGACCCTTGAGGAACGCTTTGCAAAAATCGAAAAGTCGGAAACAAGGTCTTCCTTAAGGAATCTTGTCTCCATGAAGTACAAGGGTACCGGGAATTTAAGGGAGTATATCTTGGAAATGCTTCACCTATCGACAAAACTAAAAGCACTTAAGTTAGAGATATCGGAAGATCTTCTCGTGCATTTGGTTTTGATCTCTCTTCCTCCTCAGTTTGGTCACTTTGAGGTGATCTATAATTGTCAAAAAGACAAGTGGAATATTAATGAATTAATTTCACATGTGACACAAGAGGAAGATATGTTAAAGCAATTTAAAACCGAAAGTGCTCATTTGGCATCTACCTCTTCTCATGGGACAAAGAGAAGAGGGAAGTAAATTGCGGTTGCAAGTATTAAGAAGCCTAAGGGATCATCTAATGATCATAAAGTAAAGAAATGCTTCTTTTGCAAGTATTAGTACCCGACCTGAAAATGAGTTTATTAGGGCTTTCCCAAAAATACAAGGACTTTATAAGAATTAGAAACCTTGCAAAGATTTGTTCCGGATTCCCGAAATACCTCATTTATGACAAAATATATCAAAATAGATAATAAATGGTTTCCTTAAAACCATGCAGAAACCCTAGCTTGAAAATCACGTCAGCCTGCATCCTTGGCCACGCGGCCAACCTTGCTGCGCGTCGATCTTGGCCACGCAGCCACTCTTGTCACCGGCTTAAATCATGGCCAGGCGGCCAACTTTGCTCCGGATGATCTCAGCCGTCAGATCTTCCCCTCAGTTTACTATATAAACCAATCCCATGCTATTGGTTTAGGGGAGTCCGATTTTGAGAGCTCTAAGTCCGAATTTTGGAGCTCTTAAACACAATTTTCTTCCTAATTAAGCATTCAAACACTCAAGGAGATCAAAGGTTTATTTCTTGCCAACATAGGTAAGTTTTCTAACTTTTTCTTCATGTTCTTGCATCATTTTTAATGTAGATCTTTTATATTCATGTTCTTACATGTTTATTCATAGTTTCTTCATATGTTTTGCATGTTCATTCATATGTTCATAATATGTTCTTTGCATGTTCTTCGTGTTCATAGATTAAAACCTTGTTTATGCTATATTTAGGGTTGTGATCTTCATAATTACATGTTATTTCATAGCCAATGATGATCTAGGGTTCATCAACCCGAGGATGATCTAGGAACTACTTCTAAACCCTAATCTTTATGTAATTCCCCCCTCATTATGCATGATCCCGATTCTTCTGCCTATTCTAATTCTCTGCGAACTACGCTGACCTGAGCTTCTCACATTGAGAGGAACGTAGGCAATCTCCGGATCCGGTCTAAATCACTAACACACTACTAACACATTCATCATGATAGAAAGACCGATCAATTCGAGCAATAGGAGTGATAACGTTCAATATTCTTCTCTTGTTGTAATTTGACCCCCGAACCCACTAAAAATGCTTTTTTTCAATGTTTTGGCTTTAATTAAAACGGCGTGACGACTCTCATAATTTTAATGTCGTTATGAATATTCCCTTTAATAATAAAAATAATCACAAGATACTTCCCATGCGTCGCTTCATCGGAAAGGGGTATTCACAGTGGCGACTCTGCTGGGGACTGCTTTGAAACTTTTTCAAACATAGTGGGTCTAACTTTCGTCACATCATGATGCTTGCCATGTTTACACATGCACACACCTGCCATGTTTACACATGCACACACCTGCCATGTTTGCACATGCACACTTGCCATGTTTTCACGTGCCCCCTACAGTTAAGCCATGTTTACACATGCACCCGCGCACTCCGCCATGTTAATACTTGTACCTTGTACCTTGTACCATGTACCCTTGTTATCTTCGCTTTAGTATTAGGGTCAAACAAAACTCTGCTATGCTCCCTTGTACATTATTCTCTCTCTCTCTCTCTCATGAATTGCATCGCATCATCCTAACATTAAAAACTTCTCTCTTTTCTCCCTAAAAAGAATTAGTTTCTTGCCTCACACTACCACTAGTCCGTGTCAGCACTGCACAGGTCCCCATTACCCGGAGTATTCGATGTGCAGGAATTTGTGCGCTACTGTCGCGCTCTTTTCGAGTCACTCGTCTATTCCACTCACCGTATACGGTGGGAACCTTTTACCTAACCCGTGTCAACCCACACTAGTATAGGTAACACACCTAGGTTTTGACCGGTTGGTTTGGCTAGCTTTTTCTTAATAGTCAATTAACGTGCTGTCCATGTCGAGTCATCCCCAAGTCAATGATGAATCGAGATCTTTGAGAGAAAGTGCACAAAAAAGTGATTTCCCTACAAGGGCGTGCCATGGTGAGATGAGTGTTTGTTGTCAAGATCTCCGCTCATCGTTAACTTGCGTAGGATGCAACATAGACATCACGTTAAATGCCTTTAAGGAAGGGTTAGTCGTAGGATCCGATGGTTGGTGGAAGCCGCTTGCCCTATAGGACCCTCGCCCAAATTGTCGGTTTGGGGGTGTGCAATGCAGGTGAAAAACGAGGGGTCTATAGACGTAGTGATGGCCTCCACTGATCGTAGTCTTCTAACTAGTTGCGAAAAAGGGGTATCCCTTTGTTAGTACCCGACCTGAAAATAAGTTTATTAGGACTTTCCAAAAATACAAGGACTTTATAGGAATTAGAAACCTTGTAAATACTTGTCCCGGATTCCCAAAATATCCCATTTATGACAAAATCTATCAAATTAGGTAGTAAATGGTTTCCTTAAAACCATGCAGAAACCCTAGCTTAAGAATCAAGTCAGCCGGCATCCTTGGCCACGCGGCCAACCTTGTTCCGCGTTGATCTTGGCCACGCGGCCACTATTGTCACCGGCTTCAACCATGGCCAGGCGGCCAACCTTGCGCTGGATGATCCTGACCATCAGATCTTCCCCTCAGTTTACTATATAAACCAATCTCATGCTATTGGTTTAGGGAGATCCGAATTTGAGAGTTCTTAAACACAATTTTGCTCTCTAATTAGCATTCAAACCTCCAAGAAGATCAAGGTTTATTTCTTGCCAACATAGGTAAGTTTTCTAACTTATTTCTTCACGTTCTTGCATTATTTCTAATGTAGATCTTTAATATTCATGTTCTTGCATGTTTATTCATAGTTTCTTCATATGCTTCGCATGTTTATTCATATGTTCATATATGTTCTTCATATGTTCATCGTGTTCATAGATTAAAACCTTATTTATGCTATATTTAGGGTTGCGATCTTCATGTTTGCATGTTATTTCATAGCCGATGATGATCGAGGGTTCATCAACCCGAAGATGATCTAGGAACTACTTCTAAACCCTAATCTTTAGGTAATTCCCCCCTCATTATGCATGATCCCGATTCTTCTGCCTATTCTAAATTCTTCTCGAACTGCGCTGACCTGAGCTTCTCACATTGAGAGGAACGTAGGCAATCTTCGGATCCGGTCTCAAACACTAACACACTACATACACCGCATCATGATAGAAAGACCGATCATTCGGGCAATAGGAGTGATAACGTCCAATATTCTTCTCTTGTTGTAATTTGACCCCCGAACCCATTAAACATGCTTTTTCTCAATGTTTTGGCTATAACTAAAACGGCGTGGCGACTCTCATAATTTTAATGTTGCAATGAATATTCCCAAATTCAAACACACGTATTCACAGTGGCGACTCTGCTGGGGACTGCTTTGAAACTTTTTCAAACTTAGTGGGTCTAACTTTCGTCACATCATGATGCTTGCCATGTTTACACATGCACACACTTTCCATGTTTATACATGCACACACCTGCCATGTTTACACATGCACACACCTGCCATGTTTACACATGCACACTTGCCATGTTCACACATGCACACACTTGTCATGTTTACACATGCACACTTGCCATGTTTACACATGCACACTTGCCATGTTTACACATGCACACACCTGCCATGTTTACACATGCACACACCTGCCATGTTTACACATGCACACTTTCTTTGTTTACACATGCACACACCTGCCATGTTTACACATGCACATACCTGCCATGTTTACACATGCACACTTTCCATGTTTACACATACACCTCACACTTTGCCATGTTTACACATGCACCTCACACTTTGCCATGTTTGCACATGCACCTCACACTTTGCCATGTTTGCACATGCACCTTGTATTTTTGCCATGTTAATATGTGTACCTTGTATTTTTTCAATACATGTATTTTTTGTACTTTCCCTATAGTACTAAGGTCAAACAAAACTCTGCTATGCTCCCTTGTACATTATTTTCCTTCTCCTGCATTGCATTGCATAGCATCATTCAAACATTCAAAACTTCTCTCTTTTCTCCTTAAAAAGAATTAGTTTCTTGCCACACACTACCACTAGTCCGTGTCAGCACTGCACAGGTCCCCATTACCCGGAGTATTCGATGTGCAGGAATTTGTGCGCTACTGCCGCCCTCTTTTCGAGTCACTCGTTTACTCCACTCACCGTGTAAGTTCCGCGAGCGGTGGGAACCTTTTACCTTACCCGTGTCAACCCACACATAGAGATTAGGACACTCCTTAGACCAACCATTTAGGATGTAAATAAATGCAAAACTTTTCGCAAAATAAAATGTGCATTGCATCTAGACGACCTCTAAGGTCCATCGCTCACCCCTTGGGCCATCTATCAAAATTCCTCATCTTTGCCTATCTAGGTTACCTACCCATCATTGCGATCCATTTGGGCCTACCCTTCATCTCGACCCGCTTTGGTCAAAATCCCACCATCATTTGGCCTCTTAGGACAATCTTATCTACCTTTGACCTCCTAGGTCAACCTTTGACCCCCTGGGTCAACCTTACCTACCTTTGACCTCCTAGGTCAACCTTCGACCACCTAGGTCAACCTTCCCAACCCTTGACCCCCAAGGTCAACCTTATCTACCTTTGACCTCTTAGGCCAACCTTTGACCCCCTAGGTCAATCTTATCCGTTTAAGTCAACCTTTGACCCCCTAGGTCAACCTTACCTACCTTTGACCTCCTAGGTCAACCTTTGATCTCCTAGGTCAACCTTACCACCCTTTGACCTCTTAGGCCAACCTTTGACCCCCTAGGTCAACCTTTGACCTCCTAGGTCAACCTTACCACCCTTTGACCTCTTAGGCCAACCTTTGACCCCCTAGGTCAATCTTATCCGTTTAAGTCAACCTTTGACCCCCTAGGTCAATCTTATCCGTTTAAGTCAACCTTTGACCCCCTGGGTCAACCTTCCCAACCTTTGACCTCCAAGGTCAACCTTATCTACCTTTGACCTCTTAAGCCAACCTTTGACCCCATAGGTCAACCTTTGACCTCCTAGGTCAACCTTACCACCCTGACCTCTTAGGCCAACCTTTGACCCCCTAGGTCAATCTTATCCGTTTAAGTCAACCTTTGACCCCCTAGGTCAACCGTACCAACCTTTGATCTCTTAGGTCTACCTCTGACCCCCTAGGTCAACCGTACCAACCTTTGATCTCTTAGGTCTACCTTTGACCCCCTAGGTCAACTTTGTCCGCCTTTGACCTCTTAGGTCTACCCTTGACCTCCTAGGTCAACCTTATCACCCTCGACCTCTTAGGTCACCCCTCGACCTCTTAGGTCAACCCTTGACCGCCTAGGTCAACCTTCCCAACCTTTGACCTCCAAGGTCAACCTTATCTACCTTTGACCTCTTAGGCCAACCTTTGACCCCCTAGGTCAATCTTATCCGTTTAAGTCAACCTTTGACCCCCTAGGTCAATCTTATCCGTTTAAGTCAACCTTTGACCCCCTAGGTCAACCGTACCAACCTTTGATCTCTTAGGTCTACCTTTGACCCCCTAGGTCAACCGTACCAACCTTTGACCTCTTAGGTCTACCTTTGACCCCCTAGGTCAACTTTATCCACCTTTGACCTCTTAGGTCTACCCTTGACCTCCTAGGTCAACCTTATCACCCTCGACCTCTTAGGTCACCCCTCGACCTCTTAGGTCAACCCTTGACCGCCTAGGTCAACTTTATCCGCCTCCGACCTCTTAGGTCAACCCTTGACCTCCTAGGACAACCTTATCACATTTAACCCCCTAGGTAAACTTTATCGTCTTTGACCTCTTAGGTCAAACCTTTGACCCCATAGGTCATTCTCATCCGCCTTTGACCTCTTAGGTCAACCTCATCCACCTTTGACCTCTTAGGTCTACCCTTGGACCCCTCGGTCAACATTATCACCCGTTGACCTCTTAGGTCAACCTTTGACCTCCTAGGTCAACCCAATCACCTTCGACCTCTTAGGTCAAACTTGGACTCCTAGGTCAACCTTATCCGTTTTCGACCTCTTAGGTCAATCTTTGATTCCATAAGTGAACCCAATTACCTTTGGTCCTAACCCGCTTAGGTCAAGCCGTCATCTTGACCCACCGTCGTCCAGACCAACCTAGGTCAACCCGTTTAGGTACACACACCATCCTTGACC
This sequence comes from Campanula takesimana, assembly GCA_026119855.1. Classification (NCBI taxonomy): domain Eukaryota; kingdom Viridiplantae; phylum Streptophyta; class Magnoliopsida; order Asterales; family Campanulaceae; genus Campanula; species Campanula takesimana. The sequence continues at coordinate 2,923,893 of JAOWBW010000005.1, forward strand.
CATTTAGGTCAACCTGCCCGTCTTAGGTTAAAACTACCCCTTCACCTTTGACCCGCCAAGGTCACCCCGTGACCCGCTTAGATCGACTTACCTATCTTGGATCCATCTAGGTCAAAATCCAACCTTCCTTAATCCACCAACCCGAATAGGTCAACCTTAGACCCGCCTAGGTCAAACCATGTCCATCCCGCTTAGATCATCCCATAGGCAAACCGCTACAACCCGCTATCTTGATTCATTCACCATATAGGTCAATCCAACCCTTCTCATTTAGGTCGACCTATCCTTTACCCATCTAGGTCAACCCACCATTATCGTCGCATCCTAGCTTGAACCACTTCTTGTCTCAAACCTTAGGTCAAACCTTAGGTCAAATTTAGGTCAAGCCATACCCTACTCAATCAAAACCAACTCCTATAGGTCTTCCTCACCCATGCTTGACCAAGGACCGAGTCATCTCCCTCTTTTTGACCCCTATAGTCATCTCTCACCTCTTTTTAAAAGTCTAACTTGATTCGAACTACGGCGACCTGAGCCTCTTATTGTGTGGGACCTCTCCCTCATGATAAGGGGAATGTAGGCAACTTCGGCCCGGTCAAACTTTCAATTTTTTACCAAAATGCATTTCAAAAATGTGGAGACCTACTCTTTTCCAAAAAATGATTCTTATAACGATGCCTTATCATTAAATACGAATCTAATTCTTTCATGACATAGAGTTCTGCATCATGTCGGCTGCAAGGAACATCGAAGTTGCAACTGAAGCTGCTACCCAAGATCCCGAGACAATCCTTTACACCGGTACTGCTCTCAGTAAGCAAGCATCCCACTTCGAAGCCATCCTCGATGAACAAGCAATCCACTTTAAGGCCATTCTCAACGAGCAAGCAACACACTTTCAGAAGGAGATGCATAAGACCCTAAGAGATATCGAGAGGCGCCATTTGTCTGACATTCGTGGCGTTTATGATTACCTCAGTCGAGTTCTCCCTCTTGCTCAATGTCAACACCCGTACGCTCCTCAAATATACGGGCCGCCACAGACTTTCCCCGTCGGGATGCCTCCTATGACTACTCATCAACAAGGGGTGCCGGTACCTAAATCACCCTCAAAGACAGTTCGTGAAAGGAAGGACGAGCGCGAATTCGACGACTTAGGTATGCCGTTAGCCAAACTCTTCAAAAGTCTAGTTCAAGCCGTCAAGTTGTCTCCTTTGATCAACTATGAACCAAGTAGGGTGAAGCAATGCTTGGATCCCTCCAAACACTGCCAATACCACCAGTACATTGGGCATGACACCGAAGATTGCGTCCAATTGAGGAGAAAGATTCAAAGCCTCATTGACAGCGGAGCCATCACCCGCCAACGGAATACATGGGCATGGGCAAAAGAGGAAATTGGGGTTACCTCCTTTAAATAAAAGAAAAGAAAAGGGTCATTCAGTCTTCGTAGGTTATAGAGTGTCCTTAGTCAAAAGTCCACCTTGGACGATTTTTGTTTCTTTATGTAAAAGTCCACCCCGGACTAGTCAGTTTAAATCTTTTAGTTCCAATAAAAAGGTCTTTATTTCTTTTCTTTTCTCTCTAGACTTGAGACATAAGCTTGCATATATCAATTTCATGAAAATTGTCTTATTCACCATTTTCGCTTGATTGCTATATCTTTATATGATGAATTAATCTTAATCTTACTCATTAATGACGACTCATTAAAAGGTAAATGGACCCACAAACCATTCACATAACTAAGTAAACGATTAATCTCAAAATAACAAATGCTTCGATCAATTGGGATGAACGAATCACTTTCCCTTCTCTCTACATTCTACCCCCATACACTCTCTCTATACACTCACCCCTTGTACACACTTTATGTACACTCTCTATATACACCTTCTCCCATACACTATCCTCATACGCCTCTCATCCCACCATTAGACCCCTTTTTATAAGGTCGTGACAAAGGAATGGACTGCGGTTGCTCATCATCAAATAGACATCCATGCTGCCACAATTTAAAGGGTTGGTTTGTTCCCTTCATGAGTACTACATGCCGTTACACTGGGGCTGTCCGTATTCCATCGCAAATGTAAGACAAGTGCACGAAGTCATTCATGCCATTAATTGGTGCATGTGATAATCCAATGGATCTCTACCGGTGAAAATCAAGGGGCTAGGATGCCCGCCGCCAGCAAAAGGCCGCTTGAAATATAAGGAAGCTACCTCGCAATCGAGAGAGGCGAAAGCAAACTAGGGGCTTGTCTTGCCCAATGTTTCATGTACAAATATAAAAAAAAAATATGGCTCGCTGGGTTGAAACCCAAAAGGGCGACCTAGGCAAAAGTTAGAGCATTGCACAAAAAGAAGCCCGCTAGGTTGAAAACCCGAAAGGGCGGCCTAGGCAAAAAAAAGGGTGTGCACAAAGAGATAAAATAAAAAAGAAAAAGAAAAATAGAAGGGGCTATCACCATGGAAAAGTAAAAGTCCCATTTTCTTTTCACCTCAAATGTTCTATTTTTCTTTCTTTCCTTACAAAGTAGATAAACGGCAGCAACCCATGACAACTACGATGGAGCAATCAACTGCAACAACTACAAAGGAGTAATCCACCACAATGAGCTACAAAGAACAACCCACCTCAAACGAACCTCACACCCCTAAACTCAAAACCCAACTTCATCGTCAACCGGGCAACCACTCAAAGCCAAACATAACCTACCTTGGGCCAACTTTCTTTCTTTTCTTTCCTCCCACACATACCCACTGAAACCCGACACCATCGTCAAGCGGGTCATCCCCGAACTACGCGGACCTGAGCTCCTCACCTTGAGGAGAACGTAGGCAACCTCCCGGTTCGGTCCAAAATATACACAACCCACCTCGATCCAATTTTCTTTCTCTTCTCTCTTCCCCCATATTTCTACTCCTGACTTCTTCACTCACAATTGATCAAAACATTTATTAATTTGAGGCTACTTGTTTACCAATTAACCATAACTCATTAACTAATCAACGAGGTCCATTCTCGAGCAATCAAATGAGAATCTTGAATAAAACAATTTTCAAATGTCTCGACAAGTCTTATATTCTACAATCTAGGAAAGAGCTAAACACTTACTTTCTGTCAAGCAGGGGCTTCCTTCCTTTTATATACACTCAATTGTCCAAAGAGTCAAAATGCGAGTACTATCTCTCTCTCCCTCTCACTATCACCAAAATGCCCCCGCATGTTTAAACAATTATTTTTCCATTTTTTTGAGTCGACTGAATGATTTTCAAAAAAAAAAAAAAAAAAAAAGACTACGCAAAAGAGAAGCCCGCTAGATTGAAAACCCGAAAGGGCGGTCTAGGCAGAAAAAAGGGTGCGTCTTAAAGGAGGTAGGATACCCCGCTCTACACCCTTATCGAACTGGGGCTTCCCCAACAGAATGGCTCGACTATGTGTTTTCTCGAAGAATACCGAGGTCCCAACAAGAATATACTTAGAAGAAGGGCATCTCTCATCATCAAGCTTGACGTAGAGTTTCTCAAAGGAGGGAGGGTACCCGCTCACCAAATTAGATAATCCCCAACGGAATGGGTCGACTATGTGGTTTCCCAGAGAATACCGAGGCGTCAACAAGGATACACTTAGAAGAAGGGCACCCCTCATCGTCAAACTCGGCACACGACGACCTATTTGGATTGATTAGAATCATAATTAATTATAAGGCATCTGTATAAGATCATAACACTTTCATAAAGTTTTCTCCTCCCCGACACTTTGTTTATAAACCCGCACTCTCGGTCTCCACAAAATTGTAAAAACATCTTCGGTCTGTCCGGGACCCATCTATGTGATTCCCAGAGTTGACTCGGTCCTTTACCCTATCTCCTACACTTTAGGGAACCTTTAGGACTAAACCCTAAACTCTCTAGGTCCCAAGCCTACCCGGTCAGTCTTACCTAGGTTACACCATAACTCCTTAGGTCCCGAACCTACCCGGTGAGTCTTACCTAGATTACATCATAACCCCTTAGTTCGACCTTCCGCAAGTTTGTAGCATGACCCCTTAGGCCTTAAACCGGTTCTACCCAGAACCGGTTAGCCAAAGCCAAGTCCTTAGGATGAACCATTAGGTCCCGAACCTACCGGTCCCAAGCCTACCCGATCTCCTAGATCTCAAACCTACCAACACATACTCGTCCTTACCCTATCTAGGCCATAGCTCTATTATCCTCCTAGGTCCAGCCTCTTAGATCTACCCAGTCTAACCTGTTGAACGATCCCTTAGATCCCAAGTCCATGCAAGGCCGCTAAACACCTACCTTATAGGTCTCTAGCATATCCGATTCACACCTTAGGTCTCAACTCCTAAACCCTTTAGATCACAAAACTGTCTACCCTCTAGGTCTATAACCTTAGACCTCCACCCTTTGGACTCTTTAATTCCCAAGCCTACTTGGTCCGACTAAAAGCGACACATCTACGTCTCCCGCCTACCGTCATACCCAAACCATGGCCCTGCCACTCTTAAACCTAGTGTCACTCCTTAGCTTCAAAAGACTTCCTAGTCTGACCTTCAACCCCTTAGGTCTCTAACCTACTTAATCCGAGCCGAGTCCAAACCTCGCCACCTACAAGGTCCACCCTTGAACTCTATGGATCTCAAACCTTTCTTCCCCACGAGTCCAAACCTCAAACGTGCCCGAACGCATAGGACCTCCCGCGTACCGTGATATTCCATAAAGATATCAAAACCCGTCCAGTCAAAACTCGTGCGCTTAACACCTTTGGTCCCATACCAAACCCACCTTCGCAATCGCCGAACGAGCTTGGTCACGCGCAATGACCTCTGAGACAAACCTAGGACCTAAGCATACCCAATCCAACTTAGGTACCTATTGTACTCAAGCAAAGTCTTGGACACTCAATCCCTTTACCTAAAGCGCCAACATGGTCATATATCCAAAACCATTTCCCGCACCTATGGTTCGCACCTAGCCTAAACTTTTAAACGCTCTAAGATCCAAGCCCGACATGCGTATTAGGTACTAGGATCATCCAATCCCAATCCGTTGCTCCTTGGCCGACCTCAAGCCTGCTTGGTCCTAACCCATAACGCGGTTTCTCTAGGACAAAAGACTTATCCGCTTGAAAGCTTTATGTCCCAACGCTACCCTGCCTAGCCTTCGATCTCCTAGATCTCACGCCTACCATTCCATTAGGCCCCGGTCTCCTTAACACATGTCTGAGTCTTACCCTAGCTAAACCCTAGCACTCTAGCCTAGGTCTAACCTATCGAGCCTATCCAGCCATGAGGTATCAAGCTCACCTGCCCCAAACTGCAACACTCTTAGACCTGAAGCTTGCTCGGTCTAAGCCAAGACAAACCTTCAAATGCTTTCGGTCTCCAAACCCTAGCCTCAAGCCTAGGTAGTCACCTTCTATTCAAAGCCTAGCCTTAAACCTAGGTAATCGCATTCCCTTTCAACCCTAGTCCCAAACCTAGGTAATCGCCTTCTCTCTAGAGCCTAGCCTCAAGCCTAGGTAGTCACCTTCTATCCGAAACCTAGCCTTAAACCTAGGTAATCAGATTCTCTCAACCCTAGCCTCAAGCCTAGGTGGCCACATCCTCTACAAACCCTAGCCTCTAGCCTAGGAATTCACATGCGCTCCGAACCCTAGCCACAAGCCTAGGTAGTCACCTTCTATCCGAAGCCTAGCCTTAAACCTAGGTAATCACATTCTCTTAACCCTAGCCTCAAGCCTAGGTTGCCACATCCTCTACAAACCCTAGCCTCTAGCCTAGGAAGTCACATGCGCTCCGAACCCTAGCCTCAAGCCTAGGTAATCACATATTCCCAAACCCTAGCCTCAAGCCTAGGTTGCCACATCCTCTACAAACCCTAGCCTCTAGCCTAGGAAGTCACATGCGCTCCGAACCCTAGCCTCAAGCCTAGGTAACCACATCTTCCCAAACCCTAGCCTCAAGCCTAGGTAGTCACGTTCCCCCAAAACCCGAGCCTCAAGCCTAGGTAGCCACATCCTTCCTAAACCCTACCCTCGAGCCTAGGTAGTCATATTCCCTCTAAACTCTAGCCTAAAGCCTAGGAAGTCACATCCTTCTTAAACCCTAGCCTCAAACCTAGGAATCTGCATTCTCTCCAAACCCTAGTCTCAAGCCTAGGAAGCACCATCCTCTTTAACCCTAGCCCAAATTCTAGGGAATTTCCAAAGCCCCGTATGCAACATCATTTCCAAATTCCCGAAACCCTAGTCTCGAAACCTAGGAAATTTACAATCTCAATTCTCCGTTTTATTGAACCCTAGTCCAAAACCTAGGATATAATGCCCTGTCCAAAACTCAATCAACCCTAGCCTCAAGCCTAGGAAGCCGCATTCGCTCTAAACCCTAGCCTCGAGCCTAGGTAGTCGCATTCGCTCCAAACCCTAGCCTCAAGCTTAGGTAGTCACACTCTTTCTAAACCCTAGCCTCGAGCCTAGGTAGTCGCATTCGCTCTAAACCCTAGCCTCGAGCCTAGGTAGTCGCATTCGCTCTAAACCCTAGCCTCAAGCCTAGGTAGTCGCACTCTTTCTAAAACCCTAGCCTCAAGCCTAGGTAGAAATTATCCTCTTTAAACTCTATCATCAAGCCTAGGATTCAACATTCCCTTCAAACCCCAGTCCTAGACCTAGGAAACTCCTTCACCTTAGTCTCAAAATATAGGAAGTTTACAGTCCTTAGCCTTAAAACCTAGCCCAAAGCCTAGGTTACCACGAACATTTCCAAGCCATAGTCACCAATCCCGGAAAATGGTGAACCCTAACATCAAGCTTAGTGGACCTTCCACAAAAGCAATCCCTCTTCCCAACGGTCCATGTTCTCAAGCCTAAGAAGTCACAACCTTTCCAACTCCCAGCCTTATGTCTAAAAGCCAACGCCTTTGCAACCTCTGAGCCTACCACAACTCCAAGCCCTAGCCTCCTAGACCTAGGAAATTCCTAAACCCTAGTCCCAAACCTAGGAGAGTCATGGTCCTTAAACACCAGTTTCCAAACCCTTGTTCGAAACCCTAACATCTAGGAAGTTCCCAAACCTCAACCTTTCCAAGCCCTAGCACTAAGCCTAGGATAGAATACTCTCCTCATGCTTAAATAAACTCCTATCCCTAGCCTGTAAGCCTAGGAAACCCACAGTATCTCCAAGACATAATCTAAAGCCCAAGAAGCCGTGACATCTTTGGCATCCCTATCTCAAGATTAGGAGACCACCATCTTCCTTATTCCCTTTACTTAAAGGAGCCTTAGGTCCTACCTCTAGGCAACCAAGAAAAATGTCCCTTACCTAACACCTTGGTCTCAATGGCTCGTAGCCTCATCCCCTCCTAAATTAGGATAAGCGGAACCTAGATCATGTTTCCCATATTAGAAACTCCCCGAGAGTCCATCTCCTTCGCGTCTCCCTAAAGGTCGTTTGCCCTTATGACTCACCAAAGAGTCCCTTGTGACTCCCCGAGAGTCTATCACCTTTGTGAATCCCCGAGAGTCCGTCACCCTTATGACTTCCCGAGAGTCTATCACCTTTGTAACTCCCCGAGAGTTCATCCCGTTCGCGACTTCATAACAATCCATCATCTTTGCCTCCACATGCAAAATTTCAGTTTTACCCCTAGTACATTCCCCTTTGATTCATTTTGGGTGCCCTTAGCGATATTTTTGACTGATGTTCGTTATCTTTGGGTACGAGAAGCCTCTTATAATTTCCATTCTTCACCGAATATTTGCTTAGGATTCGTATGGTTGTAGAGACTTTGGCGCCTCTATGACATACGCATCCTAGATCGATCGTGATTGGCAGAAGCCTCGGCGTTTCTGTTTGCGAGAAATCCAGCATCTATTATTTTAGCATTTCCTAATATTTGCTTAGGATTCGTATGGTTTTAGAGACTTTGGCGCCTCTATGACATACGCATCCTAGATCGATCGTGATTGGCAGAAGCCTCGGCGTTTCTGTTTGCGAGAGATCCAGCATCTATTATTTTAGCATTTCCTAATATTTTCTTAGGATTCGTATGATTGTAGAGACTTTGACGCCTCTATGACATACGCATCCTAGATCGATCGCGATTGGCAAAAGCCTCGGCGTTTCTGTTTGCGAGAGATCCAGCATCTATTATTTTAGCATTTCCTAATATGTGCTTAGGATTCGTATGGTTGTAGAGACTTTGGCGCCTCTATGACATACGCATCCTAGATCGATCGTGATTGGCAGAAGCCTCGGCGTTTCTGTTTGCGAGAGATCCAGCATCTATTATTTTAGCATTTCCTAATATTTGCTTAGGATTCGTATGATTGTAGAGACTTTGGCGCCTCTATGACATACGCATCCTAGATCGATCGCGATTGGCAAAAGCCTCGGCGTTTCTGTTTGCGAGAGATCCAGCATCTATTATTTTAGCATTTCCTAATATTTGCTTAGGCTTCGTATGGTTGTAGAGACTTTGGCGCCTCTATGACATACGCATCCTAGATCGATCGCGATTGGCAGAAGCCTCGGCATTTCTGTTTGCGAGAGATCCAGCATCTATTATTAGGATTCGTACGGTTGTAGAGACTTCGGCGCCTCTATGACATACGTATCCTTGATCAATCGTGATTGGCAGGAGCCTCGGCGTTTCTGTTTGTGAGAGATCCAGCATCTATTATTAGGATTCGTACGGTTGTAGAGACTTCGGCGCCTCTATGACATACGTATCCTTGATCAATCGTGATTGGCAGGAGCCTCGGCGTTTCTGTTTGCGAGAGATCCAGCATCTATTATTAGGATTCGTATGATTGTAGAGACTTCGGCGCCTCTATGACATACGTATCCTTGATCAATCGCGATTGGCAGAAGCCTCGACGTTTCTGTTTGCGAGAGATCCAGCACCTATTATTAGGATTCGTATGATTGTAGAGACTTCGGCGCATCTATGACATACGTATCCTTGATCGATCGTGGTTGACAGAAGCCTCGGCGTTTCGTTAGCACAATCGGCAGGAGCCCTGGCGATCCTGATTGCGTTTACCATTCCATCTTGGGATTATTTAGACAACGTAATTTTTCCCGAATGACTTCATTTCCTAACGAATGTTCGTTCTTCACACAGGATAGTGCCCGTAGGTTTATTATCCCTAGCAGAAGTCCGATGGCTCGCTTTTCCCTAATCGCTCTGAACTACGACCGGCTTGATTCCTCGGAGGATACGTAGGAAACCTGAAAAGGTTCAGCCACCCGACCGACGCGGTCATCTCTCATCCCCAGCAGGTGCATTTTCCCCAGCAGAAAGCGTTGCTCCCCATCAGAGGACAATCATCCTCAATTTCCCCATCAGATTTGAACTACGTTGGCTTGATTCCCCCGCGGATACGTAGGTCGCCTGCCAAGGTTCAGCCGTTCCCTTACCTTTCCTCTGTTTTGAAACTCATGTTTCAGAACGGTTCCTTCTTTTATCGTCGACCCCACATTGCCTTGCAAGAAGCGTCGCCGAGGGGCTACTGTTAGTACCCGACCTGAAAATGAGTTTATTAGGACTTTCCCAAAAATACAAGGGCTTTATAGGAATTAGAAACCTTGTAAAGACTTGTCCCGGATTCCCAAAATATCTCATTTATGACAAAATCTATCAAATTAGGTAGTAAATGGTTTCCTTAAAACCATGCAGAAACCCTAGCTTAAGAATCAAGTCAGCCGGCATCCTTGGCCACGCGGCCAACCTTGTTCCGCGTTGATCTTGGCCACGCGGCCACTATTGTCACCGGCTTCAACCATGGCCAGGCGGCCAACCTTGCGCTGGATGATCCTGACCATCAGATCTTCCCCTCAGTTTACTATATAAACCAATCTCATGCTATTGGTTTAGGGAGATCCGAATTTGAGAGTTCTTAAACACAATTTTGCTCTCTAATTAGCATTCAAACCTCCAAGAAGATCAAGGTTTATTTCTTGCCAACATAGGTAAGTTTTCTAACTTATTTCTTCACGTTCTTGCATTATTTCTAATGTAGATCTTTAATATTCATGTTCTTTCATGTTTATTCATAGTTTCTTCATATGCTTCGCATGTTTATTCATATGTTCATATATGTTCTTCATATGTTCATCGTGTTCATAGATTAAAACCTTATTTATGCTATATTTAAGGTTGCGATCTTCATGTTTGCATGTTATTTCATAGCCGATGATGATCGAGGGTTCATCAACCCGAGGATGATCTAGGAACTACCTCTAAACCCTAATCTTTAGGTAATTCCCCCTCATTATGCATGATCCCGATTCTTCTGCCTATTCTAAATTCTTCTCGAACTACGCTGACCTGAGCTTCTCACATTGAGAGGAACGTAGGCAATCTTCGGATCCGGTCTCAAACATTAACACACTACATACACCGCATCATGATAGAAAGACCGATCATTCGGGCAATAGGAGTGATAACGTCCAATATTCTTCTCTTGTTGTAATTTGACCCCCGAACCCATTAAACATCCTTTTTCTCAATGTTTTGGCTATAACTAAAACGGCGTGGCGACTCTCATAATTTTAATGTTGCAATGAATATTCCCAAATTCAAACACACGTATTCACACCCTTCCAACCATTTAGGATGTAAATAATGTATGTTTTTGTAAATTAAAATATACCTTGCATGAGCCTTCCCCCTCTCCTAAAGCTTCATTTCCCTTCAACCTTTCAGCAAAGAAAGTTTGGATCCGTTCGGGTGGTCAACTACAACGTGAAGCTTCTACTCCGTACACGTTCTCAGTCTCGTCATCAGCAATGTCGACTCCCGTTTCAGCTTCAACCTCTGCTCCTCCTACTAGTGCCGCCGAACTCAACATCGAGACCACTCTCAATGGTATTCCCCCAAGCCTCCAGAATTCCCTCGCCGGTCTCGAAGCTAAGATCAAGAATCTCGATGAAAGCAACAAGATGTTGGAAGACCAGAACCAACAGTTGAAGGGTCACATTCAACAAAAGGGAACTAAACTGGTGCCCGATGGTGAGAATTTCATTTATGTCGAGGATGAAGAGGTCAATACCAACTGTCCCCCCAACACCAATGCCACTGCCTTCCCATTCCCAAGCTACCACAATGTTCCACCTCCTTCTCTCTACACCCAACAAGGTTTCACTACCGTGAGCAAGAACAAGGCTGTCTATGAACCCCTTCCCCCGAGCTGCTTGGTGGCTACCTCTCTGCTAGCAAACTACCCGCACCCTCGTTTCCTCTGAGTATTGGGATGGACGCTGCTACTACTTCCACTACTCCTCCCATCATTCTGTCAGAATCTATACCCGACATCTCCAATCACCCTGTGGTCACGACCATGCAAGAGCAAATGCGCAAGTTGATCGAGACCGTGGATAAGCAAAGTGCACCGACTACCAGGACAATCAACCCTAGCCAAGTGGGGGCTCTCCCCAAGGATTTCAAGATTCCTAAAGTGGCAATGTTTCATGGTGACTCGTGTCCTAAGACTCATTTGGATAGTTATGTGTTGGACATGAGGGATCGTGACTGCACCAACGAACAAATGGCTCGCGTATTCCATAGCACTTTGGATGGTATAGCTCTGCGTTAGTTCTTGGGGCTAGAACCAAGCGAAAGGCAAACGTGGGATCAAATCAGTGCCATTTTCTGTTAGAAGTATCAAGCTAACTTGGATTGGCATGTGAATCAAACCGACCTTGAGAACACTATGCAATAGCCCGGCGAGGCTATTTATGATTTTTACAAGAGGTGGAATTATCGGTTGTGCGAGGTCCAATACCCACCAAAAGCGAAGGAACAGAAACAGATATTCTACAAATGTTTATTGCCTGAGATGAAAGCAGCCATCGGCAATGGTTATTTCCCTGACTTGCGGGAAATGGTTGACGCCGGAGTAAGGTACGAAGCAGGGTTTACTGGGATTGTGCCGCCAAAGGAAAGTCCAAAGACCAACAACAACAACTCCTTCCGCTACAAGGCTCCTACTGCGCCTGCGCCTCCTAGGGGTGGAAATGAGGCCGTCGGCCAAGTGAATATGGTCCAGAAAGAGGTCCCGCTAGATGTCCAAGCCGTAACAAGGAATGGGGCTCCACAACAGAGGGAGCATTTTGACGATTTTGGTATGCCCATGGGGAAGGTATTTGACGTGTTAGTCAAGAGAGGTCTTATCAAGCCTTTAGAGAATTACCAACCCGTCTACCCAAGAACTGATTTGGACGCCTCCAAGTTCTGCAAGTATCACAAGCACATCGGGCACACAACGGATAGTTGTATTCAATTGAAGCGCGTAGTTCAAGGGTTGATCAATGACAAGAAGATTGAGAAGCCGAAGGGTCCTAATGTGGTGAATAACCCTCTTCCTAACAATGGGGGTGGGGTGAATATGGTGCAAACATGCGAGATCAGTATCCTAGAGCTCATGGATGCCTTTGACAAGATAGGGCTCACTATGGTGGATATCTTCATGGAATTAGTGACGTTAGAAATTCTCGAACCATTAGAAGGACACCTCCCCCGTCTTGGTTGCGATTTGTCAAAATTTTGCCACTACCACAAGTGCACCGGTCACACTACCGAAGAATGCTTTGAACTCAAGAAAGCCGTGCAAGAGATCATCCACAAGGGAGTTGTCGAAGACCCTAGAGATTATGTAGCTAGCAATGTACTCATGGTAGAACTTAGTGAGATCACTGATCCGGCCGAGCCTGTTGTGGCGGACTGTGATGAGATGGGTTATATTTCAATGACTAATAATAAAGAACCTTCTTGCTACTTGTTGTCTTTAGAAGAACTAGTGAGTGATGTCGAATCTCTAGAGGAAGAGAGTCCCAAACCCTCTCAACCTCTTTCTTGGGCCGAAATCTTCGAGGAGGCCGAAAAGACCGAAGTTTCGCCCCCTTGTCCTGACACGCCATTGTCTTTGGAGGAGCTACGTGCAGAAGTTTGTCTCCTTACGAGATCCGGTCAAGTGTACCAATCCGACCCAAAGGGTGCAAAGAAAATCTTTGGGAAGGAACCCGAGCAAGCCGACCTAGACAAAGAAGACCCTATCCTCACTCAACTCAAACAAACCCAAGCCCATATTTCACTATGGTCCCTACTCACCTCCTCCCTAGCCCATGTCCTCATGCTCGAGCAAAACCTCGCCGCCACCATGGTACCATCCACTACTACCCCAGAGGACGTCACCCACATGATTGGTAATATCCACTATGGAAACATCATCACTTTCTCAGAGCTAGACAAGCCAGTGTTCGGAGTTGATCATAATAAGCCTTTATACATCATTGTCGAGGTAAATGGCAAGAAAATTCCCCGTGTATTCATTGATAATGGTTCTGCTATTAATATCCTGCCTTCAAGGATGATGGATGTGGTTGGCGTTCATGGTGTCGATTTACGCCCATCCAAGCAAACCATCAAAGCTTATGACTCTACATGCCGCACCGTGATAGGCGAAGCCACCTTGCCCATTACCATCGGAACAAAGATCCTACCGACCGACTTCCACGTCATAGACATCCCCGCAACCTTCTCACTTCTCCTTGGCCGGCCATGGTTGCATCAGTCGGGCGCTGTCCCATCCTCCCTGCACCAGTGTGTGAAGTTTCAATCTGGTAATGAAGTGACCATCATCTACAGCGATCTCGTAACTGCCCAAGGGACGGACACCAAGGGCGTTCATGTCTTACAGATTCAGCATGGGGAAGAGAGCCGACTCTTCAACGGTTTTGAAATAGTGGCTCAGGCACAGATCTGCACCATCGACCTCACCAAAACAACGGATAAAGTGGCACCTGTTGTCAAGATACTGCGTAATATGGGCTTCATACTGGGGCTGGGGCTAGGTAAGAACTTGCAAGGTCCCACAAGTTTGGTTAAAGAGATTGATCACTGAGGATTGTTCGGTCTTGGATACACCCTTACTCCTGGAGACAAGATGGAGAAACAAAGGATGGATTTGCTTAAAAAGATGAAGCTTCCCTACAAAAAGCCTGAAATGCGGCCATACCGCCTGTCCCTGAATAGCTACTTTGTCAGGGAAGGCGAGGAGTTTTCGTGTTTCGAGTTCGCCGAGCCATGGATTGACCATACCGGGAAGTTGCAGAAAGGGTTCGAGATTTTCAGAGATGTGGAATTCGATCGGTCCAACATGAAGCTGACTTACATGGAATATGACAAAGCCACGGGCAGAGTTAGAACCATCAGGCATGAGTACTCCACCAAGGTCGCAGATGACTTGGTAGATCAACTTGAAGCCGCAACCCTTGACAAGCCAGCAATAGAAGCCGCAGAAACTCCGAGTTTGACTGAGACGTGGGACGGCCAATATCTGCTTCAACATCTGGGTAATCTTGGGCTGCACGAAAACATGGTTGCCGTCATTGGAGACGATTCTGAAGGTGAGGTGGACCCAAGGACATTGGTGGTACCCATGGGGGACAAGCTCAAGAATTGGTGCATCATTGGGGGACCAATAGCTACTCCGGAATTTATGGTGGGGACACTGGGGCTTACTCCTTCTCCTGTCGCCACTCCTGTAGCATCCCCTGTCACTCATTCAAAATCCCCGTCCCCAGAGTCTAGTGTTTTACATTTTGAATTTGAGTCTTCCTCTAAGTCTGACGACCTTACGTCTGAAGACTATGATCTTGTTGCAAACGCTATTTTTCCTTTTGCCATGAATGAAACCCTCGACCTTTCCGAGTATCCCTCCATAGTCACTCTTTTAACTGATAAATTGACTAATAATCAAACTAATGATATACACTTAGTTAATAATGATTCATTAGAAGAGGCGGACACAGACACATTAAATGATGAATACATTAAAGAAATTTCAGAACAGGTTATTAATAAAAAAGAATCTCGAGCCCAAGCTGCCGATGAGGTGTTAACGTGCGTGAATTTGGGAACCGAAGATGAGCCTAAGGAAACGCAGATTGGGAGCTTCTTCAGCGGAGCCGAAAGGGAAGCACTGATTGAGCTACTCAAAGAATATGTGGATGTGTTCGCATGGTCTTATAAGGACATGCCGGGGCTCGACAACTCGATCGTAGAGCACAGAATCCCGACGGCACCAGACGCTAAGCCGGTCAAACAGAAGCTGCGCCGCATTAAGCCGGAATGGTCTTTACACGTGAAGGAAGAGATTGAGAAGCTACTCCGTGTGGGTTTCATCAGGGTGATCGAGTATCCAACTTGGTTATCAAATTTGGTGACTGTCAAGAAATCCAATGGTAAAGTCAGAGTATGTGTGGATTTTTGGGATCTCAACAAAGCTACTCCGAAGGATGACTTCCCCTTTCCAAGTATCGAAATGTTGGTGGACGCGACCGCCCATTATGAGGTCAAGTCGTTTGTTGATGGGTTTGCCGGCTATAACCAGATCGAGACAACCGAGGAGGACCAAGAAGAGACCCCCTCCACAACTTCGTGGAGGACCATCAGTCGGCGAGTTCGAGCCGTGTTGAGAATGCAGTCTCCTCGGAACAAAGCCGAAAAGGAAGAACTCGTCAAGTTACTGTAACACCTCAACCATTTTACAACAGTGGGGGAACCGATACTCAGAGAAATAGAAAGGGCCCGCGACCAAGAATGGAGTTCGAGATGTGAGTTCGCGTTATGCTGCCTCAAGGAATACCTCGCAAATACCCCAATCCTGCACCCGGCACATGGGAACAAAATTCAGACCCCAACACCAACGACAGAATCGTGGCCCTGGCGCCAGGAAAAGGAAATCAGTGAAAAAATGCAAAGATTTTTGGAAAAATACCCCCTCTCAGTCCCCCGCTACACAAGAATAGGGACCCCTTTCGCAAAATTGTTCGACCAACTGAGACGAATGGGCAAGATGCAACCTCTAGGAGAACATTCACTCCTCACCGAATTACCACCCCTTCAACTATTTGAACCTACCAAAAGTTGCTCTTACCACCAAGACGAAGGTCATGACACCAACGACTGTGTCGCTCTACAAAGAAAAATCCAAGTCTTGATGGACGAGAACATGCTCACCGGCGTGAGAGGATTTTGGTTCTATAGGGAAAACGAAAACTTAGAACTCCTCGGTTGCTACGAAATCGAGCCTTATGTGAGGAACGGCCCAGAGGTACTCTCGCACCTGACTGCAGAAACGATTCAAGACATCTCAAGAGAAATAGAGGATTTGAAGCAACGCGTCGATGCAATGACCAAAGCTCGAGGTGCACCACAAGACTAGACAGAATGGCAGATTTGGATGGCAGCCCGTTCAAGGAACCAGTCAACCTCAGCAAGATCAGACGCTACTACGACTAGTACAACCCCCTTCTCAAAAAAAAATGTTTACTACGCAAAAAGAAGCCCGATAGACTGAAAACCCGTAAAGGGAGGTCTATGCAAAATAAGGGTGCGTACAAAGCTCGCTAGACTGAAAACCCGCAAGGGCGGCCTAGGCAAAAGTTAGAGCATTCCCCCTTCTATCTTCCCTTTCTCTAAAATCATTCTAGTCTGACTGGAGTGAACTACGGTGACCTGAGCCCCTTAGTCCTATTTGTAAAAGGGGAACGTAGGCAGCCTTTCTAAAGGTGCGGTCTAAAAAACAAATAAACATCCAAATCCTATCACAAAGAAATAAAGGTAGAAGTTGTGTTTTCCGAAAGCAAAAACTTTTATTTCCATAGTCATTGCATGTTAACACTTATTTGATGAGTCTAAGCTTGACATACTTTTTGAATAAATAACCTATTCTGAAATTGAAACTAAAACAAAAGTAAACTAAATTAAAACAATGTGTTTGCAACGACTATGGAAGGATCCTCGGAATTACTCTTTAGTGCCACTCGTGCCTTCGGTCTCTTTCTTCTTGCTTTGACCACGGCGAATCTTTTTCTTGTTAGGGTTCTCGCAAAACCTCCTCTCAAATTCACTAACCCCCTTAGCTTTGACACTAGGAGTCTCCCCATCCTTTCTCTTCCTTGAAGTCCCCGCTCCATCTCCATTAGCCATGCTCTTGCTCCTCTTCCTCTCATAGGCCATCGCCTCCTTCATCCTCAATGAACAACTAGGAGCACATGATGCCAAAATAGTGCCCCTTAGGGTCTCTAGAGTCTGCTCCGCTTGCCCAAGTCTCTCTATAAACCAATCCCAATACTCTCGTGATAGGTAGGTGTTGTTGGAGCGTGTGATGAGAGTCCTATGGCTAAAACCGGCCTCGCCCCACATTTGAGAAAGGAGAACCGAAGCGCTATCATCCAAATGAAGTATGCCAAAAGGAGAAGGGGTCCTCTCCTCATCCCAACCCTCGGGGATGGTTTCCACTAGACCATATTGACGGAGCACTCTAGCGGGGTAGTAAAAAGTGGTCCCAGAAAATGACGGAACTTTAATCATGTGCAGTCCTACTTGCTTCTCCCTCACAGAATTAATGTGCCAATGGGGCACCACCCACTTGATGTCATCGGTCACCATCTCTGCCAAGTACCTTTCCCAACCCTTGAGAGTCATGCCCTCGAACCTCTCCTCCATACCTCTAATACGGTGCATCCATGGGGCCACCGCCGAAGAAACCGCTGGCTTGTTCACTCGGAGCCTTTCTTGCAACCACATAGTCAAAAGTCTATCACTGCCGCACGACATCCCGCCATAAACCGCAAGATGAGGAATCCCACAAATGATCTCCCCAAGGATGGCCGATACAATGTCATGTCCCGAACGGGCCGCATTCACCATGGTCAAACATCCCTCACTAGCACATCCGACTTCGGAAGGGAAAAGAATAGAAGCAAATAAACACAAGGCAAGATGGTCCAAAGAACGGTCTGAGGTCACATCCGCGTGCATGAAGTGCCTTGGCATCCAAGAAAGGTCGACGTAGCCACCTCTAGCATACTTACCAATGTCATCTGCGGGCACACCAAACGTTATCAACTTGTCATGCAAAGAAATAAGATCAAAGGGCAATGCAAGTGTACCCTTCCCTTCACAACCGCAAAGCGCCTTGATGTCTTCATAAGTGGGTACCATCTCATTAAAAGAAAAGTTGAAAACATGAAGAGTGTTGTTCCAAAACTTCCCACAAGCTTGCAAGAGGTTAGTGTTGGAATTCATGTGCAAGAATGACCAAAGACACTTGATCCCATAGCGCTTCACAAACTTCCTACGACAAGGACCGGATATCTTGGCAACCCACTTCTCCAAAGATGTTATGAAAGCTCCTTTTTCAAGTCTAGAAAGCCTTGCATTGTGATCCATGGTAAAAGAAGAGCAAGTTGATGATTGGAACTGAAAATTGACCAAAAGAGCTGCTGTTACGAAGTTGAATAGGACACAAACTCCCATTAAATACTATATAACCTCCGATTCTTGCCAGGAAAAGGAAAACCGGAGGCGGCGCAGGACTTGGCCACGCGGCCGATGTTGTCCTTGGCCAGGCGGCCAACTTCGTCCTAGGCCACGCGGCCACTATTGCCCCATGCAGAAAATTCGAAGATTGATGCTCCCACTCCGCAATGGATCCATGCAAGCAACGTACCCTTCCCCATGGCTCATGCATTGTATAAAATTAGGCACATTGTAAAGTAATTAGTTTGTAAAAATAGGTTATCACAAATCATTTTCATTTTAGTACATAAATACATTTGCATACATATTAAATATTTGTCCAGTACATATTTGCTTCTACTAACTAACAGTGTAGGAAATAAAGATGGAAAGATGGGCCCCGCCTAATCAGAATCCTCCTCCGTGGTGTCTCCACGCCGCGCTAAAGCTCGAGAGCTACCGGTACCCGAACTCTGTCCCCGGACCGCTCGACCACCAGTGTGAGAAGAGCCCGCGCCATTCGGAGACCGTTCCCGACGCTGGGGTGACGCAACGTCGTCCCTCTGACAAGTACATGAATGGTACGCCTCCCTCAGTAAGTGCATCAACACGTTCTCCCGCCGGGCTGAACGGATATATGCCTCCCGAGTCATCTGAAAGGGAAACCAATGCAAATGATTACAATGCAGAAAGAAATAAGTATGTGCGAACATGACTAATATAAAGCACAAAGCCGTACCCCAGCGTCGGGCGGAGGAATGGATGTCTCCTCAACAAGATCTGCATCAGTCGGCTCCAAGCTAAGCTCCACCTCCCGGCCACCCCTCATCACTCTCACGCTACTCGAGCGAAAGGGCATGTCAACCAAAGGCCGACTTCGACCAACATACTGGGCCGAACTCGATCCCTCTCCCGATAGCATCCTAGCCCGAACCTGAGGGCTGATCAACCGAGTCCGCACATAGCCGGCGTAGTCGTCACTCCCTCTGTAATGCTCTGCCGGAGTGGGAGCCAAGAAAGTCGCCAACCTCGCGGGACGGAGCATATCTCGAGGAGGGTCATAAGGAGCCCACGATAATGCACCATCCCTGTGCTGACGAACCACCCTCTCTCCGAGATACATGGCCTCCCCGGTGAGACCCACAAGCAGAACCCTAGAAGCGGTCAACTCCACTACATAGGGAGCCAACGAAGCCTCATTGGCCGGACTCCATGGGTAAAATCTAACCCCGACAGGCTCAGACATCGCGAACACCCTCCTCAGATCAGCAGCATCCACCATCTTCCTATCCCGGTTTCTGCGGGGAGGAGCCCTGTTGCCCTTACACCAGTACGACATGATGGGAACAACCTTGTTGGCACTCATCACCAACTGAAAAGGGGCGACACCGAAGATCTCATACACCCAAGCCTGTGCATACAATGAAGGAGACATTTCAGACCAAAAGATAGAGCAGAAATCTCAACAAGTGAAAGGAAGGTTAGTCAAGAGCATACCTCAAAGGCGAACTGAAACCCGTCAAAGGCCGACGAGCTAGCCCTCGAGCAATGGTCCAATGCCCGGTAAATCTCTGCCAAACCGGCTCCGCCCCAAGAAATCCCACCAACTTGGTCCAAATCCACCAAAGCCCCTAGCAGTGAGTATCGGCAGACAGTAGCCCCACTGGGAAACAAGATCTCTGAAAAGCTGTACCATAAGAACAGCCGGACCAAGCAATCAAAATCTTACTCCCCTCTACCGAAGGCCTCAATAGCCATCTCCACCAAACGGTTCACCTTCCCGGCCTCCACTCCATAACCCTTGACACCTCCTCCCAGATCAGTGTCAACTCCCAGCAGAGCCTGTCTATAGTCCCGCCGTTCCGCCAAGCTCTCATCAAAAGGCAAAGGGGTAGCAGTGAACCTCAACCCCGTGATAGCCGCGAAATCCGTCGGCGTGATGGTAATCTCTCCCCAACTGAAGTGGAAGGTATGGGTGGTGTCCCACCAGAACTCCCTGCACACCTCTATCACCGCCGCCACCTTCAGGGTGCCCCCAACCATGCGAACACTGTCAAAGAATGGGACAAACCCCATAGCCTCGATCCGAACACGCAAACCGCCCGGTCCCTCCGGCAGAGATGCCCACAGTTTGCCCACAGTCACTGTGGACCCACGAGCCTTGATCTTCTGCAGGTAAACACAGCACAGGTATGTTACACTCCTAGCAATTTACATTTATAGCAATCTACATTTCTAGCAAATTATGATTCTAGCAATATATATTTTGTACAAAAGTGCGAAAAATATGAAAATGAGAGGAGCGAAAATTTGAAATTTACCTCTCGTGTCTCCGGAAGACCCATCGACCAGTGACGCTCCGAGTCGATGTAGAAATCGTAGTCTTGATCAAATGTTGACCGAAGAAGGCCGTCGCGGAAGTTCCGAGTCGCCGCTCGTGGTCTCAAACCGCCCCGTGGAATCAAGGGCGCCGCTTCAAAACCCGCTCATGGGTCAACCCCTACATTTCCCTCGCCCTGAGCATCACCATGCCCCTCTCCTTATTGCTCTTGTTGTGGAAGCATATACCCACCTTGGCCCGGAAAATCCCTAAATAATGCCTCATTGATCCAATCTGCCATAGCTTCAAGAAATATGTGAAATGAAGACTTCAAAATTATTAAAATCCAAGCTTTTTCTCTCTAAAACTCAATTTTCTCTCTCTATCTCGTCAACAATGGAGGAAGGAAGAAGAAGAAAGAACAAAAGATGGAGAAGAGGGAGGGTTTCTGGTGATGTGACCAAGGAGTCAGCCCGACGGCGACCTTGGCCACGCGGCCACTTATGCCCTCGCTATCCCAGCCGTCGGATCAGCGATCCGCGTGAAGGGGATCTGACCACTCAGCGTTCTTGGCCACGCGGCCACTATTGCCATTCAGTAACTTTGGCCATGCGGCCAACCTTGTCCCTTCAGATAAAATTCCATTTTTGCCCTTGATCTTTTCCCTTTAATTCATTTTAAATGCCCTTAGCACTACTTTGACTGATTTTCGTTACCTTTGGGTATAGAAAGCCCCTTAAAATTTCCATTCTTCACCGAATATTTGCTTAGGATTCGTATGATTACAGAGACTTCGGCGCCTCTATGTCATATGCATCCTAGATCGATCGTGATTGGTAGAAGCCTCGGCGTTTCTGTTTGTGAAAGATCCAGCATCTATTATTAGGATTCGTATGGTTGTAGAAACTTCGGCGCCTCTATGACATACGCATCCTAGGTCGATCGCGATTGGCAGAAGTCTCGGCGTTTCTGTTCGCGAGAGATCCAGCATCTATTACTTTAGCGCAATCGGCAGGAACCCTGGCGATCCTGATTGCGTTTACCATTCCATCTTGGGATTATTTAGACAACGTAGTCTTTATTTTTCCCAAATAACTTCATTGCATACGAATGTTCGTTCTTCATACAAGATAGTATCCGTAGATTTATTATCCGCAGCAGAAGTTCGATGTCTCGTATTTCCCCAATATCTCTGAACTACGACCGACTTGATTCCTCGGAGGATACGTAGGAAACCTGAAAAGGTCCAGCCACCCGACCGACGCGGTCATCTCTCATCCCCAGCAGGTGCATTTTCCCCAGCAGAAGATGTTGCTCCCCATCAGAGGACAGTCATTCCCAATTTCCCATCAGATTTGAACTACGTTTGGCTTGATTCCCCCGCGGATACGTAGGTCGCCTGTCAAGGTTCAGCCATTCCCTTACCTTTCATCTTTTTTGAAACTCATGTTTCAGACGGATCCTTCTTTTATCGTCGACCCCACATTGCCTTGCAAGAAGTGTCGCCGAGGGGCTACTGTTAGTACCCGACCTGAAAATGAGTTTATTAGGGCTTGCCCAAAAATACAAGGACTTTATAGGAATTAGAAACCTTGCAAAGATTTGTCCCGGATTCCCGAAATACCTCATTTATGACAAAATCTATCAAAATAGGTAATAAATGGTTTCCTTAAAACCATGCAGAAACCCTAGCTTGAAAATCACGTCAGCCTGCATCCTTGGCCACGCGGCCAACCTTGCTGCGCGTCGATCTTGGCCACGTGGCCACTCTTGTCACCGGCTTAAATCATGGCCAGGCGGCCAACTTTACTCTGGATGATCTCAGCCGTCAGATCTTCCCCTCAGTTTACTATATAAACCAATCCCATGCTATTGGTTTAGGGGAGTCCGATTTTGAGAGCTCTAAGTCCGAATTTTGGAGCTCTTAAACACAATTTTCTCCCTAATTAAGCATTCAAACACTCAAGGAGATCAAAGGTTTATTTCTTGCCAACATAGGTAAGTTTTCTAACTTTTTCTTCATGTTCTTGCATCATTTTTAATGTAGATCTTTTATATTCATGTTCTTACATGTTTATTCATAGTTTCTTCATATGTTTTGCATGTTCATTCATATGTTCATAATATGTTCTTCGCATGTTCTTCGTGTTCATAGATTAAAACCTTGTTTATGCTATATTTAGGGTTGTGATCTTCATAATTACATGTTATTTCATAGCCGATGATGATCTAGGGTTCATTAACCCGAGGATGATCTAGAAACTACTTCTAAACCCTAATCTTTAGGTAATTCCCCCCTCATTATGCATGATCCCGATTCTTCTGCCTATTCTAATTCTCTGCGAACTACGCTGACCTGAGCTTCTCACATTAAAAGGAACATAGGCAATCTCCGGATCCGGTCTAAATCACTCACACACTACTAACACATTCATCATGATAGAAAGACCGATCAATTCGGGCAATAGGAGTGATAACGTTCAATATTCTTCTCTTGTTGTAATTTGACCCCCGAACCCACTAAAAATGCTTTTTTCAATGTTTTGGCTTTAATTAAAACGGCGTGGCGACTCTCATAATTTTAATGTCGTTATGAATATTCCCTTTAATAATAAAAATAATCACAAGATACTCCCCATGCATCGCTTCATCAGAAAGGGGTATTCACAGCAAGGACCTTACACACATGAAGTACGACCGCCCTAAGTATCACGCTTGGCGTGCTAAGAAAGGTATGTCGTTTGGTCTTGTTTGTACTGAGGCTAATTTGGTTTCAATTCCTACATATACATGTAGATACCCCGGGGGGCCACGGCTTGGCTAGAGCGCGTGAGTTACCCTAGGATGTCTATTTGTGTTTTTAGAGTCGTCACCTATATCTTAGAGGAACATAAGAAAAACCTAAAGTTTATAGCCTAAGTTTGATTACGAAAACAGAGATTCTTTGTTATGAGGTTCGGGGGTTAGGTTACGAGATGGGAAGTACTTAAACACCCATGTCGACCAACTAAAGTTGGTCTTTCTTGATCAAAATCTACATAAATGATGAAATGTTCTTCTTATTCTTGATGATAAAAAGGGAGGTAAAAAAGGGGTGTTTGGAATGTAGGGAGATGACTTCGTGACTATCTTCAATGAAGTTAAGTAGTCTTTGATGTCATGTCCCAAAAATGTTTGGGTGATTGCAGTTTTGATTTAAAGCAAAAGAAAGAGAGAAGAGATGAAGTAGAAAAGGAGGGAAAAGAATAGTCTTTTACCTATACTTCAAAGAACTTCAAGGACTCCTTCAAGAGGTTCTTAGGAAAATGCCTTGTAAGTATTTGTGTATAGTTTTGTTAATGATTCAAATCTTCCTCCTCTTCAATGGTGAATTAGAGGGGTTTTTATAGGTAAAGAAGGTGTGTTTTTGGTGCCAAAACCAAGTCACAAAGGTCAGTTTCCCGGGCAAATCCTGTTAAAAGAAGCAAGGGAGGGATTCTTGGACAGAAATCTGTAACTGACGCCCAGGTGCGCGCGCCTCCTGCCTTGGTGGCGGGATGCGCGCGCCTCTGTCCCCAAAAGGTGAAAGCGCGCGCCTTGGAGATGGAAAAAATGATAGAATGGACTAGAAAGTCAGCAATGTTATTCAGTTTGGTCCCTGGACTTAACGAAGTCAGTCAGGAACTTAACGGAAGTAACATAAACAAACGAGAAACACTTAAAATAGGGAGAGACACAAAATCAAATGTGCAATAGGGGTGAGCGGTCCAAGAAGAGGTGTCTGCAGAGCCCCTCGGCAACGTGGATTGCAAAGCAAAACGCGTCGACGAAAGAACAAAACATCCGCCGAGGACATCATAAGGAAAAAAGCAAAGACTCGATGAAAACAAGAATCTTGAAATTACCAGAGATAGGAGTGCGCTCCCTGTGTGAGCGGCTTTTGCTGATAGTAGGGGTGTGGTGATAGAAATCAGCCCACTGTGGCCTAAATTTAAAGTCCGTATAGAGGACTAGGAGGCACTGGAGAGTCTTCCTGCCGATGTAGAGGGACTCGAGAGTCTGCCTGCTGATTTGGAGGGACTGGAGAGTCTGCTTGCCGATGTAGAGGGACTCAAAAGTCTGCCTGCTGATGTGGAGGGACTGGAGAGTCTGCCTGCCGATTTGAAGGGACTGGAGAGTCTTCCTGCCGATGTAAAGGGACTCGAAAGTCTGCCTGCTGATGTAGAGGGACTCGAAAGTCTGCCTGCTGATGTAGAGGGACTCGAAAGTTTGCCTGCTGATTTGGAGGGACTGGAGAGTCTGCCTGCCGATGTAGAGGGACTCAAAAGTCTGCCTACTGATTTGGAGGGACTGGAAAGTCTGCCTGCCGGTGAAGATGGACTCGAGAGTCTGGCTGCTGATGTAGAGGGACTCGAAAGTCTGCCTGTTAATTTGGAGGGACTGGAGAGTCTGCCTGCCGATTTAGAGGGACTCGAAAGTCTGCCTGCTGGTGTAGAGGGACTTGAAAGTCTGCCTGCTGATTTGGAGGGACTGGAGAGTCTGCCTGTTGATGTAGAGGGACTCGAAAGTCTGCCTGCTGATGTAGAGGGACTCGAAAGTCTGCCTGCTGATTTGGAGGGACTGGAGAGTCTGTCTGCCGATGTAGAGGGACTCGAAAGTCTGCCTGCTGATTTGGAGGGACTGGAGAGTCTGCCTGCCGATGTAGAGGGACTCGAAAGTCTGCTTGCTGGTTTAGAGGGACTCGAAAGTCTGCCTACTGATTAGGAGGGACTGGAGAGTCTGCCTGTTGATGTAGAGGGGCTCGAAAGTCTGCCTGCTGATGAATGTGACTTTGTTGAGTAGATTTAGCTGATGAGGAAGTGATTTTGGTGGTTCACCGCGGACCAAATTTGTTGTTTTGAAGGTGTATTTTGACGTACGCTGTCTGGAGTAGCGTCTGCAGTTGACCTTTGCGGGGTGCGGACACAGTTGACCGTGGACCAAAAAGATGAGTTTTCCTTTTAGAGAGGAAAATGTCGAAATTGACCTTGACTTTTATAAGAGAGGGAGAGAGGCACAACCTAATTTTAGTGGTAGTTTCTATCTTACTTTGATTTCAGACATGCCTTAGGAGCGAACCAAATTAATGTATGCCCAAATGTGCCTCCAAGGGCGGAGTTGCCGTGGCTTTGATAAAGAATGTAGATCCTGCTGATTTTGGGAGCGTTTGGACTCTGTTTCTGCAGGATTTCTTCTTCTGACAAGGGCCGACTGAGGCACTTCTGAAGTGGGAGGCGGGCGCCTCAGATGGTGGATGTGGGACGCGTTCGCTTCCCAAGTGGGTGTCGGGAGGTGCGCGCTTCTGGGGAACGAATTTTAGGGCTTGACATTTGCTGGCCAAAAGATCCCTAACAGCTATAATATTAGCCTCTGTTCAAACACATTCTTCCAACAGCTCTTTTCTGCCATTCTTGAACATCATTTCTTTGCTCAATTTAGCTTGTGATCCACTTTTGCCATGGCCTCCAATTCTTTCACCCTTGATACCAAGGTTATTGGTGAATATGAGAAGGATTTGTCCACTTTTGTGTACTCTTTCAAGACCCACCCCAAGAAGGCTTTTGTCAAAGACTTCCGATTCCGCATTCTCTTCAAATTACGGACGTTGAAACCAGGCTGGGATTTGTTGAAGGCCGCTGCAGCTTTTTGGGATTGTGACAGTCACACCTTTAATTTTTCGGCAAATGAAATGGTGCCGACTGTTGATGACTTTGGTGCCATTCTTGGAATGCCGCTGGTGGGTCAAATTGCCATCCCCGAATATCATCGTGGAGTGATCGATTCTTGGTCTGACTTGTTGAACCTTCCCATCGGAGATGTGAGGAAGATGTTGCATGGTACCGTGGTAGATATAACCGAGTTACCAATGTTCTTCAGTTTGCATTCGGAGAACCCGGCGGTTCAGTCTTTCAAGAGGAGTTCCATGGCGGCTTGCCTTTTTAGTGAAGTTCTTTTCGTTACGCCCTTCGGGACAGCGGACGCGCAGTTGGCTGAGATTATCTTGCATGCCAAGGAGCAACAATTCAGTATAATCCCTCTTATAGTAGGGGAGACCCTGCACAGCCTTGATGAGTTGCATCGAACGGGCGAGATGTGTCGGGGAAGCCCCTTGCTTCTAACCATATGGCTCCGGGAACACTTCAGGATTTATTCTCCGGAGGGTGATCTGTCTCCTTTTGCTGTTTACAGGAGAAAACTGTTGATCCGGGATTTGACTGAAGATGGTTGGAAGAAGTTCTTTGCATCTCGACTGTCTATTGACATTTAGTGGTGTCCTCCCTCTTGGGGTCTTCGTCCTTTCGTGGAATGGACTCTTGGTTTTGAGCATGTGGTCTTACCCGGCTTGAGAGACTCTTCATTTTACCATCCGGAGCGGGTTTTGAGGCAGTTCGGTTGCCAACAGATTATTCCTTTCCCGAGGAGTGGGGTGTTCCATCCAGTTTCATATATGGGTCCAAAATTTTCAAGGGAGCTTCAGTCCGCTTGGGGAGATGTCCGCCATCGGTGGGCTTCTGCCCCTATTCACTGGGGTAGTGTCTTTCTTCCCGAGAGTTATCTGGATTATCTGTTTGGTACCTTTTACCGCGGCATCACTTGGGTTGACGTGCTTCGTGCTGAGTTTCTAGGAAAGGACTTTGAGCCTAGCAGTGCTTTGAGGTATAAGGAAGCTGCTGCTGATTCGCACAATGTTCTGGCTGACCCTTTCGGTACTCCTTTGGATAGCTTCTATGCTCGGAGGCGCTTTGCTGCGCAGAAGGTTTCGGTCCGCCTCAGTGTTCCTAGGCCTCCCAAGAAGAGTAGGATTGAGAACCGTTCGGGTGGCCCTTTGAAGGCTAAGAGAAAATTAGATTTTTCCTAGTACCCCAAGATTGCAATTAATAGACCACTTGTTGGGATTTAATGTTTTTATGTCTTTTATTGCTCAACATCGTCCGTTGTAATGGTTAAAATAGTTCAATGATTGAATAAAAAATGCATCTTGTTACAACATGATTGGGTAAAAATTAATGTTTTAGACCGCACCCGAAGGTTGCCTACGTTCCTCTCGTAGAGAGGCTCAGGTCTCCGTAGTTCAAACAAATGAAGACCATTTTTTTTTTGTGCACCCTGTTTTTTTCCCTAGACCGCCCTTTCGGGTTTCAATCTAGCGGGCTTCTTTTTTGCACTTGCTCTAATTTTTTCCTAGGCCGCCCTTACGGGTTTTCAACCTAGCGAGCGTTTTTTTAATGGTCTTTATTTGTTAAGCGTAGAACTTCTTGAGCTTGTCGAGGTTGACCTCCTTTGGCAATTGATCACCATCCAAGTCTACGAGTCAGACTGCACCGCTGCTTAATATCTTTTTGACCACGTAATGACCGATCCATCGAGGCCCCCACTTCCCAAGGGGATTCATGACATTGGGAGGATGTTGTCTTAGGACCAAATCTCCCTCTTTGATATTTTGAGGCTTCACCTTCTTGTTGAAAGCCCTTGCCATTCTTTGTTGATAAGCCCTTGTGTGTTCAAATGCTCTTAACCTATTTTCGTCGAGTAGGGCTAGTTGCTCGTACCGACTTTGCATCCAATCAACCACTTTGACTTGGTTCTCGAGCAAGACCCATAGAGAAGGATCCTCGAGTTCGACCGAGAGTACGGCTTCAGAGCCATAAACTAATAAGTACGGGGTTTCTGCCGTTTCTGACCGTATTGATGTGCGGTAGCCCCACAATGCTAGTGGTTATTTCTCGGGCCAATCCCTTCCTGTTGAAGCCATTTTTCGTATGATGACTTCGATTGTCTTATTTGCTGCTTCGACCGCTCCGTTGTCTTGGGGGCGGTACGGGGATGACTTGTGCTTGGTAATTTTATAGTTAACCAAAAGTGCATCCATTTCTTTCTCGAAGTGAGAACCATTGTCGGAGATGATCTCATGAGGAATACCATATCGGCACATGATGTTGTACTTCACGAATTCAGCCACTTTCTTGGCATTGAGAACCCGGTAAGCTTGTACCTCGACCCATTTTGTGAAATAGTCCACGGCCACAAGGATGAATGATTGTCCGTTGCTTCCCGTAGGATGGATTTTGCCGATGATGTCTATGCCCCAACAAGAGAACGGCCATGGTGTGGTCAAGTTGTACAATTGTGAAGGTGGAGCATGTTGCAGATTAGCATGGAGCTGGCACTTGGCGCATTTCTTGACTTTCTCTATGCAGTCTTGTTCCATTGTAGTCCAATAGTAACCAATACGGAGTATCTTCTTAACCAACATAACCCTATTTATGTGGGGTCCACACTCGCCTTCATGGACTTCATGCATGATTTCTTGAGCTTCGACTCGTTTGCACATAAAATATATATCCCTTGATGATGTCTCTTGTAGACTCGGTTTCCAATTAACACATATCTGGCGGCTAGCTTTTGTAGTACTATTCGGGTTTTCCCACTGCTGTTCTCGGGAAAGGTGCCGTTGTTGAGAAAATTCATGGTGTCAGTGTACCACGGGGGGTTATCTTGGACTTCATTGATCTCAATGTTTATGCAGTATGCCAGACTGGTCCTTCTTGAAATTTTGAAGGGTTTCACAATTTTTCCTTTGGGCATCTCAACCAGTGAGGCTATAGTGGCTAAAGCATCGGCAAAGCGGTTCTTGTCTCTTGGAAAATAATTGAACGTGATGTCTTGAAGCTATTCAACCAACTCCTCGAGGTGTTGACCATACTGTTGGAGGGTCGGGTCTTGGATTTGCCATTTACCCGATGTTTGATTGATAAGGAGCAGGGAGTCACCGAATACTTCTAGCTCTGTGACATTTCTCTCTAGGGCTGCTTCTAGCCCCGCTATGCATGCCTATATTCGGAAATGTTGTTGGTAGCTTCGCATTTAAGACGGATGGCAATTAGAGTGTAGATGTCCTTTGGATCGACAAGCAACATTCCTATCCCATAACCATGTTTGTTGACGGCGCCATCGAAAAAGAGTTGCCACTTATTTTCCTCGGATGTAGTGCAAACCAAGTGCTCGTCGGGAAACTGTAAGTCCTCCCCCTTCACTTCGTCACATGGAAATTCATCAAGCTAATCACTGAACACTTTCCCCCTGATGGATTTGAGTGTGACGTAAGTGATATCATAGCCAGCGAGCATGAAGTACCATTTGGCTATCCTTGTTGACATGAAAGGCTTATCAAAGATGTAGCGGAGCGGGTCCACTTTTGCTACTAGCTTGATCGGAAAGGCTTCCATGTAATGTTTGAGCTTTTGAGTAACCCAAACTAGTGCTGCACACGAATTTTCCAAGACGGAGTAGTTTTTTTCGCCTCCTTGAAATCGGCGACTGACAAAATAAATGGCATTCTCCTTTGTGGAGTCTCGTTGCTCTTGTACTAGCATAGCCCCTAGGGCTTCATCATTCACCATGAGGTAAAGCAAGAGAGGCTTCTCCTTGTGAGGTGGAACCAAGACTGGAGGGCATGTCAAGTAATGCTTCACTTGGTCGAAAGCTTCTTGGCAAGCGTCGGTCCATTCTAGAGCCACATTCTTCTTGAGTAACTTGAAGATTGGCTCGCACAAGGAAGTAAGCTGGTGTACAAACCGACTGATGTACTGAAGTCTGCCCATAAAACCTTTGATTTCTTTCTGTGTCTTGGGAGGAGGCATGTTAATGATTGCCTTGATTTATGAGGGATCTGCTTCAATACCCCTTTATGTGAACATGTAGCCAAGAACTTTGCCTCGGATGACCCCGAACGTGCACTTTGCGGGATTGAGCCTCATCTTGTGTTGACGAAGCCTTTCAAAGAACTTGCGGAGATCGATCAAATGTTGACCGTAGGTCCCTTTGGAGTGGATGATTATGTCATCCACGTAGACCTCGATCTCTTTGTGAATCATGTGAATAAGTCTGTAACAGCCCTTTGATAAGTATCCCCAGCATTCCTTAACCCAAACGGCATAACTGTATAATAAAAGGTGCCCCACGGTGTTGTGAAAGCAGTCTTGTGTTGATCCTCCTCGGCCATGAGAATCTAATTGTACCTAGCAAAACCATCCACAAACAAGCGGACCTCGTAGGCAGCAGTGGAGTCGACTAGCATGTCAATGTTGGGTAGTGGAAAGTCATCCTTTGGTGAAGCTTTGTTCAAATCCCGGAAGTCCACACAAACACGAACCTTACCATTAGCCTTTCGGACTGTGACCACATTGGCTAGCCATGTTGGATACTCAATAACTTTGATGAAGCCTACACTGAGAAGCTTCTCTATCTCTTCTTTGACTTGTAGAGACCATTCTGGCTTGATCTTTCTGAGTTTCTGCTTTGTCGGCTTAGCATCGTCTCTGATCAGAATTCTGTGCTCCGCGACCTTTCTGTCTAAACCCGGCATGTCTTTGTATGACCATGCAAATACATCCACGAACTCTCTGAGAAGTGCAGTCAATCTGTCTTTCTCTTGCCCCTTGAAGAAGCTTCCGATCTTGGTTTCTTTCGGCTCTTCGTCGGTACCTAGATTAACAACATGCAATTCTTCGTCGGCCCCTGGACCATTTTCACCACGACTACGGACCTGTTGAGCGAGTTCATTTAAGTATGTTATGTTTTCGTGGTCTATTGCATCATTATTTGAATCGTTATTAACTAGTTCATTAGA
Organism: Campanula takesimana; assembly: GCA_026119855.1. Taxonomy (NCBI): domain Eukaryota; kingdom Viridiplantae; phylum Streptophyta; class Magnoliopsida; order Asterales; family Campanulaceae; genus Campanula; species Campanula takesimana. The sequence continues at coordinate 2,955,179 of JAOWBW010000005.1, forward strand.
TTCATTATTAGTTAATTCATCATTCATGATGTTTGCAATCTCGGGGTACTCAGAAAGATCAAATTTTTCATTAACAAAGAAAGGGAACACACGCTCGGCTATGGCTTCCATATCCTCTTGGGTGAGGGTATCGGAAACACACTCGAACTCGAAAGTGAATGTGAACAAGTCTTCCTTTGTGACCATGCGCGGAATGCAACCCATCTTCTCGACCAAGAATTCCTCGGATACCACGGGTCCCTTCGTAGAATACCAGTTGTTGATCGGCTCAAAGCTTGGCTGGATCTCACTGATAGTCTCTTTTCTCGTGTCGGTGTCGTAGATGGCATTTACTTGGCACTCGTCCATGATGGCCAATTCTTTGAACATGGAGGCTAGATCCGTCAATTCTTCCCCCACGGTAATCTCTGTTTCGGACTCTATGGTCACTTTCTTCCCCCACCATTCTCGGGGAGACATGGGAGTTGGTTTCCTTTCGGATTTCTGAATCTCGCAGTCGGCAAAGGTTTCAAGACCGGGCTTTCTGATTCCCTTGCTGTTAACCCATGGCTCGGGAAATATTACGTATGGAACCTCTTCCCCTTGACGAACAAAGTATCCATTCAGTGTCTTGCGGTAAGGCCTCAAATTGGGAATCTTATAATGACGGTCTTCCCTTCGGGCTCGGGCCTTTTCATTCTTGATGGCTTGTTTGTGTTTCAAGTCATCTCTGGAAGGCTCATATCCCAAACCGAACGTGTTCTTAACAAAAGGAACCTCAATAGGTTGCTTCCTTCCTTGTTGATATTTCCCTAGGCCTAAACCAGGGAAGTAATTCATATTCCTCATCATACGGAGGACTTTGCGATTGCCAAGGGTCCATGATTCGTTTCCTCTTTCTTTGTTAATGGCGTTGATTGAGACGCCGGAGAGGGTAGAGTCTGCTAAACCATGCTTTATTTGGTGAATGGGTTCCCCCTTTCTGTTGATAGTGACGTTTTCTGCCATAACGATCACTATTTCATCCCCATTTCTGAACTTCACGCATTGATGGAGAGTCGAAGGGACGGCATTAGAACTGTGTATCCATGGGCGGCCCAAGAGTAAGTTAAATGAAGAAGGCACATCGAGAACTTGAAACGGGACGGACATGACCATGCTCCCAAATTCAATGTCTATTTCCACCATACCCATGACTGTGCGGACAGTGCTATCGTAACCTCGGATCAGTTGAGTAGAAGGCTTTAAGTCTGAATTCTTAAGCCCCAGTATGCCCATGATTCGGCCGGGCATCAAATTGAGCACGGAACCACCGTCAACCAAGACTCTTGAAATAGGTCTCCCCCTTGCCCTCACCTTGAGATAAATGGCCTCATTGTGGTCGGAACCAAATGATGGAAGGTCCATGTCGGCAAAGGTGATGACATTGCCAAAATGAATGTAACCTATCATTGCCGTAAGGTCTTCGGGAGTTGTATCGGGAGAGATCGACGTGTCGTCGAGATTACTGATGACAAGATCTCAGTGCTTCTTTGAGGATGCAATGAGGTCCCAAATGGAGATGTTGGCTTGAGTTTTCTTGAGTTGAACCAATAAAGGGTCTTCGGGAGTGTCGCGAGCTTGCGGTCTTTGAGAAGAGGTGCTTGGTGCAGAAGTAGCGGGGTTGCTTGCTATGACTCATCCGGATCGAGTTACATGTTGACGTTCCCCTCTTGCTTGTTTTTCCTATTCTCTAGTACTTCCCTCATTACCTCATCGTAAGTCACAACATAACAAGAATTGTCAAATTTATTCATCACATTGGAGCCCTCATTCACAATTAGGATTGAATGAGTGGTCTCCTCAAATTCTCCTACCTCTATTACATTGACGTTCTCGCCATTAGGCACTATGAACTCTTTCTTGTCTATGAGATCTTGGATGACATTGCGGAGGACAAAGCATTCCTCGGTGGTGTGGCCACTATGTTGGTGGTAGTCACAATGCTTGTGGTAGGCATGGTTGGGACGCATTGTCTTGGGTTTGTACCCTTGGAGAGGAGTAACTTGCCCTTTGGCCTTGAGAGCTTCGAAGGCCTCGGTGATAGTCATGCCATGGAGAGGAGTGTAGACACGATTATCTTGAAACTTCTTGCCTTGTGGAGGAGGAACCTTTTTGTAATTCCCATTGTCGGTAGTAACGACATTAACTGAAGCCTCTTTTGTGGAGTTAGAGGCGGCCTTGTAACGAAGGCTAGGAGCACTTTTCTTGATTTCTTTAAGCAACTCATCCATTTTGATTCCCCGTGGGTGGTGTTGCCTTTGTATTGAAGGCAAGTAGGGCGGCGTCCCAATCAAGACGGACTGTGAGCGGGAGAGTTGCATACCAATCCTTTGCCGCCCCCTCGAGAGTAAGAGGGAAGCATTGTGCCATAACCTTGGTAGAGACCATCTTCGGTACCATAGCCCAAATGTAAGTCTAGATGTGTGCCATGGGACAAGAGTTTCCCTTGAACTTGCTGATGTCGGGCATCTTGAACTTGTCGGGGAGAGCGGCCATTATGCTCATGAGAATGGAGGACTGATAAAGGCTCGTGTCGGGACTTTTCCCCACGTTGAGGTCGTTGATCTATGTAAGCCATAATTGAATCAACCATCTTGTGCTCATTGTTCTCGGTGCTCGGTTCCCCCACTTTCTTGGTACGGGCGCTAACATAAGGGCTTTGAAACAAACCCTTAGTCCACTCGGACTCTTCATTGTTCTCTTTGTCTTTACCACTCGAAAGCTTGGTGAGCTTCTCTTTCATTTGCTCCATCTCGGCCTCGTGGGCCTCCTTTTGATTGTCGAGGTGGGATTTCCAAAGATCATATTTATTTTGAGCCTCCTTATTAAGAGTGGAGACTTGATCTTGGAGCAATTGGACCATAGCTGAAAGCTGCTCGAGAGACATGGTGTTGCTGCTGCCGGTCATGGTTGCCGTTGGAGCTGTTGGAGTAATCACTTCACGAACTAACCGATTCGCTGAATCCCGGTAGACTCTGTAAGTACCAATTGAACCTATATTGCAGAAGAGGCCCTTGTCAGTTTTGAGTAACACTTTCGGTCCATGAAGAGGCTTAGAACACATATTGGGCACATGACTCAAACCACATAAGAAATTTTTTTTTTTTTATAAGTCGGGGGGACGGGGTCCCTTTTGAGTTTCTAAGAAAATAATGGAATCGTCACACTAGTATATAGACCATCTCGCGGTCCCATATACTCATCGGATTCCATCACGCTTGTGAATCCTACACATGTCGGGATTGAACTAAATTAATGTAGTAAAGCATACATGCGGGGACGAATTTTTATTTTCATCCATAATAACCACTTGGGGACGGAGTTTTATTTCGTCCATGATAACCACTTGGCATGTATGTTTTGAAGACATTAGTTTAGGAAAATCTCGGCACATGATAACCGACTTCAGTCACGGAGTCTTAGACCCTAACTAGAATTGTGTTGGCTTGTGCTCGGCTAATGAGAGGCTTAAGGTCACCCCCGACATGTAGTCATGAACTACGCCATGGGTTGAGGTTTACCGCTTCGAAAGATTCAAGGTCGGGTGGAGCTTGAAACTCTCTAGGACGGGCCTCGACGGGTTTGGGGTTATAAACTTGTGCGACTCGATAGTGGCAATTTATAGGAGATTGTGCACGTAGTGTGAGGTCCAACATGTGACAAAACATTTTTTTTACTTTTTTTTTATGAAAGAAAATCAAATAAGCAGATAATTACAACTCTCGAATCACCCATGTGACCGATAAAACAAAATACAAAATGAAACAGTTAAGAGGTCCAAATCAGTCCATGATGCAGGCAACTGTGCCCACACCCCAATCATTCTGCTCTGTTCTGAAACTGTCCCTATTCTGGAAAACCACCCAGAAGCGTGCGCCTCTGGCCTGTGTTGTGGGATGCGCGCGCCGGGCGCAGAGTCTATGGGAGGCGCCCGATTCTGGGCAAACCTGTCAGAATATCAGACTTTGGACTCAGGGGATTGCCCTGGTCCTGAATGTATATTGTAACCCCTACAGAAATGATTAGTGTAGAAAAAAGAAAAAGACAGGAAGAACATCAGGAAGCGGGCGACTCTGGTTCTTGAAGTGGGCCGCGCGCGCCTTAGGCCAAGAAGGTCAGAGGCGCACGCTTCCCCCATCAGGAACCAGAATACCCAGAAACGATGTAGATTTTTATCAGTTACGCAAGTTTAACCCTCAAACTTCCCCAGCAGAGTCGCCACTGTAGATACCCCGGGGGGCCACGGCTTGGCTAGAGCGCGTGAGTTACCCTAGGATGTCTATTTGTGTTTTTAGAGTCGCCACCTATGTTTTAGAGGAACATAAGAAAAACCTAATGTTTATAGCCTAAGTTTGATTACGAAAACAGAGATTCTTTGTTATGAGGTTCGGGGGTTAGGTTACGAGATGGGAAGTACTTAAACACCCATCTCGCCCAACTAAAGTTGGTCTTGCTTGATCAAAATCTACATAAATGATGAAATGTTCTTCTTATTCTTGATGATAAAAAGGGGGGGGGGTAAAAAAGGGTGTTTGGAATGTAGGGAGATGACTTCGTGACTAGCTTCAATGAAGTGAAGTAGTCTTTGATGTTATGTCCCAAAAATGTTTGGGTGATTGCAGTTTTGATTTAAAGCAAACGAAAGAGAGAAGAGATGAAGTAGAAAAGGAGGGAAAATAATAGTCTTTTACCTAAACTTCAAAGAACTTCAAGGACTCCTTCAAGAGGTTCTTAGGAAAATGCCTTGTAAGTATTTGTGTATAGTTTTGTTAATGATTCAAATCTTCCTCCTCTTCAATGGTGAATTAGAGGGGTTTTTATAGGTAAAGAAGGTGTGTTTTTGGTGCCAAAACCAAGTCAGAAAGGTCAGTTTCCTGGGCAAATCCTGTTAAAAGGAGCAAGGGAGGGATTCTTGGACAGAAATCTGTAACTGACGCCCAGGTGCGCGCGCCTCCTGCCTTAGTGGCTGGATGCGCGCACCTCTGACCCCAAAAGGTGAAAGCGCGCACCTTGGAGATGGCAAAAATGACAGAATGGACTAGAAAGTCAGCACTGTTATTCAGTTTGGTCCCTGGACTTAACGAAGTCAGTCAGGAACTTAACGGAAGTAACAGAAACTAACGAGAAACACTTAAAATAGGGAGAAACACAAAATCAGGTGAGCGGTCCAAGGCGGGGTGTCTACAATACATGGTGGTTGGATTCTGGTGCAATGACTCACATAAGTATGTCTATGCAGGGTTGCCTGAATTATCGAAAACCTAATAAAGATGAGAGATTCACCTATATGGGAGCTGGGAATCCGGTTGAAGTTATAGGCATGGGGACCTTTAGATTATTGTTAAGTACTGGGTATTATTTTGTATTAAATAATACATTTATTGTACCATCATTTAGACGGAATTTGATATCTATCACAATATTTGACAAGGAATGTTATTCTTGTTCATTTGGAAATAATAAATGTGATCTTTATTTTAATTTCAAGGTTGTTGGTACAAGTACTTTGTCAAATAATGATAATATTTACTTACTTGACACTATTCAAACAATAAATGAGTCCCATAATAATGAAACCAAAATTAGAAAGCGAAAGTTGTCAAGTGAAAATTCTTATACTTTATGGCATAGGCGTTTAGGTCATATCTCCAAAAGGAGAATTGATAAGCTTGTGTCAGAGGGAATCTTAAATAAACTTGACATTCCAGAAAAGACTTTTGCATTGAATGCCTTAAAGGAAAGTTTACAAACACTAAAAGAAAAGTATCCTCGAGAGCATCAAGCGTTTTAGAACTAATACATACGGATATTTGTGGGCCATTCTCTACCCCTTCTTGGAATGGTTAACAATACTTTATTACGTTCATAGACGACTACTCTCGATATGGGTACATTTATTTACTTCATGAAAAGTCTCAATCTTTGGAAGTTGAAAATCAACTTGGGAAGACTATTAAGAACGTTAGATCCGATCGTGGTGGTAAATACTACGGTCGGAATGACGGTTCAAGAGAACAACGTCCAGGTCCTTTTGCTCGCTATCTTGAGGAGTGTGGGATTGTTCCTCACTACACTATGCCGGGTACGCCTAGCATGAATGGTGTAGCTGAGAGACGTAATAGAACCCTTAAGGATATGGTAAGAAGTATGATTTCTTGTACATCTTTACCTCACTCATTATGGGGCGATGCATTAAAAACCGCAACTTATATTCTCATTAGAGCTCCCTCTAAGGCTACTAATAAAACCGCTTATGAATTATGGACGAATAAGAAACTGTCCTTAAATCATCTTCATGTATGGGGTTGTTCAGTAGAAGCTAGGCCTTATAGGCCTAATGAGGGCAAACTGGACGCTAAGACTGTTAGCAGCTATTTTGTTGGATATGCCGAGAGATCTAGGGCTATAAATTTTACAACCAGAAAACTAGAACCTTTTTTGAAACGGGAAATGCTAGGTTCTTTGGGGATGTTGAATTTAGAGGGGAAATTAGGAATAGTTTTGAATTTGAAGAGGAAGAGGAATCCATTTCTATACCTATTCCCATAGTAGTTCCCATTGAAAATCAAGGTTTTATACCTAAATTAAAGAGGAACATACAATTCAAAATAATGACTCCCCTATAAAAATTGAACAACATGAAAATGTTGATCATGAGGGTGAAATTCAACAACCTCAAAATGAGGAAGAACCAATGCCCTTAAGGAGATCCAATAGAGTAAGAAGGAGTGCAATTCCAGATGATTATGAGGTGTATCTTGCCGAGAATGAAGGACACTTAGGTTTAGTGGGAGATGAGCCTCTCACCTTCCATGAAGCCATTAATAGTCCTAATTCTCATAAGTGGATCAATGCCATAAATGAAGAGTTAAAATCTATGAAAGACAACGACGTTTGGGATCTTGTTCCATTACCTAAAGATGTGAAACCTATTGGGTGTAAATGGATATTTAAAACCTAAAGGGATTCACAAGGTAATGTGGAAAGATATAAGGCTCGTCTTGTTGCTAAAGGTTTTACTAAAAAATAAGGCATTGATTATAAAGAAACATTTTCTCCGGTATCTTCTAAAAACTATTTTAGGATCATTATGGCACTTGTAGCACATTATGATCTTGAGATTCATCAAATGGATGTAAAGACAACTTTTCTCAATGGAGACATTGAGGAAACTATCTATATGAAGAAACCAGAAATGGTGACTGATTTGGATCAAACTAATCAATTAGTTTGTAAACTTAAGAAATCCATTTATGGGCTCAAGCAAGCTTCTCGTCAATGGTATTTAAAATTTAATCAAGTTATTCTTTCATTTGGTTTTAAAACAAATCATGGTGAATATTGTGTATACCATAAGTTCAGTGGGAGTAAATTTTTATTTTTGGTCTTATATGTGGATGATATTTTACTTGCTAGTAATGATATGAACCTTATTGGTCCCAAAGGGGCAACAAGGGTATGAAAAATTCTAGAGGGGAGGGGGTGAATAGCATTTTAAAATTCTTTTCAAACCCTTTTGTATATCAATGGCAAATGCGCACGACTCTTAATTTTGGCTAAGTATAGCGCGCATCAAGAGTGTGAAATGCACAACGGAAGTTTAAACCAATCACTTATGCGCAGGGAGATGCGCAGAAGTGGAAAACGCACGCGCTATGTTTTGGCTAAAGAGTGGCGCAAAGATGATACTAAGGCAGAAAGCACATAAACATAATTCAATCAATTTAATACAATCTACAAAGATCAAATAAAGCAATATATCAGAAAAGCTTAAATGTAGAAAGTAAAGCACAATAAATAAACAAGCTATTTGGAGAGGTTCGATCGGGAAAAGATCTACGTCCTCTACCAAGATGGTTAGTCTAGGATTTCTAAAGGAGATCTTATAATATGAGAGAGTGTTACAAGTTACAACGATTTAGAACAAACTAACTCAAAGTTCTATAATCTATAAAAGAACAAAATCCTAGACAATAACCGGTGTATCTCTAGAAGTATGATCGATGAGATCGAAACTTCAAGAGGTGTGTGTGTGTCAGAAATCTGGGCTCTTTAAATCTATGAGATGGAGAGCACAAGAAATTCTGGTGTTACAAAGGCTTATAGGATCTGGGCTTGGATTGAGTATGAAGGTATGAAGGTTGATCTTGAGAATTCTGGAAATATGCAAGCAATCTTCAAATCTTTCAAAGTTTCTCTTTGGAAGCAAAAACTCAAGCAGCTTGGAAAATGAGGAAGATCAAGCTATTTATAGCTGAGCTTCAAGAACTAACCGTTGGGGAGCATCAGCAAGGACGATGAGCTGTCACAATGTGATTGGTGCGCAGGGTCCTTTATAACCGTTGGAGACAGAGCAAGTGAATGAGCTTCAAACTTCTTCTAGAAAGATGACAACTGTCTTCAATTTGAATTTCAAATATGAGGCACGTTTCTATCTATGTGTATGCTGAGTATGCACGTTTTGTTTTTTGTCCACATCAGCACTTTGACTCATTCCAATAAGTGTAGCTAGTCATGATGCTTTCCAAGCTTCATAAAGGTGAGGTCAGGAAATAAGAGAATTGACTGAGGCAGAACTGCGCGCGCATGATTGCCATGCGCATTGAATGCGCAGATGGGGCACTGCGCATCCCACATAGTCAATTGCACTTGAGACCTCAAATCCAAACCTTCAGCCCTAAACACTAAGCGTAGTCTATAAAGAAGACTTAGCTAAAAATTGAAGTAATAAAACTTCTTACATAGGGTCCTAAACTCCTTAAAATAAACTCAGGTGATGGCATCAATCAATTCTAACATAAGTAGGAGTGTTAAGTAATAAGCATACCCAACAATCTCTCCCTAATTGATTGATGCCATTACCTACTACAACAAAGGCAATACATAGTACTTGATAAAAACATGTCCATAAGAATGTAAATGGTAAATCATGTCTCAAGTCAATGCACACACTAGCCTGTGTTATAGATTTCTAGTCTATCCAAAAAAATAACTTACAATATGAGAAAGACAAAAATATCATTCAGCGCATACAAAATATTATGAGTTTAGATTTAAGTATGCGTTTAAACTAAATGTTTAAACATCATGCAATGAAATATGAGCAGCTATGAATATGCGCATGATGTAGGGTTTAATAAAGCATTCATTTTTCCACAAACGAAAAGTTTGAATTGAACAAAGTTTTGTGAAAACGCAATGATGCATTCTTCTCATTAAAACTTGAAAGATTTGAGTTACAGGTACAAGTTTTACAATAGAAGAAAATTAAACACAAAAAATTAATGCGCATCAAAAAGCTATCTATGCGCAGCAAAGAGAAAATATTACAAATCTAATCGTCTATGTTAATCCTAGAAAGTGCTTCCCTAAGCTCATTCTGCAGGCTGGTAATCTTGTTCATTATCTCAATCTTGAGAGCTTGAAACTTAGCATTATATTCCATAGCCTGGTTCACATAAGTCTTCATACCACCTAGCATCAAAATGTTGTCCTTTTGAAGGTCTTCAGAGACTCGATTTAAAGTATTCTCAAGCGAACCAAATTGGTTTGCAAGATATTGCTGAGAAGACGCAATCAAGTCTTGAATCTCCTTCTGAGCATCCACCAAACTCTTGGTCAGCTCCACCTGAACCATATTCTGACTGGCTTGCATATCTAGCATAGCCTGGTCCATGGCGCCATTGAAAGTATAACTGAACTAAACTAAGCAGTGAGTGACATGAGATTTCAGCGCATCAAAGGAGGTGGAGGAAGAGCTGTATTCACCGGGCGCATGGTTTTCAAAAGCACTCAAAATCTTTGCAGTTTCAATCTGTATAACATCTTTCATAGCTTCTGCCACGGTGCATAAGGCTTCATTCAGGCCATGCACAGAGGGAATCTTGGAGAGCGCATTGGTAATAACACCAAAGTCATGCTCTATGTCTTGGCGGAGCACATCAAAATTTGGAGGCATGGGCGCAGCTTCAGAAGGGGTTGCCTTTGTTGTAGAACTCTACCCCTTAATGGCACAATCAATTTCTTGAAGTAGACTGGATTGTGCATCTAGCCTAGCAGACTGCGCATCCAGTTGCTCTTGAATCTTATCTTGCGTAGTGACCACTTGAAAGTGCTGGGTTTGCGCAGCAAATTGATTAGCCTGGATAGTTTGAAGCATGGCCAAGATTTGGCACATGTCAGTTGATGAACTTGAAGGGTCTGAGGGAGCAGTAGCTGGAGGCACCACTTGAATATCTGGAGAAGTATGGGAAGCTCCAGTAGGTTGTGCGGGTAAGGTAGCAGCATCAGGAATAGCTTGCTCAGGAAGAAGAGATTGATGCGCGTGAATTGGAGAACGATGGGCATCATAATCTTCTGAGCTTCAGTCTTCACCATCTTCAACTATTGGCCCATCCTCATAAACAGTAGGATCAGGCGCATTATGAGTAAAACCTTCACCATCAATAAAGGCTGGTGAGGCCTGCTGCGCAACGTTTCTCTGCGCAACAGCAGCTAGCCTTGCTTCCCTTGCAATTTCTCGCGCAGACTTATCAGTGCGCGGAGGGGAATGCCTTGGAGGATTTGATTCAACATCAGATAAATCTTCTACAGTACGCTTGGAGGCGTACTTCTTGGTAGCAACCTTCTTGACCCTGCGCATTGGAGTGACCTTTTTTGCAGATAGTGAGATGTCATCCTCACAAGAAGTATCATTTCGCATTGGCTTTGTAGTCTCCTTCTGCTTCTCCCCCTGAGATTGTGAAGCCTTAGAAGTTCCAGTAGATTTGGAAGGGCTAATGAGTGGATCATTTACAGCACCTTCAAAGATATCTTCCTCTTGGGGCGCAGGCGCAGAAGTAGAGTGGCGCGTTGATTTAGGCGCAGGAGGAGGGGGCGCATCAACATATTCTACCTGGATGTCTTTATCAGACTCATCCAGTAGAGTTCTTGTCTCTTTGGCTTTCTTCTTCTTTTTCTTTTCCTTCTTTTCTTTAGGCGCAGGAGCCTTTTATTTCTTGGACTTCTTTGGCTCAGGGTCAGCAGTGGCCTTGCGCTTAGGAGCAGGCGCAGAAGGTTCCTTGATCTTTATTCCAGATGCAGCAGGTTTAGAAGCCTTCTGTTTCTTGCGCAGCTCATCAGCAATAATACCCTTGCCCTTTTCCTTAGCGCCAACCTTGCTTAACTCAGGCTCATAGACAGATTCATCTTCAGATTCTAACTCAGACGCAGAGGCTTCCTTGAGCTCACTATTAGAAGTTGGTGGAGATCCTTGATCATCAGGATGAATATCCTCAAATACTTCAATAGGATCTGAGATCCCCTTGGCATACGTATGATGCTTATGCGCAGATCTATAATGCGCAGAGTTTCTTAGAAAACTCAGAAAATATTTGCCTTATGCGCAACATCATATGCGCATGAAGTATGCAGGCGCATGAGGCAGTTCTATCTTAGATAATTCAAAAAAACACAGATATTAGTATTGACAAATCATATGGACAAGATTTAGCTGAGTTCAAGCATACCCATTTCACCTCTAAAAAAGATGAACCTTTTAGCATCTAGTGCTTTTGGAAGAATATCAGCGATTTGATAGTCGGTTCCCACGTGTTCCAAATGAATGTTTCTTTTCTCCATGTGGTCTTTGAGGAAGTGATACTTGATGTTGATGTGCTTGGTCTTGGATTGCATGACACGATTTTCAGAAACGGCAATGGTTGAAGTATTGTCGCAGTAGATGGGACAATTTTCTTTTTTGATGTCATAGTCCACCAATTGCTGCTTCATCCACAGAATCTGACAGCAACAGCTTCCAGCAGCAATATATTATGCTTCAGTAGTTGAGACAAAAACTGCAACTTGTTTCTTACTAGCCCATGACACATGTCGATATCCGAGGAAATGACATGTTCCGCTTGTGCTTTTCCTATCAATTGAGCACGCTGCATAATCCGCATCTGAATAACCTACAAGTTTAAAATTCGAATCTTTGGTGTACCAAAGTCCAAGGTTAACAGAGCCGGAGAGATATCATATAATATGTTTCACAGCAATTAAGTGCGCTTCTCTAGGGTCAGATTGATAACGAGCGCAAACACAAACACTAAACATAATATCTGGCCTACTTGCAGTAAGATAAAGGAGAGAGCCAATCATACCTCAATATAAAGTTTGATCAACTTTCTTACCTTTCAAGTCTTTGTCAAGTTTGTTGCCGGTAGCCATTGGACTATCATATGGTTTAGCATTGTCAAGTCCAAATTTCTTGATTAGATCCCTTATATACTTTGCTTGGTTGATAAATATGCCTTCATCCATTTGCTTGATTTGAAGCCCGAGGAAGAATGTGAGTTCTCCCATCATGCTCATCTCAAACTTGCTTTTCATTAGTTTCTCAAAGCGCTTGCACAACAATTCATTAGTAGAACCAAAAATAATATCATCGACATAAATTTGAATAAGTAATTTATGATCATTATGTTTGGTAATGAAAAGGGTAGTATCGATTTTACCGCGAGTGAAGCCATTCTCAATGAGAAACTTGGATAGTGTATCATACCATGCTCTTGGTGCTTGCTTTAGCCCATACAAAGCTTTCTGGAGTTTGTAGACATGATTTGGAAATTGTGAATCTTCAAATCCAGGCGGTTGAGCAACATAGACTTGTTCTAGGAGTTCACCATTTAGAAACGCGCTCTTGACATCCATTTGATATAACTTGAAGTTTTTATGAGTAGCGTAAGCTAGGAAGATCCTTATAGCTTCAAGTCTTGCAACGGGCGCGAAAGTTTCATCGTAGTCGATTCATTCCTCTTGCCTGTAGCCTTGTGCAACTAACCTTGCTTTGTTTCTTGTGATGGTTCCATTCTCGTCCATTTTGTTTCTGAACACCCACTTTGTACCTATCACTCCTTGATCATTTGGTCTTGGAACAAGAGTCCAGACTTTACATCGTTCAAACTGATTGAGTTCTTCTTGCATTGCAACAACCCAATTAGGATCTTGGAGCGCTTCATCAGCCTTCTTCGGTTCAATTTAAGAGATAAATGCAGTGTAAGCATAAAATTTTGTAGCTCTCCTTGTACAAACCCAAACATGTAGATCACCAATGATATTAGTAATTGGGTGATCTCTAACTTCACGAACTTCAGGAGGTAAGTTAGGTTGAGTTGCAGTAACTTGAAGGTCTTCAATTGGCACATCTTCACCAGCATCAAAATCATTAAAGTTAGGGGGTTAAACTGGTTCAGAATTGAAAGAGTGAGTGACACCATGCACAGAATTAGAATGATGCGCATTAGTGGAATCTCCAGGCGCATTGTACGGTGCAACTGAAGCTTCACTTGGTGCGCTATTGACAAAGCTTTGCGCCACTGATGTAGATGGATTTCCATGAGTTGATGCATTCTGATCTTGTGTATGCGCAGTAGGAATGTGCGCACCTGTCTCAATAGACTCAACAGAATCATCAGCAACATTTGGAGCTAAATATGGCTCAAGGAGAGAATGTTCATCAAATGTAACATGTATAGATTCAACTATCACTAAAGTAGATCTATTGAAAACACGGAAAGCTTTAGAATGTTTAGCATACCCAACAAAAATACCTTCATCGGCTTTGGCATCGAATTTACCTCTATGTTCGTTCCCGTTGTAGAGGATATAACATTTGCAACCAAAGATTTTGAAGAAAGCAATGTTGGGAGTTCTACCACGCCAAAGTTCATAAGGGGTCTTATTGTGGAGTTTGTTGATGAGGGAGCGATTTTGAGTAAAGCACGCTGTGTTGATAGCTTCTTTCTAAAAGTACTTAGGCAATTTAGCTTCTGCTATCATCGTCTTCCCTGCTTCTATCAACGTTCTGTTCTTCCTTTCCACAACACCATTTTGCTGTGGAACACCAGCGGTTGAGAAGTTGTGATCTATTCCATGATCGTCGTAATATCGAGCAACACCGTTGTTTTTGAATTAATTTCCATTGTCGGATCGAACACTAACGATGTTATCTTCTTTTTGGGTTTGGTGCAGTCTGAATAGAGTAGTGAGAATGTCATAACAATTGTCTTTAGAGATCATCATTTCCACCCACGCATATCTTGAATAATCGTCCACCACAACTAGAGTATATTTGATTCCTCTAATGCTTGCAGTGGAGACTGGTCCAAAGATATCAATGTGCAGCAGTTGCAAACATATTAAAGTTGAGGGATTTGTCTTGCTGGAGAAGGACTGCTTTGATTGTTTGCCAAGTTGACAAGCTGCGCATTTGTTGTCATGATGATCAGCAACCTTGTAAAGTCCTTTGACAACATTATCCCTACTGAGTTTTGGTAGACATTTGAAGTTCAAGTGACTCATGCGCTTGTGCCATAGCCAACTATTTTCGCTCACACTTTTAGCTACAAAACAAAGATTAGTACTAGAGTTCATACTATGGAAATCAATAATATAAATATTTGTCTTACTATATCCCATGAGTAGTATAGCTCCAGTTTTGCCATTCTTGATAAGACATTGAGTTGAAGTGAAATGGCATTCTAATCCTTTGTCGCAGAATTGAGATATGGATAATAAGTTGTGCTTGAGTCCTTCGACAAGAGAGACTCTTTCAATGCACACTTTGTCCTTCTTGAGCTTTCCATATGCAACAACTTGACCTTTGTTATTATCACCAAATGTTACTGAGGGACCTCTTTCTTCATGGACATCTTCAAGTAAGGATTCATCTCCAGTCATGTGTCGTGAGCACCCACTGTCGAGAATCCATTCATACTTTCTAGCTTTAGAAGATCCATCCATGAAGCAAAGAACCTGAAATATAGACATTTAAGCAGGTCCCCTTTATTCCTTTTGGGTCCTAGAGTTAGCAACTTTTGATGACCCACTCTTGCTTAACCTTAGGGTTTTTAAGTCCTTTGGCATTGGGAGTGAATAGCAAAAGGCATTCCAAGGCCTTGTGTCCAAAAAAATCACAAATAGAACAATGATGAAAGCCACCAATCACGTGAGTTTTCACAAACTCCTTACTTTTCTTAGGGATAGCATTCTTCTTTGGGTCAGATGAATTTGCCTTAACAAAATTTTTCTTTTGAAATTTTGGTGCGCTTTTTCTAGAAGTGCGCATATGGCTAGGAGGCGCATAGCGTTGATGCGCATGGCTCTTAGGCGCATAATGTTCGCTCGTAGAAGGAGCGCGCCTTGTTTCAAGAATTATTTTGCTAGATGAAGATTCATCTGTAGCTACTTCCTTCTCTTTAGCTTTCCCAAATTGTTTCGTTGGGTAGACATAATGGAATGTTTGTCTCTTGACTGGTTCCTATCTTTTACCCATTGAAATAGAATGTTTCTCCTTGGGAATTTCACAAGTTTGCTGAGGTGTAAATTCACTTTCTCTTTCAGCGCAGACCTCACACTTAAAGTTGTCACTAGTTGATGAGAATCCCAAGCCACTTTTATCACCACTGGCTTTTTGGGACTCAAAGATACTATCCATAGTGACACGGGAATTGGACTACTCATTTGTAATCTTTTTAAGATCAATAATTTGAGCAAACAATTCATCGTTTTGAACTTTAAGTATAGAGTTCTGTTTTGTTAGATAGGTGTTTTTAACAGTAAGAAGAGTCATGCTCTTTATCTACTCCTTAAGGAGGGTGAATTCAGATTTTAGAAGAGATTTATCGGTCTTAAGCTGGGAAATTTCTTCACATGATAGTGCTAAAGCTTCCTTCATACTACCAAACTTACTTATTACCTTTTCAGCTTCTAAGAAGAATTTTCTTGCTTGGCAATATCCTCATCATGAGTGATTACAGGGATTGGTTCAACTTGAGGTCTGATATAGTTTCCTTTTCTGAGCTTACTACTTGCGCTCAGATCACATCTAGAAAATAACAATCCACCATCGATTTGAGCTGGAGTAAGACATCCTTGTTCAATGAGCTCGTTGATGGTTGGTCCTTTCTTCTTTTTAGCTTCTTGAAAACCTTCAGATTTTTTGATAGGTTTATTCAAGGCATTCATATCAGGAACATCTTTGGAGTAGTCATAATCTTAATCATAAGCATTGACTTCATCATCCTTTGCCACCAAGCACACGAGTCCATCATCAGAATCTCCATCGCTTTCTTCCGAGTCTGTTTCAATCCATGTATTGCGCTCAGTAGATGGAAATTCTTTTTCAGCAACCATTCCTTTATGAAGATTGAATTTGTGAGTGTTGTTACTTTTTTCTGCATGTACTCAAACTTGGGAATTGGGCAGCTCGATGCAAAGTGTCCTGGTTTCCTGCAATTAAAACAAACAAGATCTTCTTTCTTTTTAGAATCATTGCTCCTTGTGAACTTTGGAGGAGCTCTGCTTGAAGATCCTTGAACTTTGCTGAAAGAATTGGGTTTTGAGAATTTTCTGAACTTCTGAAATCTCTTCACAAAGAAAGAGAAGTCTTCGCCATCCATTTCCAATAATTCAGAAGTAGAAATCTTGGGATTTGCGCTTTTCTCAACTTGCGCTGGCGCTTCCTCTCTATGCGCCACCATAGCAATGAATTTTGATTTTCCTTCAGTTTCACTTATACGCTGAAGTTTGAGTTCATAAACTTTGAGATTTGCGTAAAGGTTTCTGAGTGTCCAAACATCTAAAGTTCCAGCGTCTTCAAGAGCGCTAGATTTATGCACATATCTTGATCCAAAAGCACCGAGAAAATTAACATTCAATTCTTTATTTGAGAACTTCTTTCCAAGTGAAATACAGAGATTAATGATTTCACAAAACCGTTCATAAGTCTGTCTTAAAGATTCACCGGGGAGTTGAGAGAAATTGTTGAATCTCTTTTGAACTTCGTATATTTTGTTCTCCTTACACACAGTGTCCCCTTCGATGTGATCTTCAATAGCATCCCATAATTCATTTGCGGTAGCACAATGCATGACTTGTTGTTTCATAGCCGTGCTTAGAGTACTAAGGAGAATATTTCTAGCTTTCCCTTCATTTGCAACTCTTCTAGTTTCTTCATCATTCCATTCTTCCTTTGGTTTCAGAATTGAAGGTTGAGCAGCATTTGTGCGCGGATTTGGATTCGCTTTCATTGGGATATAAGGTCCATAAACAACGGTGTCATGAAGCCTTTCATCGATTGAGGTGAGATGGGTCAGAATGCTGAATTTCCACACGTCGAAATGATCTTCATCAAAGACTTGAACATGTTTGTAGTTAGCAGTTGCCGAAGGTTTTGAGTTTGCCATATCGAATCGGCACCCAAGCTGTTAAGCTTGAAAAACAAAAACATTTTATAAAGGTGTTGCTCTGATACCACTTATTGGTCCCAAAGGGGCAACAAGGGTATGAAAAATGCTAGAGGGGAGGGGGGTGAATAGCGTTTTAAAAATTCTTTTCAGACCCTTTTGCAAAGCAATGGCAAATGCGCACGACTCTTAATTTTGGCTTAGTATAGCGCGCAACAAGAGTGTGAAATGCACAGCAAAAGTTCAAAGCAATCACTTATGCGCAGGGAGATGCGCAGAAGTGGAAAACGCACGCGCTATGTTTTGGCTAAAGAGTGGCGCAAAGATGATACTAAGGCAGAAATCACACAAACACAATTCAATCAATTTAATACAATCTACAAAGATCAAATAAAGCAATATATCAGAAAAGCTTAAATGTAGAAAGTAAAGCACAATAAATAAACAAGCTATTTAGAGAGGTTCGATCGGGAAAAGATCTACGTCCTCTACCAAGATGGTTAGTCTTGGATTTCTAAAGGAGATCTTATAATATGAGAGAGTGTTAAAAGTTACAACGATTTAGAACAAACTAACTCAAAGATCTATAATCTATGAAAGAACAAAATCCTAGACAATAACCGGTGTATCTCTAGAAGTATGATCGATGAGATCGAAACTTCAAGAGGTGTGTGTGTGTCAGAAATCTGGGCTCTTTAAATCTATGAGATGGAGAGCACAAGAAATTCTGGTGTTACAAAGTCTTATAGGATCTGAGCTTCGATTGAGTATGAAGGTATGATGGTTGATCTTGAGAATTCTGGAAATATGAAAGCAATCTTCAAATCTTTCAAAGTTTCTCTTTGGAAGCAAAAACTCAAGCAGCTTGAAAAATGAGGAAGAGCAGGCTATTTATAGCTGAGCTTCAAGAACTAGCCGTTGGGGATCATCAGCATGGACGATGAGCTATCACAATGTGATTGGTACGTAGGGTCCTTTATAGCATTTGGAGACAGAGCAAGTGAATGAGCTTCAAACTTCTTCTAGAAGGATGACAGCTGTCTTCAATTTTAATTTCAAATATGAGGCGCGTCTCTATTTACGTGTATGCTGAGTGTGCACGTTTTATCGTTTGTCCACATAAGCACTTTGATTCATTCCAAAAAGCGTAGCTAGTCATGACGCTTTCCAAGCTTCATAAAGGTGAGGTCAGGAAATAAGAGAATTGACTGAGGTAGAACTGCACGCGCATGAGAGCCATGCGCATTGAATGCGAAGATGGGGCGCTGCGCATGGGAGTCATGAGCATCCCATATAGTCAATTGCACTTGAGACCTCAAATCCAAAGCTTCAGCCCTAAACACTAAGCCTAGTCTATAAAAAGGACTTAGCTAAAAATTGAAGTAATAAAACTTCTTACAAAGGGTCCTAAATTCCTTAAAATAAACTCAGGTGATGGTATCAATCAATTCTAACATAAGTAGGAGTGTTAAGTAATAAGCATACCCAACAAACCTTCTTAAACAAACTAAGAAATTTCTTTCAAACAAATTTGAAATGAAAGATCTTGGTGAGGCATCTTTTGTATTAGGAACCGTGATCGCTCACGGGGTATTTTAGGATTATCACAAAGGCCTATATATAAAAGGTATTACAAATGTTTAGCATGTAAAACTGTAAAGCACATGACACCCCTGTTTCTAAAGGAGACAAATTTAGTCTCAAACAGTGTTCTAAAAATAATTTTGAATCCAAGTATATGGAAAATATCCCTTATGCATCAGCAGTAGGAAGCTTAATGTATGCACAAGTCTGTACTCGTCCAGACCTTGCATTTATTGTTGGGATGCTTGGTAGATACCAAAGCAATCCGGGGAGAGAACATTGGGTTGCAGCCAAAAGAGTGATGAGATACTTACAAAACACCAAGGACGACGTGCTTACATATTCAAAGTCGGATCATCTTGAGATCATTGGGTATTCTGATTCTGACTTTGCTGGATGCTAAGACAGTCATAAATCAACGTCTGGTTATGTCTTCACATTATCCGGTGGAGCAGTTTCTTGGAGAAGTGCAAAGCAGACACTCGTAATTTCCTCTACCATGGAAGCCGAGTTTGTTGCTTGTTTCGAGGCATCCAATCAAGCTATATGGCTGCGTAAGTTTATTAAGGGACTACAAATCGTCGATAGTGTCGAAAGACCTATTAAGTTATATTGTGACAATCGGGAAGCAGTCTTGTACTCCAACAACAACAAGAGTTCATCAAAATCTAAGCATATAGATATTAAGTTTCTTGTTGTAAGAGAAAGAGTACAAAATGAACAAATAGAAATACAACTTATTGGAACAAACTCTATGTTGGCAGATCCGTTTACTAAGGCGTTATCACCTTTAGTGTTTCACGAGCATGTTGCTCATATGGGTGTAACAACTTTTGATAACATTTAATTCAGTGGGAGTTTATGTTGTTTCTTCATTTATTGTTCTATTATTTAAAGTTTGATCTCATTTGGTTAAGTTGGACTAGTTGGGAGAATATGTATATATTCATTATGTTCCATGCTACACATCTACAATTTTGATCTAAGTCATTTAGTTGGATTTGTATACGTAATTACTGTGGGTTTAGTTGCGAATCAATTACAACGGCTGCCCCTTTAGTCCTTATACTTGTATGACTAATGGACGGGATTGTTATAAGTGATAACAAGGTACACATAATGGTTATCATTTGTATTATACTTATGATTTTAAGGAAATACATAGTTATGCAACCCAAGTGGGAGATTGTTAGAACATGGATTGCATAACATGTCATTATTCATTTCCATGCATAAAATCATACTTATAATGTTAATATAAAGTGTAGTGAATTAAAATAATGTGTAGAATTCCTGGATGTAATATTACCTATTTTTTATGGGCAAAATGGTAATTTTACATCACTTAAGTTGAAAGGGTGTAGTCCCTAAATGAAGTGCCTATTTGTTTCATATATAAAAGGTCTTCCATCAACCCATAGAAACATACTATATTACATTATTCTCTCCTACATAATCTTCATTCACTGCTAGAAGTACTAGAGAGAAAGGCACAATCATTTAGAAGAACTCTGTCCCCTACTTGTTCTTCATCATCTTTCTCCCTTAAAGACAATATCATGGATTCAACAGGTATACACTTCCGACTTCATCTCCTTCTCTAACTTATTCCATAATTGAGTATGGCATTCATGGGATTAAGATTGTTCCAACACATAATTCTTGTTTTGCTCTTTCAAAGTTCAGCATCGATTTTAGCTGCATTTTATGGTAGTCATTTACCTTCTTTTTTTTCTTTCTTTCTGTTGGAATAGAGATCTTAAAAGAAGCGAATGAGAGAAATCTGCAGAAAGCAAGCGGGCGCCTGGTGAATAACCAGGTGGGCGCCCGGTCTTGGCAGAAATCCATAATCTGGCGAAGGCAAGTAAGCGGGCGCCTGGTCCTCTCCAGGCGGGCGCCTGGTCGCCGCGCAATGATTTCGGGAAAGTGCAGATTTTCGGGATTTCTCATATGTTTAGGTTTAGGACTCTTTATAGGTTGTGTATTTAAGCAATGTTCCGCCCTCATACTCATTGTAACTCAGATTTAACATATTATAGTTCAAGATCCTGGCTTGGTAGTGCCCCCTGACGTAGTCAAATATATTGACGAACTGGGTAAATAATTTCTTGTGTTCTTTTGTGAATTGCTTTGCTTTATTATTTCTTGTGCTTGTTTGTGGTGCGGTGATTTCTTGTGATTTGCTTGGGTGTTGGAGGGTCTTTTCCACAACAACTGGTATCAAGAGCTCCGGTTGAACGATCAGGGTTTATCGGGCGATTTGGGTTTATCAAGCAATCAAGAATGGGCAAGGATAAACAAGCGCTGGAGAAACTTGATGGTCTGACTATGCGTGTTGGAGGATGCAAATAGAGGATCTCTTGTACAACAAAGATCTCTATAAGCCTTTAACAGGAGTCAAGCCGGTAAGCGAAAAACAGGAAGAGTGAGATCTTATGAATCGGAAAGCCCTAGGAGTGGTTCGATCTACTTTGTCAAAGTTGTTGGGTTAATGCCTTTGAATTTGGGACGCCGAGTTAAAGGATTAAACAACAGAGAGATTTCGTAATTCCGAGACAGAGCGCAGAAGGAAGGTTTCCAAGTCAGTTTTGGACTAGGTTTCCAAGTTCCTAAGAGATTTTGAGATAAACTTTACTAGTATAAATAGAGGCCAGTAGTTTAGATTAAAATCACACCTCAGATTGTCATATACAAATTATTAGAGTGCTCAGAGCGAGGTCTTTAATTCTACAGTTGCACAGTTGGGAATTATTGTGATCAATAATTCGTGCAGCAGTAATAGTGTGATCTTATAATCGTTTCTCCAGATTGATAATAATATTCTCTCCCCTCCCCGTGGACGTAGCCAAGTTGGTGAACCACGTATATCGGTATTCTTGTGATTGCTCGCTTTTCTTATCAAGTCTTGTTATTGCTCTAACAAGTGGTATCAGAGCTCTGGTTGTTCCAGAGCTTGGTCCGTGGTTGGAGGTTCAGGGATTCCACTGCAGAGAATAAGAAGATGGGTCAAGGAGCAGATTCGATCGATAAGTTCAATGGGAAGAATAGTTTTTCTCTCTGGCAGATTAAGATGAAGGCTTTGTTGATAGACAAAGATTTATGGGAACCGTTGGAGATTGCAATCAGGGATCGTAAGGATTCCAAGGATAAGGCAGTCACCACAGAAGGTACAACAGAACAGTTTGAGAAGGACAAGATAGCAGCAGCGAAGGAGGTGGCGGCATTGAAGAAGTTAGATCAGAAGGCTCACGCCAAGATCATCAGACAGTTGGATGATGAGATCCTAACCAATGTTGTAGGAACAGACTCCGGAAGCGATCTTTGGTTAAAGTTGAAAGATATGTACATGACACGTTCATTGACCAACAAGTTCTACCTGAAGAAGAAGCTATATGATTGTCGTATGACTGAAGGTACGCCCATAAATGATCATCTTGACTGATTTACTTCTGCATTACTTGAACTGCGTAATATAGGAGTAGTTGTTGATGACGAGGATGCAGCCTTACAGATTTTAGTATCTTTACCTATGTCTTATGAACATTATGTCGATTCGTGCATAAATCGTAAAGATGGGATCTCTCTAGAGGAAGTGAAAACTTCTCTCAAGATGAGAGAATTGCACCGAAAGGCGAGTGGGAATGAGGCAGGTACCCAGTCATCAGGTTTGGTTGCTAGCAGTAGCAACAGCAGGGGTTCTAGTGGGAGGAAGAACAATCAAGGTAATTCTTCACACAAAAAGGGTCCAAAACCTGGGGATATCTGTAATTTCTGCAAAAAGAAGGGGCATTGGAAGTTCGACTGTCCCAGAAGGAAGCAAGGCAAGGTACCAGTCACAGCAGAGGCCATAACGGCCAGAGATTGCAGTTCAGATGAGGATTATGCTTTAGTAACATCAGAATCAGCATGCGCATCTGATGCGTGGATTCTTGATTCAGGAGCGTCTTACCATATCAGTCCTAGGAGAGAATGGTTTATCGGTTATAGGCAGATAGTTGGTGGTGATATAAGCATGGCTAACAGTGAAGTCTGCAGGGTTTTCGGTATTGGTTTGATCAAGGTCAGGACTCATGATGGTAGGGTTGTCACTTTGAACGAGGTTCGACACGTTCCGCATATGACGAAGAATCTGATTTCTCTTAGTCAGTTAGACAGCAAAGGGTTCAGTTTTAAAGGTAAAGGTGGAGCAGTTAGTGTCTGTAACGGTTCAGAAGTGATGCTGAAAGGTCTTAAGCGGGGCTCCTTGTATTTCCTCCAAGGAAAGACGCTTGCAGAGTCGACTATGGCTGCATCAGAAGAGGTGAACGAGGGAGATATGTCTAAGTTGTGGCACATCAGGCTCGGTCACATGAGCACTCGAGAGATGCATGAGTTGACTAACAGAGATCCTCTTTATGGCCTTAAGATCAAGGATCTTAAAGGCGTTCTGGATTACATCCACTCAGAGTGTTGGGGACCTTCACGTCAGGGATTTCTAAGGGGGCACAGATATGTCTTGTCTATGGTTGATGATTATTCGAGGAAGACTTGGGTGGTTATCATGGAGCACAAGAATGGGGCTCTAAGGAATTTCAAGGACTGGAAGACGGTAGGTGAGAACCAGACAGAGAAGAAGATCAAGAAGCTCCGGACAGATAATGGTTTGGAGTTCTGCAGTACTGAGTTCGATTCGTTTTGCAGAGAGGTGGAGGTTTCTAGACATCTCACCAGCAGAGGCACGCCACAGCAGAATGGTGTAGCAGAACGAATGAATCAGACATAGCTTGTGGGAGCGTTGTGCATGCTCTCCAATGCAGAGTTGTCTAAACGTTTCTGGGCAGAAGCGCTTAGTACAACATGTTGCTTGATTAATCATGGACTTCATACCGGTATTAGCCTCAAAGTTCCTTATGAGGTATGGACTGGTAAATCCATGATTGTTTTAAGTGTTGGCGGTGTTGATAAACAGGTGGAGCAACAAGATACTGAAGAGTTAGTTGTACCACAGTCAGATGTTGAAAAACAGGTGGATCAACAAGATACTGAAGAGTTAGTTGTCCCATAGTCAGATGTTAATCAGGATCCACCAACAGAGACAAAGACTGAAGCACCAGAAAGTTCAAGTTCAGTTCCTAAAGAACATGGGTTAGCACAAGGAGGGTCTAGAAGAGCTAATTTCAGGAATGGATTTGAAGACTTGGTTTCTTATGCACTGCAGGTTGCTGAGGAAGTAGAACCCGTTCTTGCGGAACCTTCTATTTTCAATAAAGTAGATACATGTTCAGAGTCATCTCAGTGGTATGCGGCTATGGGTGATGAGATGGAGTCTCTTCACAGGAATCAGACTTGGAAGTTGACTACAAGGTCAGAAGGCAGGAAGATTGTGACTTGCAAGTGGATCTTTAAGAAAAGGGAAAGGATTTCCCCGACAGAAGAGGTCAAGTATAAAGCTCGAGATGTTGCAAGGGGTTTCACACAGAGAAAGGGGGTGGACTACAATGGGATCTTCTCAACAGTGGTCAGACACACTTCGATCAGAGTGTTGCTAGCAAT
Organism: Campanula takesimana; assembly: GCA_026119855.1. Lineage (NCBI taxonomy): Eukaryota > Viridiplantae > Streptophyta > Magnoliopsida > Asterales > Campanulaceae > Campanula > Campanula takesimana. The sequence goes on from JAOWBW010000005.1 coordinate 2,979,541, forward strand.
AGAAGGAGAGATATACATGACAGAGTCGGAAGGATTCCAAGTTCCTGGTAAGGAAGATCAAGTTTGTAGATTGAAGCAATCGCCTAGGCAGTGGTACAAAGGATTTGACAGCTATTTGATAGCAGCAGTCAAGAAGTCAGAGATTCAGAAGTCGAAAGGCTTATTGGTCGCAGAGATGAAGGGTTTGGGTAACGCGAAGAAAATTCTGGGTATGGAGATCTATAGAGACAGAACCAAATGGAAACTGTTCTTATCCCAGAAAAGATACATCAAGAAAGTTTCAGAAAGGTTTGGTGGGTCGACAGCTAAGGATATAGATACTGTGAGTGCAGTGAATGCACATACAGTCGCTTTGAGCCCAAATCGGTTGAGGAGAAAGAGTATATGGCTCCAGTATCCTTTACTAGTGCAGTTGGTAGTTTGTTGTATACTACAATGCTCACTAGCGAGGTCAGACTCGTCTGTGGAGATGGGACAGAATGTACAGTCAAGGGTTTCTCAGATTTGGGTGATGTTGACTCAAGAAGATCGAAGACCGGATATGTGTTAACGCTTGGTGGGTCAGTTGTCAGTTGGAAGGCTAGATTGCAGACGACAGTGACGTTGTCTACAACAGAGGCAGAATACGTGGCATTGACAGAGTCCGCTAAGGAAGGAATATGGTTGAAGGGATTGGTCAGCAATCTTGGGGTTCATCATGAGAGGACCAAGCACATTGATGTCAGATATCATTTCCTAAGGGATGAGAAACGGGTAAAGGTGAAGGTAGGGACAGCGAACAACCCTGCAGACATGTTCACAAAACTCGTGACGGGAAGCAAGTTCCAACATTGTTTGGACTTGCAGATTGTTCGCAGCTATTAGATAGCAGAAGAGGCGAGGGGGGAGAAAATGTTTATTGTCATGGAGATTCAAAGTCAAGGTGGAGATTGTTGGGTTAATGCCTTTGAATTTGGGACGCCGAGTTAAAGGATTAAACAACAGAGAGATTTCGTAATTCCGGGACAGAGCGCAGAAGGAAGGTTTCCAAGTCAGTTTTGGACTAGGTTTCCAAGTTCCTAAGAGATTTTGAGATAAACTTTACTAGTATAAATAGAGGCCAGTAGTTTAGATTAAAATCACACCTCATATTGTCATATACAAATTATTAGAGTGCTCAGAGCGAGGTCTGTAATTCTACAGTTGCACAGTTGGGAATTATTGTGATCAATAATTCGTGCAGCAGTAATAGTGTGATCTTGTAATCGTTTCTCCAGATTGATAATAATATTCTCTCCCCTCCCCGTGGACGTAGCCAAGTTGGTGAACCACGTATATCGGTATTCTTGTGATTGCTCGCTTTTCTTATCAAGTCTTGTTATTGCTCTAACAAAAGTGAATCGCGAAGACTACCAAGAAAGCGAAAACCACCAAGGAGCTATTGGATTATCTTACTGAGGGTTTTGAAACTCCATCTGTTGCAAATAAGGTTTATTTGATACGCAAGATGGGTAATATCAAGATGTAAGAGGGAGGATCCATAGCCAAACACATCGATGAGTTTATGGATGTTATTGACTCATTGGCGGCGTTGGATATTACGTTTGGGGATGAGGTTCATGCTTGTCAATTGCTAGCATCCTTACCAGGAAGTTAGAGCGGAACGGTGACAGCGTTAAATGCTTCAGTGGGTAAGAATAAATTGAAGTATGATGATGTTAAGGACTTTCTTTTAGGCGAGGAAAATCGTATAAAGAAGTTGGTGACACCATCTACTTTAAAATCAGCTTTACCTACAACTAGCAGGGGAAAGCCGGGTAATAGCAACAAGGGGAGAACCGAATCAAGGGAAAACGTAGGAGGTGGTGAGTACAGACCTAGGGAGAACAAGAATGCACCAAGGGTTGCCAAGGGATCGGTTGAGTGCTATCATTGTAACGAGTTAGGACACTACCAGAGGGATTGTCCCAGGCGAGGGGATAATTCGGCGAATGTGATAACTGAGGGTGAAGATGTACTGATTCTGAGTGTTAGTAGTGCGCTAGAATCATGGGTGCTGGATTCGGGGGCATCATTCCACTCATGCGGGCATGCAGAGGAGATGGAAAATTACACTTTCGGTGATTTCGGAAATGTCTATCTGGCGGATGGCGAGCCTTTAGAAATCAAGGGGAAGGGGGATGTCAGAATAGGAGCATCAGACGGGAAGGTCTTACATCTACACGGGGTCAGACACATTCTGGGTTTGAAAAAGAACCTGTTATCAGTTGGGCAGCTGGGTGAAGAAGGTTACACGGTAACTTTTAGCTGCATGAACTGGGTTATTACCAAGGAGGATTTTGAGATCGCTCGGGATAATAAGGAAGGAAGATTGTATTTGACGAACAACACCAAGGATAGTATCGCGGTGGCGTCAGCCAAGGGTGATACGGATTTGTGGCACTGTCGATTGGGTCACATGGGTAAAAAGGGGGTACGAGTACTTTGCTCAAAGGGGAAACTACTGGGTTTGAAGACAGTCAACGTGGGGATTTGCGAAGACTGTGTATTCGGCAAACAGGCGAGCAGTAATTTCTCGAGGACAGGTAGGGCTTTGAGGGAAGCAAAGTTAGAATTGGTTCACACGGATTTGTGGGGACCGGCCTCGGTAACTTCTCTAGGTGGTGCGTCATACTACATGACCTTCATTGATGATTCTACAAGGAAGGTATGGGATTACTTCTTAAAGAGGAAAGATGAAGCTTTTAGGATATTTAAAAACTGGAAGGCCTTGGTGAAGAATCAGACGGGACTTAAGCTCAAAAGCTTGAGATCGGATAATGGTGGGAAGTATGAGCTCAGGGAGTTTGAGGAATACTATGATGCGAATGAAATTTGCATGGATATTCCAGACTCAGGTGGGAGCGGGACGGTTCATGATGACCAAGGTCGAGGGGTCACTGAAGATGAACCAAATACTCCAGGACCGGATATTCCGCTGCGCAGATCTAACAGAGAGTGTAGATCGGATGGTAAGGCTCTAGGTTTCTCAAGCAAGGATAAGTTGAAGCTATGTATAGCTTTAACGGGGCTTCGAGAATAGGAGAGGAGGACGGCACTACCATGATCGAGGTGAGCACTATGGCACTAAGGATGAGTTGAAGACGGATACGGGGCTTATATACGGGTTGATCTCTAGGTGGGAGATTGTTGGAATAGAGATCTTAAAGGAAGCAAATGAGGAGAAAATCTGCAGAAAGCAAGCGGGCGCCTGGTGAATAACCAGGCGGGCGCTCGGTCTTGGCAGAAAGTCCAGAATCTGGCGAAGGCAAGTAAGCGGGCGCCTGGTCCTCTCCAGGTGGGCGCCTGGTCGCCGCGCAATGATTTCGGGAAAGTGTAGTGATGGATAAAATCCACTGTGTAATAAAAATACCTTGCAAGTGTACAAGTACCGAAGCAGCAGTATACAAAAGTAAGGGTCGAACCATAGAGACTTGTGGATAAACAAGTTGATTTAATTAATGTAATGAATAACCAAGGGGTGTTTTGATTTGATTTGATTTTATTACTAAAGACTGAAATTAAATACTAAATTAACAAAGCAATGATCAACTAGTAACGAAGTAAACAGATTAACGAGCTTCACGGGTTGGATTTCACACTATCATCATTCTATGTTATTTTGAAATAAAGTTATTGATTCATTCCAGGGTTCGTTCACTTCTTGTAAAGATTGGGACGGTGACGCGGCCAGATTGCAATCTTTTTCTCTCTATCTAATCACACTTCGCAAATCAAGTCCATGTAATTATTTAAAGAGTTATTACGATCTAAAGAACAAATAAACCTACACCAACTTGATTTCTATCACGGCATCAAATAGATAAATTACTCAAAGCATTGGTCTACGCTTTAATCCCCAAATCAATGGCTGAGTTAAAACCCTAAATTGTTAAAAAGGCCAATAATGACTAGTTCAATTATTGAAACCCTAAAAACTTAATTAAAATACTTTGAACAACTAGAATGAAATCAATATGAATAAAAACGTTTATAACATAGAACTAGATAGTGTTTTACATCCAACCCATGAATTAAGAACTTAGCTACTCATATTCAAAATAATGAATACAAGTAATAAAATTAAGAACATAAAACGTGGATCTTGAATCTCAAAAAGAAAATACTTCGCCTTCGTTTCACGTTCTCCAAAAACCCAGAGCAAAATAATGCATAAGAAAAACCTTAATGACTGCTGCTGTCTTTTGTTTTTATACTAGGGTAGGATATCTCAAAATAAGGAAAGGAAAAACAATCCTAAACCACTGAGGACATCTTCAAAAATATGCATCGGAGGAGGGGGCGCGCGCCCTATGGGAAAGGGAGCGTGCGCGCCCTATGGGAAAGGGAGCGTGCGCACCCTATTCAACTTCACAAATCCGACCTTCTGATCCACGGGGGCGCGCGCACTAGGATGGATGGGGCGTGCGCACCCTTTCTGACTTTATAAAACCAACCTTCTGATCAAAGAGGGCGCGCGCTCCTCTATATGAGGGGGCGTGCGCACCCTTTCATTTTCCTCATAAGTCTTCTTTTTCTTCCTTAATTCCTGTATAGTCCTCCGCCTGGGTTTCTCCGAAATTCCCCTCAGGTCCTTTCTCTGCTTTTCAGCCACAATTTCTCCATTTTTCAACAGTTTTTCCTGTACTCAAAGACACTCAAAACAGCCATTAAAACACTAAAATACCCAAAAATTAGCTCCAAGATAAGACCGAATGTATTCAATATTTATGTGTAAAAACACATCCATCAAATACCCCCAACTTATCTTTTTGCTCGTCCTCGAGTAAAAACAAAACACTACCATCAAACAACTACCATTAATCACAACTAAAACACAACTAAACATACTCAAAAAACAAAAGAACATATTTTTGCCTTGTTCTCATCACAAATGGGGGATTGTTAACCACAAGCCTCAGGTTCCTCACACAAGTGTCAATAATGGGTACCAATTGTAAAACCAAATTGCAACACATATACACTACTAACTCGTTTGATTTTCCACCGCAGCATGATAGGATGAGTGAAGTGGTGATCAATGCGACCAAAATAAGATTAGTTTATAGGATAACTTAAGTTAATGCTCTTATTCCACAAATGATGATGAAGATACACGTAACCCAATCAAGGACACTCATAATCATGTATACACAGTTGTCAACCCGGTTACCGATATTGAAAGAACATATGGCATAAAGTATTAAGCATAACAAACGTGCGAGGCAAGGTTCACGGTTACAAATGAAGGTAAGGACATACGAAGTTAAGAAAGTGGACTAAGAAGTCTTCTACAATATGTATATCCTCACAATATAATAAACTCTCCGCTCACCAAATTCCCACACTGTCTCACCCCCAAATTTGAACTTTTATATAATTGCATGGGGTGAGACATGTTTCCCTATTTCTGTTGCCTTTCACAATCATCGCTTCAATACATTAAGGGACAAGCTTTTTCTATATATATATATATATATATATATATATATATATATATATATATATTTTATTTTTTTCATACTTACACAAGACAAATGTGTGCTTATTTAATCACTTTGCACACTCCTCAATGATCACTTTTTTTTTTTTTATGCTTGCCCTTTCTTTTCATTACATACACCTATTTCATATCTTTGGCCATAAACCATAATTCCCCAAATCATTCTCCCAATTTCTAACCATAAATTCCCATCATTCGCTAATCCACTTCTTCGTCAAGGTGGGTATAACCTATTCTTAGTGCAAAAGGGTAGGAAATCGGGTATCAAAAGAAGGTGAACGGCGGTCTTTAATGTTCCATTCTTTCATCCATTACTAGGCTCAAACGGGTGTTCTAGCGATTATTTTATTTAAGTGACTAGATAGACAAAATAAGGCCAAGAAAAGGGTTTAGAAAGAAATGCCATAAATACCGAATAACCTATTGACTTGTTATTGACAACCATGCAACAATGTTCTAGGGTCCCCGAACATACACCAAGTGATCCCATAAATTATTCTTAAGTTGATCACATGATCATGGAAAGAAAATGTAATTGAGAGGTGGTGCAATCATGCCTTTAGTAGTGCTAATGCAGTCCCAACTCTAGGTTAAACAATAGCACCCATAATGACTAAAATAAACTCTCGGATCATCATCGACTGTGGTCAACATCCCCAAATATAATAAGAACAAATTTTTAAATTTTTACCCTAAAACAAAGCTAAAACTAAAACACTAATTAAATCCTACTAAAGTGATAACAGATAACCAAAGCAGATGTACCCCATACCCCCAAACTTAAAAGTTTGCATTGCCCCTAATGCAACTAATCATACAAAATTAGTTAAAGAGTAGGGGTACCTCAACCATCTCACTGCGGTGGGGGAAAGAAATGATCCCAAGGACCACTTGGACTACCACCTTGAAATTGTGGTGTTTGCGCTGCTTGCTGCCGATCCCACGTATGGCCAGTCCATTGCATGTTTGGCGGTCTCATGTAGGGCGGATATTGATGAGGGTCATATTGAGGGGGTATGACTCACCAGGAAATAAATTGGCCATCATCCTCTGTCGAAAATATCGGTTCTCCACAGCCTCCCTATTAACTACCTCTTCCAAATTGTCCAGCCTTTGATCTATCCTTGCCTGCCACATGCTGTTGGAATAAGATTCCATCGCAGTTTCTCTTCTGGACTCCCTCATTTGCTCCTCGTGACTTTGCACTTGACCCGCTAAATAATACACCGCCTCATACGGGTTGAGGTTATGTATTTCCACCTCTTCTCCAACTTGACTACTACTCCCGGCTGCAGAAGTGGATCCTCTCCTTAAGTTGGCGGCTTTCCTCAATGTGATCGGAGCCCCGGCCTTGATATCCTTGATATTACTCCCAAAAGTGAACTCGGCAAATTCTACCAACTCAGTGACTAGAATGGGAAATTTATAGCTCGAGGACCCCATCCTCTGAGTCAACTTTAGCATCTCCTGCCTGATGATTAACCCAGTATTTATCTTCTCCCTACGCATCACCACATGCATCAATCCAGCTCGTCGCCAATAGACATCTCCCTTGTGTGAAGAGGGTATTATCCGTTCGCAAATAAAACGATGCAGATACTGCAACTCCGGCACTAGCTCACTAGTCTTGAGAATGTTGCCCTTATGGTACCTCTGGGGGTCAACGATCACCCCTAGAGTCGCAGAGAACGTAGGAAGCATTTCTTTCACTTTGTTAACCGTATTCATCTCCCTCAACAGTTTCTGATAGGCACACTTCTCCTCAGATATCCCCACGGGCATACGGTAGTATTGATTGATTGTTCTACTTGTATAGTCCACCTCCACACCGTGTACGAATGAATTATCTGTGTCCCCTCTCCCAAAAAAAATTGCATAGAAATGTTTTACTACAGTAGATATTCCCCGAGCCGTCGGATCCGAAGCCAACTCTTTCCATTTATAAAAAGTGAATACCTCCTTCATACCAAAAGATTCCCAGTCAAATTCCCTTTCTTCCATAAAACTATTCCCTTTGGAATTGTTATAAAATTCTTCCGCCTTTGTATTCACAAATTTGGTGTTATCATAGGGGGGTTCCATCGGGACATTGGGTACGGGCGTATTCTTCTTGGTTTTACCCATTGTCACAAAATCCACAAGGAAAGGCTCAATAAAAACAACTCAGAAAGTCAACTTACTTGACCGGAAAAGTCGCTGGAAAAGTCGCTGGAGTTTGGCCGGAGTTGTAGAAGATGATGACCCCAAATAGCTCTTGTTCCCACAATTGTTTTTCCTTTCTGCAACACCTTCCAATTCTCACCCGAAAGCACACAAAATTCCACTTTTCGTCTTCTTCAAAGCTTGAACACAATCTTGAATTTGCCCGGTTTTAATGGAAATTGAAGCTTGAAATCTTTGGAATGGAGGATTAGAATAGAGGAAAGGTTAATTTCAGGTAGTCTAGGCCAGATTATGGTGATGGGGGAGAGATTTATAGAGAGAGAGATGAGTTTAGGAGTGTTTTGTAGAGAGAGAAAGGGAGAGGGTTGCTAGGGTTGAAGTTTTGGGGGTTATGCCTGGTTTTTTTCCTTTTTGTCCAACTTGTGCAGCTTCCAAGCAAGAGGGGGCGCGCGCACCCTGTGGAAGAGGGCGCACGCACGCAAGGATCAGAAAGAAATCCCTTTTTGTGCACAGTAGAGGGCGTGCGCACCCTTTGTGTGGGGGCGTGCACACCCTTTGATCAGAAAGAATACCAGTTTTGGTTCACAGGGGGAGGGCGTGCGCACCCTTTGAATGAGGGCGTGCGCACTCATTGATCAGTCGTGAAACAGTGATTTTTTTCCCTTTTTCTGCTGTTTTTTTACCGCTCCAAAATGGTTGTCACCTATAGATCATCTGCACATCACCACAAAACAAAACACAAGCATAATATCCTTTATAAAAGTTAAAAATGACTAAAAAAAAATAAAAATATTTTTGGAGGGTGACACTATTTACACTCTCCTATAAACCCACAAACTCAGAGAAACCCGTTAGGGTGACACAGACAAAAATTTTGACCGCACTTTCGTTGCCTACGTTCCCCCTAGGACAATAAGGGGCTCAGGTCACCGTAGTTCGAACCGACCCAGAAATAAAAGACACGAAAGCAATATTTTTTTTTTTTTTTTAGAGTTTATGAATACCACCACCCCCAAACTTAGAACATGCTATGTCCTTATTGCATCAAAAGTCAACATGCTCCCAAGTTAAGAATGATGATAGACTGAAATAAACGAAAGCTAATAAAATATTACCTGGTTGGGTTGCCTCCCAACAAGCGCCTTTGTTTTAAAGTCGTTGGCTCGACATAATGCCACCTGGGGGTTAATTGGCCTTCTCTGGATCCACCAACTCGATCACCTCTACATCTTCATCAATAGCCACCCCCTCATAATAAGGTTTCACCTGGTGTCCATTAACTTTGAACAAATTTCCCGTTTTCAAATTTTTAAGCTCAACTGCTCCATGGGGGAATACTTTCACCAACTCAAATGGCCCCGTCCACTTGGAACGCAGTTTACCCGGAAATAACCTCAAACGAGAGTTGAAAAGGAGAACTTTCATACCCGGCCTCAAGTCTTTTGGCTTCAAATGCTTGTCATGGTATCTTTTAGTTCTCTCTTTATACAGTTTGGCACTTGCATAACTATCTTGCCGCAACTCATCAAGTTCATTCAAAGTGAGAAATCTCTTCTCACCCGCGGCATCCATGTCCATATTCAACTCTTTCACTTCTCAAAATGCCTTGCGATCCATCTCAACTGGTAAATGGCATTCCTTCCCATACACAATCCGGAAAGGACTCATGCCAATTGGAGTCTTGTATACCGTCCGGTATGCCCATAATGCATCGCTCAACTTTAGAGCCCAATCTTTGCGATTCGGACGCACTGTCTTTTCAAGGACCCCTTTTATTTGTCTTTTCCTTACCTCCACTTGTCCCGAGGTTTGAGGGTGATATGCTGTGGCTAATTTATGAACCACCCCATATTTCTTCAACACATTGTTGAACATTCGGTTGGTGAAATGTGTTCCTTGATCGCTTATGATTGCTCGTGGCACTCCATACCTGCTAAAAATATTTTCACAAACATACTTGGAAACCACGTTAGCATCGTTAGTCTGGGTGGCAATAGCCTCCACCCACTTTGACACATAATCTACCGCAACCAATATATAAACAAAACCATGGGATGGGGGAAACGGACCCATAAAATCAATACCCCACACATCAAATATATCAACAACTAAATTAAAGTGTTAGGGCATCTCATCTCTTTGACCTATGCCACCAGTCTTCTGGCACCTATCACACCTCTTACTGAACTCACATGCGTCCCTAAATTTGGTGGGCCAATACAAACCGGCTTGGAAAATTTTTCTAGCAGTCTTTTGACCACTAAAATGCCCACCACATTGAAGCTCATGACAAAAACGCAACACACTCTCTTGTTCATGCTCAGGGACACATCTTCTCAAAAGCTTATCGGGACAGATCTTCCATAAATAAGGATCATCCCATATGTAATGCTTCACATCCGATTTAAACTTTCGTTTTTGATCGTATGTAAAGTGTGGTGGCATAATATTAGAAACAATGAAATTCACAAAATCCGCATACCAAGGCTCATGAACATGTAAAGAAAATAGTTGCTCATCAGGAAAATTTTCATTAACCGGAATCACACCATCTATCACATTAGTAAAAGTAAAGTTCTCTAGCCTAGATAAGTGATCCGCCACCACATTTTCGGTCCCCTTTTTGTCTCTTATTTCTATGTCAAACTCCTGCAGTAGGAGCATCCACCTAAGAAGTCTAGGTTTCGCATCCTTTTTATTCAACAAGTATTTAAGTGCAGCATGATCAGAATAGACAATTACCTTGGATCCAAACAAGTAAGAACGAAACTTTTCAAGAGCAAACACAACTGCTAAAAACTCTTTTTCAGTGGTAGTATAATTCAGTTGTGCATCATTTAAGGTTCTACTTGCATAATGAATCACATGAGGTAATTTTTCCACTCTTTGACCCAACACAGCCCCAATTGCAAAATCAGACGCATCACACATGATCTCAAAAGGTAGAGACTAATTGGGGCTAGACAAAATGGGAGCACAAGTTAACTTTTCTTTCAACAAATTAAATGCTTCCAAGCATTCTTGGTCGAAGATGAACTCGGTATCCTTAGCGAGCAGGTTACATAAAGCCTTACAAATTTTGGAAAAATCTTTTATGAAACGCCTATAAAAACCCGCATGGCCCAGAAAACTTCGTACACCTTTAACCGACACAGGGGGAGTTAATTTAGAAATCACATCAATTTTTGCTTTATCTACCTCAATCCCCTTACTAGATACCAGATGCCCTAACACAATACCATGCCTCACGAGAAAATGACATTTTTCCCAACTAAGGGTTAAATTTGTCTCACAACAACGTTTTAAAACCATTGTCAAATTTTTGAGGCATCCATCAAAACTGTCACCAAATACAGAGAAGTCATCCATGAAGACTTCGACACATCTTTCTATCAAATCAGAAAATATGGAGGTCATACACCTTTGAAAGGTCGCAGGTGCATTACATAGCCCAAATGGCATCCTCCTAAACGCAAATGTGCCAAAGGGACAAGTAAAAGTAGTCTTGGCTTGATCCTCTGGTGCAATGGGAATTTGGTTATATCCCGAGAAACCATCCAAGAAACAGTAATACGCATGTCCAGCTAACCTCTCTAATATCTGATCAATAAAGGGCAAAGGGAAGTGATCTTTCTTTGTTGCAGCATTAAGTTTGCACAAATCTATGAACATTCTAAGCCCAGTTACTTCCCTAGTAGGCACTTCTTCACCCTTCTCATTAGTGGTGATAGTGTAACCCGATTTCTTTGGAACAACTTGAACCGGGCTCACCCACTCATTATCAGCAACGGTATAGATAATGCCCGCATCTAACAACTTTAGGACCTCTTTCCTAACTGCCTCCTTTATGTGAGGGTTCAACCTCCTCTGTCTTTCTCTAGATGGCTTAGCACCATCAACAAGATTAATTTTATGCATGCACATGGAGGGGCTTATGCCTTTAATATCTGCTAAGGACCACCCTATGGCCGACTTGTGCTCACAAAGCACTTTTATCAACTTGGCCTCTTACTCTAGGGTCAAATCAAAGGCAATTATCACTGGTAAAGTCTCACTCTCCCCAAGAAAAACATACTTTAAATTAGAGGGGAGGGTTTTCAGCTCAAGAGCTGGAGGGGTTACAATAGAAGGCGCCGACCTCTTATTGAAGTGGCCTAGGGGGTGAAACGGGCCATCACTAAGATGGTGTTCGTCGGCCTTTTCCAGAGCCATCAATTGAACATCCGCATTATCCCTAGATTTCTCACCGCCATTTGACAACAAAGACTCTAACTCCTCACAGCCTCTCTCATTCCACAAGACTTCACTCATACAATCCTCAACAATATCCACACAGTTACATGACTCATCATCTATGGGACTTTGCATGACATCAAACACAGATATTTCAATTTCCTCATTAGCCACACACATAGATAGAGTCCCATCACCCACATTAATGATGGTGTTAGTAGTAGCCATAAATGGACGCCCAAGCAATATGGGAGAATCCTGACTATTCCCAACACCATTCACAGTTTCTAGCACCACAAAATCCACAGGAATAATTAAATTGGCTACCTGCACCAAAACATCCTCCACAATTCCCAATGGCCTCTTGATTGAACGATCGGCCAGTTGCAAGGTCATTGTGGTGGGTTTTAGCTCAGGTAAACCCAACTCAAGATACAAATGATGGGGCAACAGATTAATGCTAGCGCCAAGATCCAACATTGCCTTCACCTTTTTAGAGTCCCCCATAGATATAGAAATGTTAAAACTTCCGGGGTCCTTTAGTTTAGGTGGGAGGTTCTGTTGTACCAAAGCACTAGCACTTTCTCCCATAATCAACTTCTCATCATTCCCATACTTGGGTTTCCTGGAATTTAATTCTTTGAAAAACTTAGCATAAGCTGGAATATTTTTGATGACATTCAACAATGGGAGATTAATGTTCACTTTTGAAAACATGTCATACAAATCAGACATTTGTTTATCCAGCTTGCTTCTCATAAATCTACCAGGAAACGGTACGGGAGGTACATATGGCTTGGGGGTAGGAGAATCAGTAACAGGAATTTCCCCCATGCCATTAGTACTCTTATCAACAACATCCTCCACAGGGATTTCAGAAGGTTTAGAAGAAGGATCAGAATGTACCTCATTACTTACCTGTTTGCCATTTCTTAAGGTCATGATGGCCTTGGCTTGCTCCCCTTGACTTGGGAAGGTTCCCGGTTTGTGCCCTTGCTGCCCCACAGCTAATTGACCAATTTGAGTCTCCAGCTTTTTGTTGACAGCATCCTGCTGCTTCTCTCGCTGCTCCATCATCATCCTCATCTGCTGTTGTTCTTGCATCATTGACCTCATCATATCCTCCAAAGATTGCTTAGGTTGCTGTTCTGGATTCCCTTATGGGGGAGGAGGATAGAGGTTTTTGTTGAAACTGATTCCCTTGGTTACCCCTCCACGAAAAATTCGGGTGATTTCTCCAATCTGGATTATAAGTGTTAGAATACATACCACCTTGATTTTGTCGTGGGGGGTAACCTTGCATTGCATTAATCTGTTCAGAATCACACTACGCAACACTTTGGCAAACATTAGTAGCATGAGCATTAGAACCACAGTTAGCACAGAAATCAGATACCACATTAGCACTTGATGAACCCATATTCATGTTAAATTTTACCAAATTTTGGTTCATCAAGGCTACCTGACTAGCAAACTCATCTACACCACTTAATTCATGCACTCCCCTAGGTTTCCCTCTAGAGCCTTTTTCTTGAGAATTGGCTCCTAACATCTCAAATAAATCTTGAGTTTGAGCAACAGTTTTGGCTCCTAAAAAGCCACCTGCTACATTGTCGACCATAGCCTGGTCAGCTGCAGTCAACCCCCCATAAAATGTTTGATGTAAAAGGGACTCAGAAAAAGCATGATGGGGGCATTGCACTTGTAACATTTTAAATCTATCCCATGCCTCATGGAATGGCTCACCTTGATTTTGAGTAAATCGTATGATTTTTTGTCTAAAGGTGGCCAAAGTGGCATGTGGGAAATTTTTTTTAAGAAAAATATCGTGCAACTCATCCCAAGTATTAATACTTCTAACAGGAAGTAACAGTAGCCAACTTTTGGCTGCCCCTTGAAGAGCAAAAGGGAAGTATTTAAGCCTTAATTGTTCGTCAGTGACCCCCTCCTTAACAGGAAATCCCGACACAATCATCATGTACTCTCTCAAAAAGTTCAAAGAATCCTCTCCGGGAAGACCCTGGAACTTAGGCAGCTGACTAAAATAATGGCCCTTTGCCTCATAGGTCTTAGCTGCATCAGTCAAGACAATGCACGACACCGATGTGTCAACCTTGGGCCTAGCATATTCTTTCATTAATGGGTTTGCCATTATTACTTAAATTTCTTCTCCCTCCGTGGAAGAAGTTTCCAATTCACTTAAAACTACCTCTGTCTCGGTGACAGAAGCTTCAGATTCAGACTCACTAATAGAGGGAATGCCCCTATCAAGTCTATCAATATTATCGTTCAAATGGACCAACTGGGGATCCAATGAACGTCTACCAAACATACACCGATTTAATGAAATTGTAAATCACAATAAGTCCCCGGCAACGGCGCCAAAAACTTGATGGATAAAATCCACTGTGTAATAAAAATACCTTACAAGTGTACAAGTACCGAAGAAGCAGTATACAAAAGTAAGGGTCGAACCACAGAGACTCGTGGATAAACAAGTTGATTTAATTAATGTAAAGAATAACCAAGGGGTGTTTTGATTTGATTTTATTTTATTACTAAAGACTGAAATTAAATACTAAATTAACAAAGCAATGATCAACTAGTAACGAAGTAAACAGATTAACGAGCTTCACGGGTTGGATTTCACACTATCATCATTCTATGTTATTTTGAAATAAAGTTATTGATTCATTCCAGAGTTCGTTCACTTCTTGTAAAGATTGGGACGGTGACGCGGCCAGATTGCAATCTTTTTCTCTCTATCTAATCACACTTCGCAAATCAAGTCCATGTAATTATTTAAAGAGTTATTACGATCTAAAGAACAAATAAACCTACACCCACTTGATTTCTATCACGGCATCAAATAGATAAATTACTCAAAGCATTGGTCTACGCTTTAATCCCCAAATCAATGGCGGAGTTAAAACCTTAAATTGTTAAAAAGGCCAATAATGACTAGTTCAATTATTGAAACCCTAAAAACTTAATTAAAATACTTTGAACAACTAGAATGAAATCAATATGAATAAAAACGTTTATAACATAGAACTAGATAGTGTTTTACATCCAACCCATGAATTAAGAACTTAGCTACTCATATTCAACGTAATGAATACAAATAATAAAATTAAGAACATAAAACCTGGATCTTGAATCTCAAAAATAAAATACTTCGTCTTCGTTTCACGTTCTCGAAAAACCCAGAGCAAAATAATGCATAAGAAAAACCTTAATGACTGCTGCTGTCTTTTGTTTTTATACTAGGGTAGGATATCTCAAAATAAGGGAAGGAAAAACAATCCTAAACCACTGAGGACATCTTCAAAAATCTGCATCGGAGGAGGGGGCGCGCGCCCTATGGGAAAGGGAGCGTGCGCACCCTATTCAACTTCACAAATCCGACTTTCTGATCCACGGGGGCGCGCTCACTAGGATGGATGGGGCGTGCGCACCCTCTCTGACTTTATAAAACCAACCTTCTGATCAAAGAGGGCGCGCGCTCCTCTATATGAGGGGGCGTGCGCACCCTTTCATTTTCCTCAGAAGTCTTCTTTTTCTTCCTTAATTCCTGTATAGTCCTCCGCCTGGGTTTCTCCGAAATTCCCCTCAGGTCCTTTCTCTGCTTTTCAGCCACAATTTCTCTATTTTTCAACAGTTTTTCCTGTACTCAAAGACACTCAAAACAGCCATTAAAACACTAAAATACCCGAAGATTAGCTCCAAGATAAGACCGAATCTATTCAATATTGATGTGTAAAAACACATCCATCATGCAGATTTTCGGGATTTCTCTTATGTTTAGGTTTAAGACTCTTTTCTAGGTTGTGTATTTAAGCAATGTTCCGCCCCCATACTCATTGTAACTCAGATTTAACATATTATAGTGCAAGATCCTGGCTTGGTAGTGCCCCCAGACATAGTCAAATATATTGACGAACTGGGTAAACAATTTCTTGTGTTCTTTTGTCTTTTGCTTTGCTTTATTATTTCTTGTGCTTGTTTGTGGTGCAGTGATTTCATGCGATTTGCTTGGGTGTTGGAGGGTCTTTTCCACAACACTTTATGCCAGATTTGATCGATGTGTTTTCTGTGTAGTGCTTAGTGTTATGCTCTCCTTGTTGTAGCTTTTTTTTTTTTTTTTTTTTTTTCTCTTTCTGCGAGATTTGATCGTTGTGTATTTTGTTTTCTGTATAAGATTGGACTTAGTTTGCATTTAACTATTCTTATGTCCAAAAATGATGCCATTCAGTGAGTAGGCAATGTATTACATATGATTTTCCATGTTATTTTCTACCTTGGGAGAACATATGTGAGATTGCGTGTTGTAACGGAAGCGTTTAATACCAATTTGATTACGCAGCAAAAAAGAACAAATATACGAAAGAAATAAAATCGGATCACACACATCCTTAGCTACGTCTAAGGGCAGAGGAGAATATATTTATTACTATAGACCAACAGTTTTCAAACTTAAAATTGTGTAATAAATGTTTAGAAACTTATTTAGAGCCAAAACAAAATACACTAACTTGACCAAAACACACCAAACAAAACAAAATGAGTAAACTCATTTTCCGCCCCTCGTACTATGGCCCCAACATCAATTTGACACTCGTACTATTGAAACAACAAATGTATGATGCGTACTATAGTTTTATTAGCAAAATTAACCAATTTACTATTCAGTCGTTAACTTTTTTTAACACACGTTATTTTTTTAACGAGCATTAATTTATAACTAACTTTTGTTATCTCCATCAAAACCAAATCGCATATGTAAAAATCAAATTCCGACTTCGTTAACCGTTGGATCGTCGTGAAACTTCTGGGCTTTGGTCGCATCCCCTAGGCGCACATGATGACCGTTGGGATCTTCCAAATAATTGCCGGAGAGGGAGAAATGGCCGGCGGCGAAAACTGGCGAAAATCTCCAAAAATTCGCTATATTAAAAATCAAATTCCCGCTTCATTAACCGTTGGATCGTCGTCAAATTTCTGGGATATGTTCGCATCACTCAGGCTCTAATATTGACCGTTCGGATCAGTAAAACAATCAGCGGTACCGGAGATATGTCCGACGGCGCAAATCCGGCGAAAAACTCAAAAATCGCCCCAAAAGTTAGTTTTGTTAAAATAAATTAATGCCCGTTAAAAAAATAATGTTCATTAAAAAAAGTTAACAAATGAATAGTAAATTGGTTAATTTTGCTAATAAAACTATAGTACGCATCATACATTTGTTGTTTCAATAGTACGAGTGTCAAATTGATGTTGGGGCCATAGTACGAGGGGCGGAAAAGTAGTTTACTCAAAACAAAATCTTTGGTACTACCTATGCTATTGCACGATGCGGCCGCATGGGCCCATCACACATTTTTTTCGGCCCAACTAGAATTCAAGGCACTTGACCCAGTTTGCTTATAACTCTGATCCAAAGCTTATTCATTTCAGTCCCAAAATATTTGGGACATCTGATCTATCTAGGGATAGCAATTTGATCGAACCCGATCCGTATCCGGGACAATCCGCAGCGGGGCGGGTTTGGTAAGCTTTTTTCAAAACCCGGCGGGTCACGGGTCGGATACGGTTGCACACTAAAACCCGCGGGGCCGAGCCCCGCCCCGCCCCGTATACTAATATATGTATTTAATAACTATAATGTCCCTAACACATTTCAATTATTACCTCAAACCCCCCCCTATGCGCACACTACTACGCGTTAGTTTACAGGGACTTCTCTCTATTTTATTATTTCCTAGGGTTACAGAAGTTGAGAAGCGGCGCGAGACATCATCGACATCACGACGGACGATTCACGGCTGACGCCTCGCGCTTCCACTCCGCCGATTCCGGTCTTCCTCCGGCGAGGCATCACTGTCACGGGTCAGAACAGTATGTAAATCCCTCTCTCTCTCCTATGTCGATTTGTGAATTTATAGGGTTAAAAATTCACTAATGTTCAATTCGGTTGTTTAGTTTTGAGCTATATATTTATTTATTATGTTTAATTTCGGTTCTTCTTCACTGATTATTGATGTTTTAGACTGATTATTGATTTTTGGGGCTGATGTTCATAGAGGGGCGGGACGGCAGCGGGTTTGACAGTTGGCGGGTTCGGTACAAGGGGGCTTGGTTGAGGGGCGGGTTTGGTAATGAGCAAACCCGCTCCGTATCCGCCCCGTTGCCATCCCTCTAATCTGATCCAAAGCTTATATACTCTCCCAAAATAATCTTCATAGTTTTTTTTGCCGTTATTACGAAGAAAAAAATTTCAGTAATAATTTTAGGTTTAGGTTGACTCAACTGCACTGCACTAATGAAAATCTAAAACTTGTTATTTACACACCTCAACAATAACTATCAATAACAAGTTTTAGAGTTTATTTAGATAATTGAGTCAACTTAAAATCATTGCTCAAAGTTCCTTTGTAGTAACATCTAGAAAAGTATGAAAAGTAAATGTTGTGAGTATGAAAAGTAAAGTGGGAGAGAAAAAGTTGGTAGGGAGTTTTTGTTGTGAGAATGACAAGTGAGTCCCACTTTCCATTTTAGGTAGGGATGGCCAAACCGGCCTGGAACCGGACCGGAAAAGCCCGGAACCGGAGCAAACCGGGGAGTGAACCGGAACCGGAGTAACCGGAACCGTAAGTCATCCGGGCCGGTTACGGTTCACATAAATGGCGAACCGGACCGAAAATCACTTGTTTTTCAATAATTTTAAAGGGAGGGACCGGAACCGGAACCTAACCGGAACCGGGGTAAGCACGGGCCGGTTCAGGGTCACATATATGCCGAACCGGAACCGGTTTTGGCCATCCATAATTTTAGGTAATAAAGCAAAGTAAGAATTTTAAATTGGGACATACTAAAAAGGAAAGTAAGAACCTTAAAAGCGGGACAGAACTGAGGGAGTATTTTTTTTTTTCAAAGTGTGGGTTTCTTGCATACTGTGGGTTGCTCTACTCTATCCCTCCATTTCCGGGAAGACCAAGACCAAGTTCGATCTGACTACCCGATCTCATCCCTCCCCTCACTATCTCACACCTCTTGCTTAGATCTCTTTGCCATGAAAATTTTGGATGATGTCTCTCTTGTAGAATATGGGCGAAATCGACATTATATACTCTGGGGGGACATTATATACCCTGGCATCACTATCTCGTCTCGTCGAGATCCATCTCAGGTGTGAAACCATCTCACACTTCCTCGATAACCAATCCAATAAGTCGGCGTGAGCAATGTCTATTTGACCCATTTTGCTTATAACTCATGAACTGGACGAGAAATTTTGTTTTGTGTTAAATGCGATTATGAGACCCATAATTGATAAATTGATCTTGATTACTACATAAAATTAAAAAAAAAAAGGAGGAGCAACGAGAACAATGGGCTAACAACTCACTGCAGCGCTGATGGGGGAAGCAGACCGAATATAAAGTCATAAAAAAGTGCCACAAAATTTAGGTTACAAATGATGAGTTTAAATTTTATTTGTGATTTTAATTAGAGTGTGACGAGTCCACTATCGATGTAACCAATAAATATCGTTACTTGATTTTATATCCTTCATTTTTTATTTTTATTTTTGTACTCGTAGCATTAACCGAAGTAGCGGTCTGTGAAATGGTTAAGTGTTGTTTAATTGTTACTGCCGCATTCCAAGAGTGTGTTTTGGAGGAAACTAGTTTCTCCATAAGTTATAAAAAGTCATGTTTTTCACCCTTAAATCCCAAACCTAAAATCCTAAACCCTAAACCTTAAACCCTATAACAGGATTTTTTTTATAATTTATGGATAAACTAGTTTTCCCCAAAATTTTCTCATCCAAGTCTCCTTTATTTATGAGAAAAGCTAACTTCTCGAAACAGCAAATATGAGAAGTGTAGTGGTTGTCAAGCTTTAAGTGAGGAGAAATTGGTGTGGCTTAAGGGAACGTAAACCGAATAAATACTTTGTCTTTCTCAAAATGAACGTATCATCCATCCATCCATCCATATAATATACTCCCTCAGTCCCAAAATGATCTTCTCATTTGGTATTTTTCATTGTTACAAAAAATTCTTCACATTTCTACAACCTAGGCTTAGAAGTGCCCAAACAAAACATGACTAGTGAATCAAGTGTCCATATCCTTAAAAAGTTGGGCAAATTGCATTTTAGTTACCTGAGTTTGTCGTCAAGTTTCAATTAGTTACCCAGTTTGTGTTTCGGTCAATTTAGTTATTGAATTTGTCTTTTTGTTACAATTAGGTGTAAAATTGGTTAGCCCATTAGAAAACTAATGAAAATGGATGAAAAATATAACAAAGTTCTTTCAAAATTGCAATGATCAACCCTAAAGTTTAAATTATTCCATTACACCCCCAAACTAACGAATGTTAAGAGCTATCTTCTTTCTAATCAACAATAACAATGTTAATGAGGCACCTAAATCCAAACCCAAACAACCAGACAGAGAATCAAACCCTAGAATTCATCAATTAAAACGAAACACAAATCTTCAGTTTCATTTCATCAACCAATCCCAACCCATATTCCTTTCTTTGTCTCCAATAACAAAAATGATCATCCAGAAGCCAAACGCTGAAAGCTTCAAGTTCCGGCAAAGGGATCGCCAAATGTTGCTTACAGACTAGAAAAGTATCGTACTTTGCCCACCGGCACCGTCGCCTATCCCAGACCTCGACGGACGGCACAAATCTCGCCGCAGCAACGCACGAGGTCAGCTCGGCTTAACCGTTCTGCAGAAAGAGTCGGACCTGCGCCGGAGAAGAAGGGAGGGTCGCCGGAGGGGTCGCCGGAGAAGAAGCTCTCCGGCGGAGACTTCATTGGAGTAGGAACTAGAGAGAGACGGATATGAGCACTCTGGATGAGGTTTTCGGGCAGATCTGGGCGGAAGGAGCTTCGCCTGCGATGGAGCTTCATCGGAGAAGACATGGAGCCGGCGACAGAGAAGATGGGGCACGGGATAAAGGTGAAAACGGTCGGTGTTGGATTGGAGAGAGAGTTCGCCGGAGAAAGGAGGTCGGAGCGGGGGAAGAGAGTTCGCCGGGAACTGGAAAATTCGCCGACCGGAGGAGGGGGGAGGCGATGGGCTGGAGAGATGTTAGAGATAGAGAGAGAAAGTGGTTTGTGTGTGAGAGATAATGAGTGTGAGCGTAAATGAGGGAGGGGAGGCTAGGGGTTTATGGGGTGATCATTTAAACTGTAGGGATGATCAATGCAATTCTAAAAGAAGTTCGTTGGTTTTTTCATCCATTTGCGTTAGGTTTTTTACGAACTAACCAATTTTACACCTAATTGTAACAAAAAGACAAATTCAATAACTAAATTGACCGAAACACAAACTGGGTAACTAATTGAAACTTGACGACAAACTCAGGTAACTAAAATGCATTTTGCCCTAAAAAGTTTGAATAGTCAAATGTGAAGATCATTTTGTAAACATATAAAATTGAAATCTATATAATATTAGAAAGCATAAACATTTTATGCTCTCTCATTGTGCCACCTCATAATGATGACTCATAATACCACTTGACACATTTCTGCAATTATATTGGTTAGTTCATTTTGAGGCTTTCAACAGAAAAAAAAAATATATATATATATATACAAATTGCAAAGATTTCGGCTGATATGTGCATAGAAAGTTTTGAAATTTGAAATTCAAATTTTGGCAAATTAAAACAAATCAGGAAGAATATTTATAATCCTTCCAAAAAACGCATAATAAGATCACTGAGATCATTTGAATTTCATATAAATCCCTATAATAAACCTGATTTGAATCTATTATAACTCCTTAATTCTGATTGCCTTCAATCCATCATAAATTCAATTATGAGTCCATAATCCCGTCATTTTGTTTTTTCCACAGCCATCTGCACTCCTTTTGTTTTTGAGTAGTCTCATCCTATTCCGTTCGTTCATTCAGACATCCAAGGTAATTTCCGAGCCATCTGCATTCTTATGTCAGTTAGCCTTTCAATTTGTGGAACAAAAAAAAAAACTGTTGTGATTATCATTTTGTGAATGCTCCTAAAAAAATAAAAAATCGATGGGTACCTTAATATGTTTTTGTACACCATTACTACGTGAATGTTACAATTTTTCACCAGCAGTTCATTACTTTAGTGTCAGTTGTAGGTACAGAATTTGAAAAAATAGTGTAAATACAACTATTTTGATTAAAATCAAATTTTTGCCTCTTTGAGTTTTTTTTTTCTGCTGCAAGTTCTTTCTTTTCTCGCCATAGACGCTTCGATTCTCGCATACACTCTTCATCGCCAATTATTTATTCTCTCGAAATGCACCATTCATCAATATACTCCACGATAAAATCAACGGTGATAGAAAATTTAAACGAGGACTAAATGACAAGTTACAAATAACAGTGGACTTCACTTCTGATCTAATTTCAGGTGATCTACCTCTAGAATGCAAATTAAACCATCTTTACTATGGCAAATGACTCACAGATGATGCAAAAAAAAAAAAAAAACTCACAGTTTCAAGGTCAAGGTGAATATCAGATATAGCACGCCTAATTTCAGACCTAACAGTTTCATAAATTCCACTTGTGGTGGTGTCTCCTCCCATATTATCCCCTTGAATATTTTGCATGGAAAAAATTAGGGAAAGCAAGTTAACAATCTCACGGTATACTCCCTCCGTCCCGTTTGAAACTACACTAATTGACTATGCAAAAAAAAAAAAAAAAAAAAAAACTCACAGTTTCAAGGTCAAGGTGAATATCAGATATAGCACGCCTCAGTTCAAACTTAACAGTTTCATATATTCCACTTGTGGTGGTGTCTCCTCCCATATTATCCCCTTGAATATTCTGCAAGGAAAAAATTAGGGAAAGCAAGTTAACAATCGCACGGTATACTCCCTCCGTCCCGTTTGAAACTACACTTATTGACTTATTGGTTGTCCCATAGGGAGGTACTCTTTCCTAAAAGGTTTTTGAACAAGTTCAGTAAATTATACTCCCTCCGTCCCACTCGAATTAGGATTTTTGGTCAGCTTAGTTATACTTTGACCAATAATTTGAATAATAAATAATTTTCCTAATGAAAATTTAAAAATGGTTATTGAGTCTATTATTAATTGTGATACAATAACAATTTGTAAATTTTTATTAGCATCATTATTTTTCTTCAAATTATTGGTCAAACTATAAATAAGTTGACCAAGAATCCTAATTCAAGTGGGACGGAGGGAGTATAATGTATAGCTTATCCTCCATCCGTCTCAAAATGATTATCCGAAATTTTTCAAATTTACTCTTGAGCAAGAACAAATTCGAATAAATTTCGTACATTCATTTTGGGACAAAGGTAATAGTATGTCTTATAAATTATACCAATAACTACCAAAAGAACAATAAAGAGCAAAATAAGATGCATATGATCAAATATTATTTAAGGGCTATTATTTAAGGGCTAACACTACCTCACCTCCCTTATCAATGTTTCGTTCTGTTGATTACATATCTATGTCAACTGTAAGTAATTTACTGTAACATATCCCAGTTGCTGATTAGGAGATGTTATTTATATGGGTAATCAAACAATCTGAAAGCTTATCTTCTTTTCACAATTTTGTATGCGAGGATAGAAGCTAAGGTTGAAGACAGAGCATCTTTAAGGAGGAGAGGATGACGATGGGGAGTGGAATAAGGATGAAGAGGGCCCCAAGAACCATCAAGGAGCTGATTATTTAGTAACCAACAGAGTCACTGAGGGAAACAGGGTCTCTAAGAATGGTAGGGAGAAGGAACCATGGCTACCCAGGCCGTGTCATAAGATAAAACAGAAAGATCAATCTTGCTGTTAAACAACTTCTTTATTCTATCTTTTGTCATGTGTAGACTTATTGAAATACTCACATGTATGGAATCTTTAATCAAAAGCCATGTGTTTGATGCAGTGACTAGCTGGGTAATTGTTAATTACCGCTCAATCCTAAAAGGCAAGCCTTTCCTCAAGCACCTGGTGGGCAAGAACTCCAACAATCCTAAAGCAATTCTTTCCAAGATCCAACTTCTCTCTTTTCTGATTTTCCAAAAAGACACAAAGTCCAACTGATTGACAAAACATACAAAACCTATTTTCTCCTATCTTCCTCTCTCAAGAAAGGATAAGATACTTAATTTTTTTTTAAAAGAACCAGTCTTGAAGTTAAAGTTGTAGACATTAGCTTCAATGGATCTTTAACAATTTCCCACTATAACAATCTTTTTAATCTTTGAGTGATGTTTCCCACCTTTTATCGTTAAACATACCCGATTCGTATTTTAAAAAGTTATACTATCGTACAACATTGAGCATAAAATGTACACGCTCCTTTAGGTGAATACCATTTGCTTATTTCCATATTCTAATGTCATGATTGAATCAGTGATCCAATCTGTTTACAAATTGAAGATTAATTGTTGTAACTTACTTTCATATTCAAATCCTAAGCCCAAATATAGAAAGCAAATGGTATTCACCTAAATTGAGCATTGTTGATAGATCAAATGGCATGCAATTCAAATCCCATTAAAATTGAATAGGATTACCTATTCTGAATCGGAAATTCGACAGTGGCTCGCCTTCGAAGTTCGAATTGACTTCTCGCTTCTCTCTTTCACAAATCATTCCTCTCTCAGAACAAGTTAAATGCGAACTAAACAATGTTGTTTAAGTAGGTTTTGTAAAAAATGAGTTTATATATGTAAGAGTTTGAGGGGTTTTTAGGTGGGGTTAAAGCTATAATTTGGAAAATTTAAAAGGGCCTAAACAGTTGGTTCAGCAATCAGAATTTATGAGTTTTAAAGAGCAGTGTAGATACCCCGGGGGGAGAACCACGGCTTTAGGCTCGAGCGCGTGAGTTACCCTAGGATGTCTAACTTGTTTTAGAGTCGCCACCTATGTGTTGAGGAACATAAGAAAAACCTATTGATTATAGCCGAAGTTTGATTACGAAAACAGAGATTCTTTGTTTTGAGGTTCGGGGGTTAGATTACGAGATGGGAAGTACCGAAACACCCATCTCGCCCAACTTAAGTTGGTCTTGCTTGATCAAAATCTACATGAATGAAAATGTTCTTCTTCTTCTTCTTTAAGTCATAAAAAGGGGGGTTTAAAATATGATTTGGAATGTAGGAGATAACCCCTTAACCAACCTCAATGAGATGAGGTGATCATTAGAGTCATGTCCCAAAATGATTTGGGTGATTGCACATTTGATTAAAGTAAAAGAGAGAGAGGAGATGAAGTAGAAAAGAAAGGAAAAGATGGACTTTTACCTACAATTTGAAGAACTTCAAATGTTGCTTGATGAGATCCTTGGAGAACCTTTAGAAAGTAATTTTTTGTATAGTTTTTGTAAGTTCAATCTTTGGTCTAAGTTTTCGATCCTTGAAAATGGAGGTAAAGAGAGGTTTTTATAGGTAAAAGAGGGGTGTTTTTGGTGCCAAAACTCAGTCACCAAGAAATCCTTCCCGGGCAAAATCCTGTAAATTGAGCAAGGGAGAGAATCCTGGCCAAAAATCTGTAACTGACGCCCAGAGGCGCGCGCTTCCTGCTTTGTGGGCGGGAGGCGCGCGCGCCTGGCTCCTCCTGTCGGAGGCGCGCGACTCAGAGAAGGCAATTTTGACAGAATGGACTAGCAAGTCAGCCCTGTCATTCAGTTTAGCCCCTAGACTTAACGAAGTCAGTCAGGAACTTAACGGAAGTGACAGAAACTAACGAGAAACACTTAAAATAGGGAGAAACACAAGATCAAATGTGCAATCGGGGTGAGCGGTCCAAGGCGGGGTGTCTACAGAGCCCCTCGGCGACGTGGATTGCAAGGCAAAACGCGTCGACGAAATTTAAAAACACCCGCCGAGGACATCACCAAGAAAAGGCAAAGACTCGATGAAAGCAGGAATTTGAAATTGCGAGAGATAGTGGTGCGCTCCCTGTGCGAGCGGATTTTGTTGTTAGAGAGAGTGGCATGATCCGTTAGGTGAACCTGCCGGCTGAATGTTTTGAATGAGGCCGTTAGTGAACCTTTTGATGAATCCGTTAGTGAACCTTTTGGTGAATCCGTTAGTGAATCCCTTGAATGAGTCCGTTGACGTACCCTTGTTGACGAATCCGTTAGTGAATCCTCTTGATGAATCCGTTAGTGAATCCCTTGGATGAGTCCGTTGGTGAACCCTTGTTGACGAATCCGTTAGTGAATCCGCTTGATGAATCCGTTAGTGAATCCCTTGGATGAGTCCGTTGGTGAACCCTTGCTTGCGAATCCGTTAGTGAATCTGCTTGATGAATCCGTTAGTGAATCCCTTGGATGAGTCCGTTGGTGAACCCTTGTTGACGAATCCGTTAGTGAATCCGCTTGATGAATCCGTTAGTGAATCCCTTGGAGGAGTCCGTTGGTGAACCCTTGTTGGTGAATCCGTTAGTGAATCCGCTTGATGAATCCGTTAGTGAATCCCTTGGATGAGTCCGTTGGTGAACCCTTGTTGACGAATCCGTTAGTGAATCCGTTTGATGAATCCGTTAGTGAATCCCTTGGATGAGTCCCTTGGTGAACCCTTGTTGACGAATCCGTTAGTGAATCCGTTTGATGAATCCGTTAGTGAATCCCTTGGATGATTCCGTTGGTGAACCCTTGTTGACGAATCCGTTAGTGAATCCGTTTGATGAATCCGTTAGTGAATCCCTTGGGTGAGTCCGTTGGTGAACCCTTGTTGACGAATCCGTTAGTGAATCTGTTTGATGAATCCGTTAGTGAATCCCTTGGATAAGTCCGTTGGTGAACCCTTGTTGACGAATCCGTTAGTGAATCCGCTTGATGAATCCGTTAGTGAATCCCTTGGAGGAGTCCGTTGGTGAACCCTTGTTGACGAATCCGTTAGTGAATCCGTTTGATGAATCCGTTAGTGAATCCCTTGGGTGAGTCCGTTGGTGAACCCTTGTTGACGAATCCGTTAGTGAATCTGTTTGATGAATCCGTTAGTGAATCCCTTGGATGAGTCCGTTGGTGAACCCTTGTTGACGAATCCGTTAGTGAATCCGTTTGATGAATCCGTTGGTGAACCCTTGTTGACGAATCCGTTAGTGAATCCATTTGATGAATCCGTTAGTGAATCCCTTGGGTGAGTCCGTTGGTGAACCCTTGTTGACGAATCCGTTTGATGAATCCGTTAGTGAATCCCTTGGATGAGTCCGTTGGTGAACCCTTGTTGACGAATCCGTTTGATGAATCCGTTGGTGAACCCTTGTTGACGAATCCGTTAGTGAATCCGCTTGATGAATCCGTTAGTGAATCCCTTGGAGGAGTCCGTTGGTGAACCCTTGTTGGCGAATCCGTTAGTGAATCCGCTTGATGAATCCGTTAGTGAATCCCTTGGATAAGTCCGTTGGTGAACCCTTGTTGACGAATCCGTTAGTGAATCCGCTTGATGAATCTGTTAGTGAATCCCTTGGATGAGTCCTTTGGTGAACCCTTGTTGACGAATCCGTTAGTGAATCCGTTTGATGAATCCGTTAGTGAATCCCTTGGCGAATCCGTTAGTGAATCCGTTTGATGAATCCGTTAGTGAATCCCTTGGATGAGTCCGTTGGTGAACCCTTGTTGACGAATCCGTTAGTGAATCCGTTTGATGAATCCGTTAGTGAATCCCTTGGATGAGTCCGTTGGTGAACCCTTGTTGATGAATCCGTTAGTGAACCCGTTTGATGAATCCGTTAGTGAATCCCTTGGATGAGTCCGTTGGTGAACCCTTGTTGACGAATCCGTTAGTGAACTCGCTTGATGAATCCGTTAGTGAATCCCTTGGATGAGTCCGTTGGTGAACCCTTGTTGACGAATCCGTTAGTGAACTCGCTTGATGAATCCGTTAGTGAATCCCTTGGATGAGTCCGTTGGTGAACCCTTGTTGACGAATCCGTTAGTGAACTCGCTTGATGAATCCGTTAGTGAATCCCTTGGATGAGTCCGTTGGTGAACCCTTGTTGACGAATCCGTTAGTGAATCCGCTTGATGAAATATTGCTTTGAAGTCTCGTGCCACTTGGAGTCCCACTTGACTTTTTTGAATTGTGGGGTGCGGGCACAGTTGACCGCGACCAGAAAAAATGTTCCTGTTGGGGGATGAAATGTTGAGATTGACTCTTGAGGGGGGTGTGGCACCCGTGACAGAACTTAGGGAGTTCGGAATCCGTGGGAAACCTTGGTACGATGCATGGATTCTTGCATGGGAGAATGCTTCTGAACCTGCCTGATGATGGGAAGAGCGCGCGTCCGGGCCTCGTTTTGGGACGCGCGCGCCTCGGATGAGTATGTCGGGAGGCGCGCGCCTGGCGCATAAGTTCAGTATATTTAAACAGGTTGTTCGCTGTTTTCGGCCAGTTTTCAAAAATTTGAGAACCCTCCAAATTCCAAGCCCAATTTTCGTAGAGAAATCACCCCAAAACACTTTCTTGCTGCTCCAGGATCAATTCCGTCAAAGAAACGATGTCGGATCGTCAGCAATCACCTCCGTTTGAGATGCCACAGGGCGAGGAGCCCGAAATTGGGGTTGAAGCTATGGACCCGAGCTTGCTTACTTTCCGGCCTCATACCCACATTTCTCACTTCGTGACTTCGGGTTTGGTAAGAATGCCTCACCCTTCTTGTCGATTTCGGGTTTCATGAAGTTCTGTTTTCTTTACCCGAAATATTGCTGCAGTAGCTTTATTGATCATTCTTTGCATGTTGTTTGTTGTTGATGATTTGTTGTAAGAAACATGTTGGGATGTCCATTTTCATGTTCACACACTTGCTTGTACATTGTTCTGCTATTGAAATCTCTGTGTTGAGTTCATCCGTTTTCTAGCAGTCATGCTGATGAAATTTTCGTTGTTCCTTGTTCTTTTTCAGGAGTGGAGCCGCCTATCGGAGATTCGAGGCGGAGCTCATGGTCCAGTGGCCATTTGGAACAAATTGCCCGAAAATGTGAGGGCTCGAGTTCAGGCTACCCACTTTGGCCTTTTTATCATTAGTCTGCCGGCACTGAAGAATGACCCGGACGTTATTCAAGCTTTGAGAGAGAGATGGTGGGACACCACCCATACTTTTCATTTGCCCATGGGAGAGGTTACGATGACGCCCACAGACTTTACGGCATTGACTGGTCTGCCGTTTGCGGGGGAGCCTGTCCCTTGCGTTTCGAGGGGGACCCTTAGGACTGCCGACGAGCTGTTGGCTCTCGTTGACTGTGGCTTCCCGGTGAAGAATTTCCGGGTCACTTGGGGGAGCATCCGCCGATATTTTAGCATTCTTGCAGCTGAGCCTCTGGGTGTCACTGCTGAGCGGGTAGATGCTGTGGCCCGTTGTTTTATATGGTACTTGCTGTCTCATACCCTGTTTGCTAGTGGAGGGTCCTCGGCCTCTTTGGCTTTGCTTGACTTGTTGGTAGACTTGGACCAGGCCGGTCATTACAACTGGGGTGCAGCGGGCTTGGCTGCTTGTTATCATGGTATGGATCTGACTAGCCGCTCGACCACCAGCTCGGTCACGGGTTTCAGCCTGTTGTGGGAGGTATACTGCTTTCCCTTTTCTTTTCGACCTTCTTGTCATTGCTTTACTGTATCTTTGAATTGTCATTTAATTCTGCTCTTGCCTCTGTTTTCCAGCTATGGGCCTTTGCTGTCTTGGAGCTGAGGGATTTTAAGATCAACAGGGAAGGTCAGCCCCAGTATCCGGACTGCGTGAGGTGGTCATATAGGGAGAGGAACGTGAGGACCGGCACTGCTCCCATCAGCCTGCTTTCAGCTCGGCGCCACTTGGATTCTTTGAGGCCGGAGGCTGTCGCCTTTTCTTTGTTTCCGTGGAGAGCTATCTATGCCTTTATTGAGCATACCCTGATTCCCACCCGCTCGAGGCTCCTGATGAGCTCAGTGGAGTGTATGGCGATGTACCTTGGAGAGAGAGTGTTTTGGCAGCATGGTGGTCAGGTGACGAACTTCCACCACCCTCCTAGGCCAGCGGTTCCTGATGTTCCGCCTTTCTATCCTCGTAATTGGAGGGCTCTTTCAGAGGCAGACCGGGCAGTCTATCTTGCGGGGGTTGATGTTGTCCCTTTCATTCATCTGGAGCAGGATTACGGTTTATTCCGGGAGCACAACCTCCAGCAGGGTTTCATGTTCACTGATCCGAGGGAGACACATGTTGCTCCGCAGACTTCGGCCCGATTCTATCCCACCGGTGCTGGATATTGCTTCGATCCTCCTTTGCCTCCTCCCTACTATACTTATTCAAACTTCGGGGTCTTTGAGGAGCAGAGGGAGATTGTTCCCGAGGATATGTCACCGGAGAGAGAGCCTCCCGCTCAGGCTGCCGTGGTATGTTTTTCTGACCATCTTTGCATTTTCTCAGTTCCAGTCTTGTTTTTTTTCTGTCCTTTGTATTGATGTAATTTCTTTTCCCTGTTCTTTGTTGCAACAGGTGCCCGTAGCTGCTTATAGGCACTTGGGTAGGCAGAACAAAGGAATGAGGCGGAGGCTCCGCCATCTGGAGGAGAGGGTGCTGGAGCTGTGCAGGGATATTGCTGCCATGACTAGAGGTGCTGCCGGTGCTGTCTCTAGTGCTTCGAGAGGAGCTGCCCGAGGTGCTCGGGGCATGGGACGAGGCTGCAGGGATGCTGCGCTGGACATTGATGAGGCTGTCTCTTCAGCGAGGCAGTCGCTGAGCAGGAGTCTGAGCCACGGAGGTAGCCATAGTAGGAGCCTGAGCCGAGAGGGTAGCCAGAGCCGGGGCGGCGCCAGTTCATCAGGGAGAGCTGCCAAGAGGACCCGTCCTGATGTTGTGATTGAGACATCTGAGTCTGAGGATGATGATGATGATGATGATGAGGATGATGATGACGATGAGGAGACCGAGAGCGGTAGCAGGGGGTGAGCACATTGTTGGTGATGACGTGCCCGAGCTGTTGTGGCTGAGAGGATGAGGGATTGAAACACTTTTACTTTTGCCTGTAATAACATTTAACATGTATTTACAATCCTATTTATTTTACTACTCATTTTTATGTTCTATTAACGACTCGGTCTTAAATGTCGACTCTTTACAAACAAATGTGTGCCCAAAGGGTGCTTGTTGTCGATGCTTGAACTCCTTTTTGTTGCTGGGATTTGATTTTGCTGCAGGTTGGATATGTTGAAGTGCTTGGGTTCTGTTCTGAACTGACAAGGGCTGTTTCTGTCTGAACTGCTGTCAAAGGCGCGCGCGTCGGGCCTTGATTGTGGGAGGCGCGCGCGTTGGGCAGCCTTGGTCGGAGGCGCGCGCTTCTGGCCTGCTGAATTACAGCCCCTTTCTTTTCCTGATTAGAATGTTCCAACAGCTATAAATTTTGAACCATTTTCGACCAGAATGGTCACACAGCATTCTTTTGCAAACACTTTCTCCTCTTTAACCACAAAATTCTTGTCATAATGGCCCCAATGACTTTCTCCTTTGAAGTTAAGGTTTCCGTCCCCGAGGGTGGGAAGTCCGTTCCAGTGGTGAATGCCGTTCCAGCTATGGGGTCCGTCCCGATGGTGGAGAAGTGTCCGAGCGTTTTTGATCGTTTGGGAAGGCCCAATGACGATGTTGTTGACCCCGTGAGACCGGTGGTTCATGTGCAGCACTATAGACCCCGTCATTTTCCCAAGAAGAAGAAAGGTAAAGGAAATTCCTCCTATGTGTGGAAGCGTCCTATGGTTGTCCCTGCTAAGGCTCCGCTTGATAAGGGCAAAGGGAAAGCCGTTGATGAAGCTCCGTCCCGTCCTAGCGTTTTCTCCCGTCTTGGCGGTCCTAAGAATGTTCCGTCCCCGTCCAAGAAGACTAAAGGGCATAACAAGAAGCAATGGGTTCCCAAACCTAAGAAAGATTAGATTTTTCTTTGTACCCCAAGAGATTGCAATTAGACCACTTTGTTTTAGGATTTAGTATTTTGATGTCTTTTATTGCTCAATAAATCCATTGTAATGATTTGAATAATTCATTGAATGAATAAGAATTGCATTTTGTTATTTGAAGTGAATTGGGTATTTTTGATATGTTTTAGACCGCACCCGAAGGTTGCCTACGTTCCTCCAGTTGGGAGGCTCAGATCTTCGTAGTTCAAACAAACAAAGACCATTTTTTTTTTGTGCACCCTGTTTTTTGCCTAGACCGCCCTTTCGGGTTTTCAATCTAGCGGGCTTCTTTTTTGCACGTGCTCTAATTTTTGCCTAGGCCGCCCTTGCGGGTTTTCAACCTAGCGAGCGATTTTTTTTTTTTTTTTTTTTTATGGTCTTTGTTTATTAAGCGTAGAACCTCTTGAGCTTGTCGAGGTTGACCTCCTTTGGCAGCTGGTCACCATCTAAATCCACGATCCGGACTGCACCACCGCTTAGTATCTTTTTGACCACGTACGGACCGATCCATCGGGGTCCCCATTTCCCCAGGGGATTCATGGCATCAGGAGGATGTTGTCTTAAAACCAAATCTCCCACATTGATGTTTCGAGGCTTCACCTTTTTGTTGAAAGCTCTTGCCATCCTTTGCTGATACGCCCTTGTGCGTTCGAGTGCTCTTAACCTTTTCTCATCGAGCAAGGCTAGTTGTTCATATCGACTTTGCATCCAGTCGACCTCGTTGACTTGATTCTCGAGGAGGACCCGTAGAGATGGGACTTCAAGTTCGTTAGGGAGTACGGCTTCAGAACCATAGACTAATGCATAAGGAGTTTCTCCTGTTGCGGAACGTATTGATGTGCGGTAGCCCCACAATGCTAATGGTAGCTTCTCGGGCCAATCCCTTCCTGTTGAAGCCATTTTCTTGACGATGGTCTCGATGGTTTTATTTGCTGCTTCGACCGCGCCATTTGCTTGGGGACGGTAATGAGATGACTTGTGCTTGGTGATCTTGTATTCTACCAAAAGTGCGTCCATTTCTTTCTCAAAGTGAGAGCCGTTGTCGGAAATGATTTCATGAGGCACGCCGTATCGGCACATGATATTAATCTTTACAAATTCGGCCACTTTCTTGGCGTTGAGGGTTCGATAAGCTTGTGCTTCGACCCACTTTGTGAAGTAGTCGACTACCACTAGGACGAATGACTGCCCATTGCTTCCAGCAGGATGAAGTTTACAGATGATGTCTATCCCCCAACAAGAGAAAGGCCAAGGTGTGACCATGTTGTAAAGTTGTGAGGGTGGAGCATGTTGCAGATTAGCGTGGAATTGGCACTTGGCACACCTTTTGACTTTCTCGATACAGTCTCGTTCCATAGTGCTCCAATAGTAACCAATGCGAAGTATCTTCTTGACTAGCATAAACCCATTCATGTGGGGTCCACATTCTCCTTCGTGCACTTCACACATTATCTCTTGAGCTTCGGCCTCATTGGCGCATAAGAGATTGATCCCGTCGTGGTGCCTTTTATAGACTCGGTCCCCAATCAGTACGTACCGAGAGGCTATCCTTTGCAGAGCTGCCTGGGACTTCTTATTGCTATTCTCGGGATAAGTGCCTTCTTTGAGGAAGTTCATGATATCCGAATACCACGGAGAGTTTGTTTGCATCTCGTTAATCTCGATACTCATGCAATATGCCGGACTGTTCCTTCGAGCAATTTTGAAGGGCTTCACCATTTTCCCTTTGGGCATTTCGACTAATGAAGCTATAGTGGCCAGTGCATCGGCGAAGCGATTCTTATCCCTTGGTAGGTAGTTGAAAGTGATCTCTTGGAATTGTTCAACCAGTTCTTCAAGGTGCTGACCATACTGTTGGAGAGTCGGGTCTTGGGTTCGCCATTTACCCGATTGCTGGTTGATAAGGAGTAAAGAGTCGTCGAATACTTCTAGTTCTGTGATGTTTCTGTCGAGAGCTTCTTCGAGCCCCGCTATACATGCTTCGTACTCGGCAATGTTGTTGGTAGCTTCGAATTCCAGGCGGATGGCAATGGGAGTGTAGATGTCTTTTGGATCGACAAGCAATACCCCTATGCCAAAACCGTGTTTATTGGCGGCGCCATCGAAAAAAAGTTGCCACTTAATTTCCTCGGTTGCAGTACAAATTAAATGCTCGTCGGGGAACTGTACATCTTCCCCCTTCACTTCGTCACACGGGAATTCGGCAAGCTGGTCACTGAACACTTTCCCCCTGACGGATTTTAGTGTAACGTAAGTGATATCATAGCCGGCGAGCATGAAGTACCATTTGGCTATTCTTGTTGACATGAAAGGCTTCTCGAAGATGTAGCGGAGCGGGTCCACCTTTGCTACTAGCTTGATCGGAAAAGCTTCCATATAGTGTTTGAGCTTTTGAGTTACCCAAACCAATGCTGCGCATGACTTCTCTAAGACAGAGTAATTCTTTTCGCCTCCTTGGAATCGGCGACTGACAAAATAAATGGCGTTCTCCTTCGTGGACTCTCGTTGCTCTTGTGCTAACATAGCCCCTAGGGCTTCATCATTGACAGTGAGATAGAGCAACAGAGGTTTCTCCTTGTGCGGCGGAACTAGAACAGGAGGGCACGTCAAGTAATGC
Source organism: Campanula takesimana (assembly GCA_026119855.1). NCBI lineage: Eukaryota > Viridiplantae > Streptophyta > Magnoliopsida > Asterales > Campanulaceae > Campanula > Campanula takesimana. The sequence continues at coordinate 3,014,005 of JAOWBW010000005.1, forward strand.
TTCACTTGGTCGAAGGCTTCTTGGCACGCATCGGTCCATTCTAGAGCCACATTCTTCTTGAGTAGCTTGAAGATTGGCTCGCACATGGAAGTGAGTTGGTGCACAAACCGACTGATGTATTGTAGTCTGCCCATGAAACCTTTAATCTCTTTCTGCGTCTTTGGAGGAGGCATGTCAATGATTGCCTTGATTTTGGAGGGGTCTACTTCAATTCCCCTTTCAGTGACCATATAACCAAGAACTTTGCCTCGGATAACCCCGAACGTGCACTTTGCAGGGTTGAGCCTCATCTTGTGTTGACGAAGCCTTTCAAAGAACTTGCGGAGATCGATTAAATGTTGACCATCGGTCCCTTTGGAGTGAATGATCATGTCGTCCACATAGACCTCGATTTCTTTGTGAATCATATCGTGGAACAAGTCTGTCACGGCTCTTTGGTAGGAAGCCCCAGCGTTTCTTAACCCAAATGGCATGACTGTGTAGCAAAAGGTACCCCACGGTGTTGTGAAGGCTGTCTTATGTTGATCTTCTTCGGCCATGAGAATCTGATTGTACCCAGCGAACCCATCTACGAATGAGCGAACCTCATAGGCAGCAGTGGAGTCGACCAGCATGTCGATATTAGGGAGTGGAAAATCATCCTTTGGGGAAGCTTTGTTTAAATCCCGGAAGTCTACACAAACTCGAACCTTGCCGTTTGCCATCCTGACTGTCACAATGTTGGCTAACCATGTCGGATACTCGATAACCTTGATGAAACCCACACTGAGGAGCTTCTCAATCTCTTCTTTGACCTGCAGAGACCATTCTGGCTTGATCTTTCTGAGCTTCTGCTTTACTGGCCTGGCATCTTCTCTGATCGGAATCCTGTGCTCTGCTACCTTTCTATCCAAACCCGGCATGTCTTTGTATGACCATACGAACACATCAACGAACTCCCGTAGTAGTGCAGTCAATCTGTCTCTGTCGTCCCCCTTGAAGAAGCTTCCAATCTTAGTTTCTTTTGGCTCTTTTTCGGTACCCAGATTAACAACATGCAATTCTTTGTCAGTCTTTGGACCATTCTCACCACGACTACGGACTTGTTGAGCAAGTTCATTTAAGTATGTTATGTTTTCGTGGTCTATTTCATCATAATTTGAATCGTTATTAACTTGTTCATTAAGTTCATTATTAGTTAATTCATCATTTATGATGTTTGCAATCTCAGGGTACTCAGAAATATCAAATTTTTCATTAGCAAAGAAAGGAAACACACGCTCGGATATGGCCTCCAAATCCCCTTGGGTGAGGGTATTAGAGACACTCTCGGACTCGAGTGTGAGCTGCTCTTCCTTTGTTGTTGTGCGGGGTATGCAACCCATTTCTTGGACTAAGAATTCCTCGGATACCACAGGCCCTTTCGTTGAATACCAATTGTTGATCGGCTCAGAGCTTAGCAGGATCTCACTGAGAGTTTTGTTTATGATGACGGTGTCATGGATGGTGTTAACTTGGCATTCATTCATCATGGCAAGCTCTTCGAACATGGAGGCTAAATCTGTCAGTTCTTCCCCCACGGTGATTTCTGTCTCGGATTCTATAGTCATCTTCCTTCCCCACCATTCACGGGGCGACATGGGAGTTGGTTCCCTTTCGGATTTCTGGATCTCACAATCGGAGAAGATTTCGAGGCCGGCTTTTTGACACCCTTATTGTTAACCCATGGCTCGGGAAAGATCATGTATGGAACGTCTTCCCCTTGGCGGACAAAATAACCATTCAACGTCTTGCGGTAAGGCCTTAGATTAGGGACTTCGTAACGACGGCCTTCTTTACGAGCTCGAGCCTTTTCGTTCTTGATTGCTTGCTCTTGTTTCAAGTCTTCCTTGGAAGGCTCGTACCCCAAACCGAATGTGTTCTTGAGAAAGGGGACTTGCACGGGATGTAGGATTCCTTGTTGATATCTCCCTAAGCCTAAACCAGGGAAGTAGTCCATATTCCTCATCATGCGGAGGACTTTGTGATTGCTGGGGGTCCATGATCCGTTTCCCCCTTCTTTGTCAATGGCGTTGATTGAGACGCCGGAGAGAGTGGAGTCTGGTAAACCATGCTGAACTTGGTGGACGGGCTCACCTTTTCTGTGGATAGTGACGTTTTCAGCCATGACGGTCACTATTTCATCACCATTTCGGATCTTGACACATTGGTGGAGAGTTGATGGTACGGCATTAGCACTGTGAATCCATGGTCGTCCCAAAAGTAAGTTGAACGAGGCCGGGACATCAAGCACTTGGAATGGAACGGACATGACCATGCTTCCAAACTCGATGTCTATTTCGATCATACCCATGACTGTACGGGCGGTGCTGTCATAACCTCGGATTACTTGAGTAGAAGGCTTCAAATCGGAATCCTTAAGCCCCAGTATGCCCATGATTCTGCCAGGCATGAGATTGAGTGCGGAACCACCGTCCACTAAGACTCTTGAGACGGGCCTCCCCCTTGCTCGTACCTTGAGGTAAATAGCTTCGTTGTGGTCGGAACCAAATGGTGGAAGGTCCATATCGGCAAAGGTGATGACGTTGCCAAAATGAATGTGACCAATCATTGCCGTGAGGTCCTCGGGAGTAGTATCGGGAGAAACTTATGTATCATCGAGATTTCGGATGACAAGATCTCGGTGTTTATTTGAGGATGCAATGAGGTCCCAAATAGAGATGTTGGCTTGAGTTTTCTTGAGTTGGACAAGTAGAGGATCTTCGGGAGTGTTGCGAGCTTGCGGCCTTTGAGAAGAGGAGCTCGGTGCGGAAGTGGAAGGGTTGCTTGCTATGACTCGACCGGATCGAGTTAGCATGTTGACGTTCCCATCTTGCTTCTTTTTCCTATTCTCTAGTACTTCCCTCATTACCTCATCCTAAGTCACTACATAACAAGAATTGTCAAGTTTATTCATAACATTGGGGCCCCCATTCACAATTGGGATTGAATGGGTGGTCCCCTCGAGTTCTCCTATCTCTATTACATTGACATGCTCATCATTAGTCACTGCAAATTCTTTCTTATCTATGAGATCTTGAATGACATTGCGGAGAACGAAGAAATCCTCGGTGGTGTGGCCACTATATTGGTGGTAGCCACAATATTTGTGGTGAGCATGATTGGGGTGGATCGTCTTGGGTTGGTACCCTTGCACGGGTGTAACTTGACCCTTTGCCTTGAGGACCTCGAACACTTCGGTTTGAGTCATGCCTTGGAGAGGCGTGTAGACACGGTCACTTCGGGACTTCTTCCCTTGAGGTGGAGGAACCTTTTTGTAATTCCCCTTGTCAATAGTGACGGCGTTGACCGAGGCCTCTTTTGTGGAGTTGGAAGCGGCCTTGTAGCGGTAAGTAGGAGTGGCCTTCTTAATCTCCTTGAGCAAGTCATCCATGCGTACCCCCGCCTCATACATTTGGGAGAAGTCGGAGTAGCAAGCCCCACTTAGGTGGGTGCGGAGATCAATCTTGAGACACTTGAGAAAGATGTCCATTTGCTCTTTTGTGTTTGGCCTCTCAACAATTTCAGAGAGTTTATCATTCCATCTCCTTGTGAAGTCGATGAAGGACTCATTGTCTCGTTGAGTAGTGTTCTCTAGCTCTTTCCTTGTGGGCCGGTGAGTGGTGTTGCCTTGGTATTGGTTCTTGAAGGCAAGCATGGCGGAGTCCCAATCAAGACGGACAGTGAGCGGGAGAGTAGCATACCAATCTTTTGCCGCCCCCTCGAGAGTGAGAGGGAAGCATTGAGCCATCACCTTGGGAGAGACCTTCTTCGGAACCATTGCCCAAATATAAGTCTCAATGTGAGCCATGGGACAAGAGTTGCCCTTGAATTTGCTTATGTCGGGCATCTTGAACTTATCGGGAAGAGCGGCCATAGTACTCATGAGGATGGATGATTGATAAAGGCTTGTGTCGGAGCCTTTCCCCATGTTGAGCCCATTGAATTTTTGGTGCGGGTGTTGACATACGGACTTTTGAACAAACCCTCGGTCCACTCGGATTCATCATCATTGTTCTTGTTCTTCCCCTTGGCAAGGTTAGTGAGCTTTTCTTTCATTAGCTCCATCTCGGCCTCGTGGGCCTCCCTTTGGCTGTCGAGGTGGGATTGCCAAATGTCGTCTTTGCTTTGTGCCTCCTTGTTAAGGGTGGAGACTTGCTCTTGGAGGAGTTGGACCATAGTTGAGAGCTGTTCGAGAGACATGGTGTTGCTGCTGCCGGTCATGGTTGATGTTGGAGCTGTTGGAGTGATCTCTTCACGGACTAACCGATTTGCTGAATCCCGGTAGACTCTGTAAGTACCAATTGAACCTATATTGCAGAAGAGGCCCTTGTCAGTCTTGAGTAACACTTGCGGTCCATGAAGAGCCTTAGAACACACAGTTGGGCACACGACTCAAACCACATAAGAAAAGACTCTTTTTTTTTTTTTTTTTTTTTTTTTATAAGTCGGAGGGAATGAATCCCTTTTTGGGTTTCTAAGAAAATAATGGAATCGTCACACTAGTATATAGACCATCTCGCGGTCCCATATACTCATCGGATTCCATCGCGCTTGTGAATCCTACATGTATCGGGATTAAACTAAATTAATGTAGTAAAGCATACATGCGGGGACGGATTTTTATTTTCGTCCAAAATAACCACTTTTGGGGACGGATTTTTATTGCGTCCATTTCAACAAGTTGGCATGTATGATTTGAAGACATTAGTTTAGGGAAATCTCGGTACATGGAAACCGACTTGAGTCACGGAGTGTTAGACCCTAACTAGAATTGTGTGGTTTGTGCTCGGCTTGAATATGAGGCTCAAAGGTCACCCCCGGCATGTAGTCTTGAACTACGCCACGGGCTGAGGTTTAACGCTTCGAAAGAGCCAAGGTCTGGTGGAGCTTGAAACTTTCTAGGACGGGCCTCGACGGGTTTGGGGTTGGACTTGTGCGACTCGATAGTGAGCAGTTCATAGGAATATGTGCATGTAGTGTGAGGTCTAACAAGTGGCAAAAATTTTTATTTTTTTATTTTTTTTTTTTTTGAAAAGAAAGAAAACAAACACATAAGCACATAAATTACAACTCCCGAATCACCCGTGTGACCGGTAAATAAAACACAAAATTAAAACAGTCCGAGGGTTCAATTCTGTTCTGATGCAGGCAACTGTGCCCACACCCCACTGTTCTGCTCAGTCACTGAAACCTGTTTCTGTTCTGGAAACCAACCCAGAAGCGTGCGCCTCTGAATGTGGATGTGGGACGCGCGCGCATTGCGCAATGCTTATTGGAGGCGCGCGCTTCTGGTCACACCTGTCAGAATGTCAGACTTTGGACTCAGGGGATTACCCTGGTCCTATGTTCATATTGTAACCCCTGCAGAAGTGATTAGTGCAGAATAGCAGAAGAAGAAGATGAAGAACATGAAGAAGTGGGCGATTCTGGTTCTTGATGCGGGATGCGCGCGCCTTAGGCTTAAAAGGACAGACGCGCGCGCCTCCCCCATCAGGAATCAGAATGCCCAGAAAAGATGTAGATTTCGATCAGAATGCAAGTTTAACCCTCAAAAGTCCCCAGCGGAGTCGCCACTGTAGATACCCCGGGGGGAGAACCACGGCTTTAGGCTCGAGCGCGTGAGTTACCCTAGGATGTCTAACTTGTTTTAGAGTCGCCACCTATGTTTTGAGGAACATAAGAAAAACCTATTGATTATAGCCTAAGTTTGATTACGAAAACAGAGATTCTTTGTTTTGAGGTTCGGGGGTTAGATTACGAGATGGGAAGTACCAAAACACCCATCTCGCCCAACTTAAGTTGGTCTTGCTTGATCAAAATCTACATGAATGAAAATGTTCTTCTTCTTCTTCTTTAAGTCATAAAAAGGGGGGTTTAAAATATGATTTGGAATGTAGGAGATAACCCCTTAACCAACCTCAATGAGATGAGGTGATCATTAGAGTCATGTCCCAAAATGATTTGGGTGATTGCACATTTGATTAAAGTAAAAGAGAGAGAGGAGATGAAGTAGAAAAGAAAGGAAAAGATGGACTTTTACCTACAATTTGAAGAACTTCAAATGTTGCTTGATGAGATCCTTGGAGAACCTTTAGAAAGTGATTTTTTGTATAGTTTTTGTAAGTTCAATCTTTGGTCTAAGTTTTCGATCCTTGAAAATGGAGGTAAAGAGAGGTTTTATAGGTGAAAGAGGGGTGTTTTTGGTGCCAAAACTCAGTCACCAAGAAATCCTTCCCGGGCAAAATCCTGTAAATTGAGCAAGGGAGAGAATCCTGGCCAAAAATCTGTAACTGACGCCCAGAGGCGCGCGCTTCCTGCTTTGTGGGCGGGAGGCGCGCGCGCCTGGCTCCTCCTGTCGGAGGCGCGCGACTCAGAGAAGGCAATTTTGACAGAATGGACTAGAAAGTCAGCCCTGTCATTCAGTTTAACCCCTAGACTTAACGTAGTCAGTCAGGAACTTAACGGAAGTGACAGAAACTAACGAGAAACACTTAAAATAGGGAGAAACACAAGATCAAATGTGCAATCGGGGTGAGCGGTCCAAGGCGGGGTGTCTACAAGTAGCTCTATTGATTTTTTTCTCCGTCCCTGAATGTCCACTTTTGAGTTTTAAGGAAACTTTGAGTTTTTGTTTCTGATTTTGTCCGCGTTTGATTGTATTATAATGTTCTCCCTCCGTCACGGAATAAGCTTAAACATCACACCTCTCATCAATTTAGGATAGTACTCAGTTTTAAATAGCATTTTTTCCTCTGTCCCTGAATGTTCACTTTTTATCGATTCACTACGGGTCGGAGGGAGTATTTCTCAGGATAGTACTCAGTTTTAAATAGAATTTCCACTTTTCAGTGATTCACTGCAGGGACGAAGGGAATATTTCTCAAATAGTTGATTCAACAATCAGATTTTATGAGTTTTAAAGAGCAACTGTATTCAATTTTTTCTCCGTCCCTGAATATACAGTAGTTTGTTTGTTTTGGTTTGATTCAATTCTGGACGGAGGGAGTATTTTCCATATAGTTGGTTCAGCAATCAGAATTTATGAGTTTTAAAGAGCAGCTCCATTGATTTTTTTTCTCCGTCCCTGAATGTCCACTTTTGAGTTTTTAGGAAACTTTGAGTTTTTGTTTCTGATTTTGTCCGCGTTCGATTGTATTATAATGTTCTCCCTCCATCCCGGAATAAGCTTAAACAACACACCTCTCATCAATTTAGGATAGTACTCAGTTTTAAATAGCATTTTTTCCTCTGTCCCTGAATGTCCACTTTTCAGTGATTCACTTCGGAACGGAGGGAGTATTTCACTGGAAAGTTTGGACGGAACTTCTTTTCTGTTGTATTATTATCAGAGTTAGGATGTATAAATAGCAAACAAATATGTATTGATATTATGGATATAGAGGCATTATTGAAGCTTTTTTGCTCAAATTGAGATTGTCACTTCAAGCATATTGTATGCATACACCAACTCCCCCTACTCCCCCCCCCCCCCAAAAAAAAAAAAAACAAAAAAAATTCATTATCAGTTCATATTAGTTGAAGTTTACTATATGTGCAAAATTCCAGTTTGAAGTTTACAATCCGTAGGTATGGTGTTTCAATGTCATGTTGAAGTTTTTTTTTCTTTTTAGACGGCTATGGATAAAGCATTCGGTAAAAAGCAAAATCCACACACAAGTGAAGAGATGCAGCAAAGACTAATAACACCGGTTTTTAATCAATGAGCTACATTGTCAGACATTACTAATCGTAAGTTTTCTATATAGTTTCTACCGTATCCTAAAGCTATCATTCTGTAATTACTAAAACAATCAATTTATAAAAAATGATGCTGTTGCTTAAGAACTATAACTTGATTTCAATGTGTGTGCGGTTTTTAAAATATTGTCACCTAAATAGTTCTGTTTTTGATTTTGGAACATAGTCACTTTTTAAGTTACGACATGATCACTATTTACACCTTATTTTATGTGCAGGTGAAAGCCAATTAATGACCCCAACATTGCCTATGTGTTCCATTATGAATAGTAAGAATTTTCATATTTTATTAATCGTTGGGAAAATTGTAAAATTTATATACATATTTTACTTTTTTTTCGTAGCTACCACACCAATGGGCACTAATCCAACAAACTTAGAAGTTAGAAGAAGTGGTAGGCCAGTTAGTAAAAGATTCGGGGGTTTACAATCTCTCAAAAGGAGATTGGATATTGATCACTACAATTCTCATAATCGTCTACAAGGAGATAAAAATATTCCTCCAACTGATGATGTGAATTTCAGTCAAGTATTAGGCCCAACGAACATAGAATTGAGAAGAAGTAGTAGGCCAGTTAGCAAAAAAATTGGAGTTTTCGATCCCTCAGCAAAAACATGAATGTTGATCACTTCAGTTGGGAAATTCAACATCAAGGAAAAAACAGCAGTGACTCATTTAATCGTATGGATAGAGGTACAAAATTACAGAATATTAAAAATGACCAATTTTCACTATTTTAAATGGTTTTTTGAGGCTTCTTTTATTATGTTACAAAAGAATGATTCTATCGTGCTATTACATTTCTCAATATTTTTTTCAAGATTCCATGCGATTGCAAGATTCTGCGAGACTTGAATCACAAAATGCTTTGCCAACAAATCCAAAAGTTAAGACGAGAACATCACGAGGTAATACTTGATTTTAATATTTCCTAAATGTTTTTGTGATTCAATTGTTAATTATTTTTTAGTAATGACAATATTTTGGTTACTTGACTTTATTTAATCAGATTTTATTAAATCAGCAGGTGGAAGTCAATTGGTGACGCCAACATTTCATATGAGTAACATTATGAACGGTAAGAATGATAATACTTTTAATGGTTTGGAAAATTTTGAGTCATATACTTATGTGTAATATGCTTTTTTTCAAAGTTAACAGTAACTTCTATTTATCTTAACCTAAGTCAAACACTTGAGAGAGTTGTGATTCTTGAAAATTAAACTATTCTCAATAAGCGAAAATCTACCAAAAAGATGGCCAAGAGTTGTATAAGCGGAAACATGCTGTAATCTGCACAATTTGGACATTCAGGGACAGAGAAAAAAAATTCAATAGGGTTGCTCTTTAAAACTCATAAAATCTGATTGCTTTAACCAACTATTTGAGAATTACTCCCTCCGTCCCGAAGTGAATAATGTAATCAAAAACTCAAAGTTACCTTAAAACTCAAAAGTGGACATTCAGGGACGGAGAAAAGAAATCAATAGGGTTGCTCTTTACAACTCATAAAATTTGATTGCTTTAACCAACTATTTGAGAAATACTCCCTCCGTCCCGAAGTGAATCAAACCAAAATAAAGAAACTACTATATTAACATCTTTGTGTTTTCAGTTCATAATGAACCCAGTTGATCACAGAATGTGGTGTGAAAAATTAAAGACATGAGCAGTTTGAACAATTTTTAGCAACTGTAATTATGCACAGACAGAATAGTGGACATTCAAGGACGGAGAAAAGAAATCAATAGGGTTGCTCTTTTAAACATCATAAAATCTGATTGCTTTAACCAACTATTAGAGAAATACTCCCTCCGTCCCGAAGTGAATTATGTAATCAAAAACTCAAAGTTATCTTAAAAATCAAAAGTGGACATTCAGGGACGGAGAAACAAATCAATAGGCTTGCTCTTTAAAACTCATAAAGTCTTATTGCTTTTTAAATCTCATAAAATCTGATTGGTTTTAAAATATTTTGTACTATAATTATGGTTATATCATTACTAATCATGATTACTCATTTGTTTTTATCGTAGCTACCACATCAACTGACGCTAATTCAACAAAAATGAAAGCTAGAAGACGTGGTGGGCCAGTTACCCTAAGTAGTGGGCCATTGCAATCCGTAAACAGAAACTTCAATGTTGATTACTTAAATTCAGAAATTCAACATCAAGTAAATGAGAGTAATGACTCACTTAATCGCATGAATACAGGTACGTACAAATCAATCTATATGACTATTTTCACTATTTAGAAGCTTCCCTTTTTTTAATGTTATAATTCTTATCATTGTATAACATATCTCAAATAAATATATATTTGAAAGATTCAGTGAGGATTGAATCACATGATAACTTGCCTACAAATGATAAAGGTAAGGCGGGAACACCACGACGTAATAGGAAGAAAAAAAAAGATGAAGGAAAGTTCACAGCAAAGCACAGGTATAGTTCAACATATTATTTTCTATTCATATCCTACCAAAATAGAATTGTATTTTAAAAATATTTGTTTCTTTGCAAAAATCAATTACATTTTAGTTTATTTTACATATGCAGTCTATTGGGATATTGGAGATCCAGATTATGAATGTGAACATTGCCATGCTTTATTTTGGTGTGAAGAGAGAACTCCAAAGAACAGGTCATCGACAAATCCAAATTTTTCATTGTGTTGCATGCATGGTCAGGTACAAGTTCCTCTATTGAGACATCCGCCTCAGTTGCTTCGTGATCTATTAGAGAAAGGGCAAGAAAAAAACAAAAGTTTTATGGATAACATACGTGCCTGCAACATGATGTACGCATTTACATCAATGGGGGGCACGATTGATAGAAGCATAAATCAAGGAAGAGGCCCTTATGCATTTAAGATGGGAGGTCAGAATATTCATCGAATCGGATCATTGTTGCCCAATAAAGGAACTCCTCCGCAATTCTCTCAACTGTATATTTATGACACAGAAAACGAAGTTGCTAACAGAATAAAAGTTATCAGGTATTTTCTTTCATAACTTACTTTATCATTCCTAGCTTTATGTATATATCATGTTATGTTATGTACTAATTTTATATTTCTTGCTTTAAAATGAACAATAAACACAGGAGTTGAGACTTTGACAACTCGATTGTAGCGGACTTAAGAAAAATGGTTGATGAACACAACCCGTATGCAAAGATTTATAGAATAGCTGCAGATCGTATTTCGTTGAGAGCTTCGAGTGAGGTAAGGCTTCGACTGATAGAGAAACGATCTAAGGATGATAGAACGTATAATTTTCCTATAACTTCTGAAGTGGCAGCTCTTATCGAGGGTGATATTCAAGATGCACCTGATGTGAGAGACATTATGGTTGATTTCAAACAAATACACGAGTTCAACCCATGTTATCTTCCTCTTCAGTACCCGTTGTTGTTTGTTTATGGGGAAGATGGGTTTTATACCGATATTCCTAGAAATATGCCTCTAATGTCAAAGCGACCCAACCTTTCTTTGAAAGAGTTCTTATCATTCCGACTACAGGAGAGGTCTGCAGAAGGACCCCAACTTATGAGAAGTGGAAGACTACTGCAGCAGTTTATGGTTGATGCTTATATTATGATGGATACACAGAGGCTTCAGTGGATTCGTCATAATAAATCCGCTCTTAGGGTAGAATCTTATAGGAAACTTATAGATGCAGTTTCAAGAGGAGATACTGATCCATCGTCTGCTGGTAGACGAGTTGTGTTGCCGTCAACATATACCGGTGGACAGCGGTGGATGACTCAGAATTTCCTAGATGCATTAGCTATTTGCAGGTGGACAGGATATCCATCACTCTTTATTACATTTACCTGCAGTCTAAAGTGGCCAGAGATTTTGTTCAGAAGAAGGGGCGAAGACCCGAAGATAGGCTTGATATTGTATGTAGGGTGTTCAAAATGAAGCTTGATGAATTGGTAAAGGATTTGAAGGAAAAGAAAAATTTTGGCGAGCCTACTGAACGTAAGTAATTCTTTCACAATATATATGTGTGTTGTATTTGAATATCTTTTGTTAATATAATTGATTTATCCATCTGTCCCACATTTTTTGCTAATTTTGGTCAACTTGATCAAAATTACCAATTATAGTAGGACGGATGCTATATATAATAATTAATATTTATTTTATTTTTTAGTACAATAATTTTAATTATGAGCATTTTTTATTTTATTCAGTTGTTTACACAGTGGAGTTTCAAAAGCGAGGTCTTCCCCATGCTCATATTCTTTTGTTTCTCAAAAGTAAAAACCAAGCACTAATCGCTGAGGATGTCGACAAGTGTATAAGTGCTGAGATTCCTGATAAAGAAACTGATCCGGAATTGTACGAGGTCGTGAAAGAATATATGGTGCATGGTCCTTGTGGTGTTGCTAACCTAAAATCCCCTTGCATGGATAACAAGAGATGCACAAAGAACTTTCCTAAAAACTTTAATGAAGGCACGTCCGTTGACGGGAACAGATATTATGTTTATCAGAGGAGAGACACTGGTGCTAATGTAGATAAAAATGGAGTTTTGCTTGATAATAGGTATATAGTGCCTTATAATCCACAGTTGTTGTTGAAGTATCGGGCTCACATCAACGTGGAATATTGTAATCAAAGCAAATCAATAAAGTACTTATTCAAGTATATCAGCAAGGGAAGTGACAGAATAAGGGTAGGTTTTGAAGTGGATGATGAAATTAAAAGATACATCGATTGCCGATATGTCTCTGCATGTGAAGTGATGTGGAGAATATTTGGATTTGATATCCACTACAGGACACCCGCTGTAGAGTGATTATCTTTCCATTTAGAGGGAGACCAAACCATTCCTTTCAAAGATGGTGATTATCTTACGGATGTTGTGGGTAAGCCTACTGTTAGCCAATCACAATTTTTACGGTGGATGAAGATCAATAGTGAAAATCCAGAGGCTCGACAGTACAAATATTACGAATTTCCGCAATATTTTGTTTGGGACAAGTCAAAGCGAGAATGGCGTCCTAGAAAGAAAGGCACATCAATAGGACGAATTTATCATGTTCCCATCAATTCAGGCGATATCTACTATGTGAGGCTGATGTTAAATCACATTGATGGTGCTACATCGTACGCTGATTTGAGAACTGTGAATAAAGAAGTGCATGATGATTACAAAAAAGCATGTTATTGTAGACACCCCGCCTTGGACCGCTCACCCCGATTGCACATTTGATCTTGTGTTTCTCCCCATTTTAAGTGTTTCTCGTTAGTTTCTGTCACTTCCGTTAAGTTCCTGACTGACTTCGTTAAGTCCAGGGACTAAACTGAATAACAGGGCTGACTTTCTAGTCCATTCTGTCAAAATCGCCTTCTCTGAGTCGCGCGCCTCCGACAGGAGGATCCAGACGCGCGCGCCTCCCGCCCCCAAAGCAGGAAGCGCGCGCCTCTGGGCGTCAGTTACAGATTTCTGGCCAGGATTCTCTCCCTTGCTCAATTTACAGGATTTTGCCCGGGAAAGATTTCTTGGTGACTGAGTTTTGGCACAAAAAACATCTCTCTTTCACCTATAAAATCCCCCTTTACCTCCATTTTCAAGGACCTTGGGCTCTCAATCTTACATTCTCAATAAGACACTAAAATTTCACACTTACAAAGCATTTCCAAAGGATTTCTCCAAGGAATTCATCAAGAAGTGTTTGAAGTCTAGGTAAAGTTATTTCTTTCCTCTTCTTAACGTCATTTCTTTTCTCTTTCTTTTTGTTTTATCAAAGTGCAATCACCCAAATCATTTTGGGACATGACTTTAATGATCACCTCATCTCATTGAGGTCGGTTAAAGAGTTATCTCCTACATTCCAAACTCTATTTTAAAACCCCTTTTTATGATTTAAAGAAGAAGAAGAAGAACCTTTATCATTCATGTAGATTTTGATCAAGCAAGACCAACTTTAGTTGGGCGAGATGGGTGTTTCGGTACTTCCCATCTCGTAACCTAACTCCCGAACCTCAAAACAAAGAATCTCTGTTTTCGTAATCAAACTTAGGCTATTATCAATAGGTTTTTCTTATGTTCCTCAAAACATAGGTGGCGACTCTAAAAACAAGTTAGACATCCTAGGATAATTCACGTGCTCTAGCCAAGCCGTGGTTCCCCCGGGGTATCTACAGTGGCGACTCCGCTGGGGACGTTTGAGGGTTAAACTTGCATTCTGATCAAAATCTACATCTTTTCTGGGCATTTTGACTCCTGATGGGGGAGGCGCGCGCTTCTGGCCTCTTCAGCCTAAGGCGCGCGCATCCCGCATCAAGGACCAGAATCGCCCGCTTCTTCATGTTCTTCATATTCTTCTTCTGCTATTCTCCACTAATCATTTCTGCAGGGGTTACAATATGCACATAGGACCAGGGCAATCCCCTGAGTCCAAAATCTGACAATCTGACAGGTGTGCCCAGAAGCGCGCGCCTCCCAATAGCATCGCGCCATGCGCGCGCGTCTCGTATCAACACTCAGAGGCGCACGCTTCTGGGTTGGTTCCCAGAACAGAAACAGGTCTCAGAACAGAGCAGTATGATGGGGGTGTGGGCACAGTTGCCTGCATCAGTGGTTATTCTGAACTTCGGACTGTTTTAATTTTATGTTCTATTTTATCGGTCACACGGGTGATTCGAAAGTTGTAATTATGTGCTTATTTTTTTTTTATTTCTTTTGAAAAAAAAATATAAAAAAATATTTTGTCACCTGTTAGACCTCACACTACATGCACATATTCCTATGAATTGCTCACTATCGAGTCGCACAAGTCCAACCCCAAACCCGTCGAGGCCCGTCCTAGGAAGTTTCAAGCTCCACTCGACCTTGACTCTTCCGAAGCGGTAAACCTCAGCCCGTGGCGTAGTTCACGACTACATGCCGGGGGTGACCTTTAAGCCTCTCTTTAGCCGAGCACAAGCCACACAATTCTAGTTAGGGTCTAACACTCCGTGACTCAAGTCGGTTTCCATGTACCGAGATTTCCCTAAACTAATGTCTTCAAATCATACATGCCAACTTGTTGAAACAGACGCAATAAAAATCCGTCCCCAAAAGTGGTTATTTTGGACGAAAATAAAAATCCGTCCCCGCATGTATGCTTTACTACATTAATTTAGTTTAATCCCGATACATGTAGGATTCACAAACGCGATGGAATCCGATGAGTATATGGGACCCCGAGATGGTCTATATACTAGTGTGACGATTCCATTATTTTCTTAGAAACCCCAAAATGGATCCATTCCCTCCGACTTATAAAAAAAAAAAAAAAAAAGAGTCTTTTCTTATGTGGTTCGAGTCGTGTGCCCAACTGTGTGTTCTAAGCCTCTTCATGGACCGCAAGTGTTACTCAAGATTGATAAGGGCCTCTTCTGCAATATAGGTTCAATTGGTACTTACAGAGTCTACCGGGATTCGGCAAATCGGTTAGTCCGTGAAGAGATCACTCCAACAGCTCCTACATCAACAATGGCCGGCGGCTCCAACACCAACAATACCATGACTCTCGAGAAACTCGCAACCATGGTCCAACTCCTCCAAGAGCAAATCTCCACCCTTAATAAGGAGGCACAAAGCAAAGACGACATTTGGCAATCCCACCTCGACAGCCAAAGGGAGGCCCACGAGGCCGAGATGGAGCTAATGAAAGAAAAGCTCACTAATCTTGCCAAGGGGAAGAGCAAAAATGACGATAACGAATCCGAATGGACCGAAGGTTTGTTCAAAAGTCCTTATGTCAACACCCGCACCAAGAAAGTGGGAGAGCCAAGTTCCGAGAACAATGAGCCCAAAATGGTGGATTCTATCATGGCCTACATCGACCAAAAATTCAATAGGCTCAACATGGGGAAAGGCTCCGACACAAGCCTTTATCAATCATCCAGCCTCATGAGTACTATGGCCGCTCTTCCTGATAAGTTCAAGATGTCCGACATAAGCAAATTCAAGGGCAACTCTTGTCCTATGGCTCACATTGAGACTTATATTTGGGCAATGGTTCCGAAGAAGGTCTCCCCCAAGGTGATGGCTCAATGCTTTCCTCTCACTCTCGAGGGGGCGGCAAAAGATTGGTATGCTACTCTCCCGCTCACTGTCCGTCTTGATTGGGACTCCACCATGCTTGCCTTCAAGAACCAATACCAAGGCAACACCACTCACCGGCCCACAAGGAAATAGCTAGAGAACACTACTCAACGAGACCACGAGTCCTTCATCGACTTCACAAGGAGATGGAATGATAAACTCTCCGAGATTGTGGAAAGGCCAAATACCAAGGAGCAAATGGACATCTTTCTCAAATGTCTCAAAATTGATCTCCGCACCCACCTAAGTGGGGCTTGCTATGCGGATTTCTCCCAAATGTATGAGGCGGGGGTCCGAATGGACGAGTTGCTCAAAGAAGTCAAGAAAAGTGCTCCTAGCTACCGCTACAAGGCCGCTTCCAACTCCACAAAAGAGGCCTCGGTCAACGCCGTCACTATCGACAAGGGGAATTACAAAAAGGTTCCTCCACCCCAAGGGAAGAAGTCTCGAAATGACCGTGTCTACACACCTCTCCAAGGCATGACTCAAACCGAAGCTTTTGAAGTCCTCAAAGCAAAGGGTCAAGTCACACCCGTACAAGGGTACCAACCCAAGACGGTCAACCCCAATCATGCTCACCACAAATATTGTGGCTACCACTAATATAGTGGCCACACCACCGAGGAATGCTTTGTTCTCCGCAATGTCATTCAAGATCTCATAGACAAGAAAGAATTTGTAGTGACTAATGGCGAACATGTCAATGTAATAGAAATAGGAGAACTCGAGGGGACCACCCATTCAATCCCAATTGTGAATGGGGGCCCCAATGTTATGAATAAACTTGACAATTCTTGTTATGTTGTGACTTACGATGAGGTAATGAGGGAAGTACTATAGAATAGGAAAAAGAAGCAAGATGGGACCGTCAACATGCTAACTCGATCCGGTCGAGTCATAGCAAGCAACCCTTCCACTTCCGCACCAAGCTCCTCTTCTCAAAGGCCGCAAGCTCGCGACACTCCCGAAGATCCTCTACTTGTCCAACTCAAGAAAACTCAAGCCAACATCTCTATTTGGGACCTCATCGCATCCTCAAAGAAACACCGAGATCTTGTCATCCGGAATCTCGATGATACATCAATTTCTCCCGATACTACTCCCGAGGACCTCACGGCAATGATCGGTCACATTCATTTTGGCAACGTCATCACCTTTGCCGATATGGACCTTCCACCATTTGGTTCCAACCACAACGAGGCTATTTACCTCAAGGTACGAGCAAGGGGGAGGCCCATCTCAAGAGTCTTAGTGGACGGTGGTTCCGCACTCAACCTCATGCCTGGCAGAATCATGGGCATACTGGGGCTTAAGGATTCCGATTTGAAGCCTTCTACTCAAGTAATCCGAGGTTATGACACCACCTCCCGTACAGTCATGGGCATGATCGAAATAGACATTGAGTTTGGGAGCATGGTCATGTCCGTTCCATTCCAAGTGCTTGACATCCCGGCCTCGTTCAACTTGCTTTTGGGTCGACCATGGATTCACAGTTCTAATGCCGTCCCGTCAACTCTCCATCAATGTGTCAAGATCCGAAATGGTGATGAAATAGTGACCGTCATGGCCGAAAACGTCACTATCCACAGAAAAGGTGAGCCCGTCCACCAAGTTCAGCATGGTTTACCAGACTCCACTCTCTCCGGCGTCTCAATCAACGCAATTGACAAAGAAGGGGGAAACGGATCATGGACCCCCAGCAATCACAAAGTCCTCCGCATGATGAGGAATATGGACTACTTCCCTGGTTTAGGCCTAGGGAAATATCAACAAGGAATCCTACATCCTGTGCAAGTCCCATTTGTCAAGAACACATTCGGTTTGGGGTACGAGCCTTCCAGAGAGGACTTGAAATAAGAGCAAGCGATCAAGAATGAAAAGGCCCGAGCTCGTAAAGAAGGCCGTCGTTATGAGGTCCCTAATCTAAGGCCTTACCGCAAGAAGTTGAATGGCTATTTTGTCCGCCAAGGGGAAGACGTTCCATACATGATCTTTCCTGAACCATGGGTTAACAATAAGGGTGTCAAAAAGCCCGGTCTCGAAATCTTCTCCGATTGTGAGATCCAGAAATCCGAAAGGGAACCAACTCCCATGTCGCCCTGTGAATGGTGGGGAAGGAAGGTGACTATAGAGTCCGAGACAGAAATCATCGTGGGGGAAGAACCGACAGATTTAGCCTCCATGTTCGAAGAGCTTGCCATAATGAATGAATGCCAAGTCAACGCCATCCATGACACCATCATCATGAATGAGACTATCAGTGAGATCCCGCCAAGCTCCGAGCCGATCAACAATTGGTATTCTACGAAAGGGCCCGTGGTATCCGAGGAATTCTTAGTCCAAGAAATGGGTTGCATACCCCGCACAGCAACAAAGGAAGAGCGGCTCACACTTACTTTCGAGTCCGAGAGTGTCTCTAATACCCTCACCCAAGAGGATATGGAGGCCATAGCCGAGCATGTGTTTCCTTTCTTTGCTAATGAAAAATTTGATATTTCTGAGTACCCTGAGATTGCAAATATCATAAATGATGAATTAACTAATAACGAACTTAATGAACAAGTTAATAACGATTCAAATTATGATGAAATAGACCACGAAAACACAACATACTTAAATGAACTTGGTCAACAGGTCCGTAGTCGTGGTGAAAATAGTCCAGGGGCTGACGAAGAATTGCATGTTGTTAATCTGGGTACCGACGAAGAGCCAAGGGAAACTAAGATCTGAAGCTTCTTCAAGGGGGATGACAGAGACAGACTGACTGCACTGCTCAGAGAATTTGTGGATGTGTTCGCATAGTCATACAAAGACATGCCGGGTTTGGACAGAAAGGTAGCGGAGCACAGAATTCCGATCAGAGAAGATGCCAAGCCGGTAAAACAGAAGCTCAGAAAGATCAAGCCAGAATGGTCTCTGCAAGTCAAAGAAGAGATCGAGAAGCTCCTCAGTGTGGGTTTCATCAAGGTTATCGAGTATCTGACATGGTTAGCCAACATCGTGACAGTCAGAAAGGCAAACGGCAAGGTTCGAGTTTGTGTGGACTTCCGGGATTTGAACAAAGCTTCCCCGAAAGACGATTTTCCACTCCCTAACATCGATATGCTGGTTGACTCCACTGCTGCCTACGAGGTTCGCTCATTCGTGGATGGGTTCGCTGGGTACAATCAGATTCTCATGGCTGAGGAAGATCAACATAAGACAGCCTTCACAACACCGTGGGTTACCTTTTGCTACACAGTCATGCCATTTGGGTTAAGAAACGCTGGGGCTTCCTACCAAAGAGCCGTGACAGACTTGTTCCACGATATGATTCACAAAGAAATCGAGGTCTATGTGGACGACATGATCATTCACTCCAAAGGGACCGATGGTCAACATTTAATCGATCTCCGCAAGTTCTTCGAAAGGCTTCGTCAACACAAGATGAGGCTCAACCCTGCAAAGTGCACGTTCGGGGTTATCCGAGGCAAATTCCTTAGTTATATGGTCATTGAAAGGGGAATTGAAGTAGATCCCTCCAAAATCAAGGCAATCATTGACATGCCTCCTCCAAAGACGCAGAAAGAGATCAAAGGTTTCATGGACAGACTGCAATACATCAGTCGGTTTGTGCACCAACTCACTTCCATGTGCGAGCCAATCTTCAAGCTACTCAAGAAGAATTTGGCTCTAGAATGGACCGACGCGTGCCAAGAAGCCTTCGACCAAGTGAAGCATTACTTGACGTGCCCTCCTGTTCTAGTTCCGCCGCACAAGGGGAAGCCTCTTTTGCTCTATCTCACTGTCAATGATGAAGCCCTAGGGCCTATGTTAGCACAAGGTGGAACACTATATGGAAGCTTTTCCGATCAAGCTAGTAGCAAAGGTGGACCCGCTCCGCTACATCTTCGAGAAGCCTTTCATGTTAACAAGAATAGCCAAATGGTATTTCATGCCCGCCGGCTATGATATCACTTACGTCACACTAAAATCCATCAGGGGGAAAGTGTTCAGTGACCAGCTTGCCGAATTCCCGTGTGACGAAGTGAAGGGGGAAGACGTACAGTTCCCCGACGAGCATTTAATTTGTACTGCAACCGAGGAAAATAAGTGGCAACTTTTTTTCGATGGCGCCGCCAATAAACACCGTTTTGGTATAGGAGTATTGCTTGTCGATCCAAAAGACATCTACTCTCCCATTGCCATCCGTCTGGAATTTGAAGCTACCAACAACATTGCCGAGTATGAAGCATGTATAGCAGGGCTCGAAGCAGTTCTCGAAAGCAACGTCATGGAACTAGAAGTATTCGGCGACTCTTTGCTCCTTATCAATCAGCAATCGGGTAAATGGCGAATCCAAGACCCGACCCTCCAACAGTATGGTCAGCACCTTGAAGAATTGGTTGAACAATTCCAAGAGATCACTTTCAATTACCTGCCAAGGGTTAAAACCGCTTCGCCGATGCATTGGCCACCATAGCTTCATTGGTCGAAATGCCCAAGGGGAAAATGGTGAGACCCTTCAAAATTGCCCGAAGGAACACTCCGGCGTACTGCATGAGTATCGAGATCAACGAGGTTCAAACAAACTCTCCGTGGTATTTGGATATCATGAATTTCCTCAAATATGGCACTTATCCCGAGAATAGCAATAAGAAGTCTCAAGCGGCTCTGCAAAGGCTAGCCTCTCGGTACGTACTGATTGGGGACCGAGTTTACAAAAGGCACCACGAAGGGATCAATCACTTATGCGCCAATGAGGCCGAAGCTCAAGAGATAATGTGTGAAGTGCACAAAGGAGAGTGTGGAACCCACATGAATGGGTTTATGCTAGTCAAGAAGATACTCCGCATTGGTTACTTTTGGAGCACTATGGAACGAGACTGTATCGAGAAAGTCAAAAGGTGTGCCAAGTGCCAATTCCATGCTGTAGACACCCCGCCTTGGACCTCTCACCCCGATTGCATACAAAGTATTTTTATTTAACTTATTTTCATTAACTTCTGTTACTTCGGTTAAGTTCCTAACTGATTCCGTTAGTTTTGGACTAAACTGCATAACAGAGTTAACTTTTAGGGTCATTCTGTCCTTCTCTGCCGCGGGCGCTTCCGGAACTGTTAACGGGATGCGCGCGCGTCTCGCCCCAAAAGCGGGACTCGCGCGCTTCCCATTTTGGCAGTAACGGATTGCACCTTATTTCCCTCCCTTTTCTTATTTACAAACATCTCTTTCTTGATCACAAACAACCCTTTTTACATCCACATTCATCCCCCCTTTTCTCATTAACTCCCAATCCCACACTTCTAGCCTTTTCATTAAAACAAAATATTTCTTTTTTATTTTATTTGATTTTCTTTTATTTCTTTTATTTATTATTTTATTTATCTTATTTTTGATTGGTCAATTCCATTTCACATGGATGATCATCTTTTCCCTCCATCATTTCCCTCTCTTTTTTACCTATAAAAACCATCATCTTCTACCTTGGAAAAGGACCCAATTTTGGAGACTTGAACAAAACTCTACACAAATCATCTCAACAATCCTTCTCTACAAAACACTACACAAAGTGTTTGTACAAGATTTTCTCTACAACAACACCATTTCCAAGTCCAAGTTTGAAGTCCTTTTTCCTAAGGTACAACATCTCTTTTCTTCTCTTATTTTATTTGTCTAGTCTTACTAGTATGCAATCTCCATAAAAAGGGATACAACCAAAAGGCCACTTCACTATTGAAGTTTGGCCAAGGTTACATCCCAACATTCCAAACTTCATTTAATTTATATTTCATTTCTTAATGTAATCATTTAGCACTAGTCCAACATGTAACTATTTAGCATTAAATTAATAAAATCATTCTTTTCCCCTTTTTCTTTACATTATAATTGTTAGCATTGTTAATTAATTGAAGGACATGTAAATATTAGAACACCAATAGTAGCAAGACCCGCGTAAGCGGGGCGGAGTGGGTGTTTAAGTACTTCCCACTCCGTCACCTAACCCCCGAACCCTTCTCTCCCGAATCTCTGGTTTTGTACATAAATTAGGCTATTTCTAGGTTTTTCTTATGTTCCTTTAAAAACATAGGTGGCGACTCTAAACAATCTAAAACAAGTTAGACATCCTAGGATAATTCACCGCTCTAGCCAAGCCGTGGTTCCCCGGGGTATCTACAGTGGCGACTCCGCTGGGGAATGTATTAGAGGGTTAAACTTGCGTTCTTAACTTTTGGTGTTCTAATTTCTATTTTCTGGGCATTCTGGTAAAAAGGGTAGGAAGCGCGCGCGTCCGGCCTTCTAGGCCTAAAGCGCGCGCGTCCGACCCTTATTACCAGAATCCCCTGCCTTCCTTCTTGTCCTTCAATTTCATATTTCTGTGCTAACAAGTTTCTGCAGGGGAAAGTTACATAATTTGGGACCAGGGCAATCCCCTGAGTCCGCGGTTTCTTCTAACATTCTGACAGGTACCCCAGATGCGCGCGCCTCCCATATTCATTGCGCAATGCGCGCGCTTCCCACATCACTTCCCTGAGGCGCGCGCTTCTGGGAAATTTTCCAGAAACAGAACAGTGCACAGAAACAGAACAGAATGACAGTGTGTGGGCACCGGGCCTGCATACAATTTCTTTTACTTTCTGTTTATTTTTATCGGTCACACGGGTGATTCGAAAGTTGTAAATTACGTGCTTATTTGTTTTTTTTATTTCCTTTGAAAAAAAAATGTTTTGTCACATGTTAGACCTCACACTACATGCACATATTCTTATCAACTGCTCACAATCGAGTCGCACAAGTCCAACCCCAAACCCGTCGAGGCCCGTCCTAGGAAGTTTCAAGCTCCACCCGACCTTGACTCTTCCGAAGCGGTAAACCTCAGCCCGTGGCGTAGTTCACGACTACATGCCGGGGGTTACCTTTAAGCCTCATATTCAAGCCGAGCACAAGCCACACAATTCTAGTCTAGGGTCTAACACTCCGTTACTCAAGTCGGTTTCCATGTGCCGAGATTTCCCTAAACTAATGTCTTCAAATCATACATGCCAATTTGTTGCAATGGACGAAATAAAACTCCGTCCCCAAAAGTGGCTATTTTGGCCGAAAATAAAAATCCGTCCCCGCATGTATGATTTACTACATTAATTTAGTTTAATCCCGACACATGTAGGGCTCACAAGCGTGGTGGAATCCGATGAGTATATGGGACCGCGAGAAGGTCTATATACTAGTGTGACGATTCCACTATTTTTTCTAGAAACCCCAAAAAGGACTCCGTCCTTCCGACTTAAATAAAAAAAAAAAAAATAGTCTTTTTCTTTATATGGTTGAGTCTTTTTCGTGTTTGTGGGTTAAATTTATTTTACCCAAAAGGTGTTTGTGGGGCCAATCTAAGATCAACCGTGCTCTTCCAATAGGTCCAATGGCTTCCAACGGCGACAACAACAACGGTGGAAATGATTTCGTGTCCAACGAAGGGTTACTCAACGTAATGAAATCAATGGGGGAACAAATGGATAGGATTGTCGAGGATGCCCGCCGTAAAGAAATTTTGTGGCAAGCCCGTTTCGATATCGACAAGAGGATTCACAAAGAAGAGGTTTCCGAACTCAAGGCCCGTCTTGATTATGAAAGAAGAATTTACAAGGAAGAGGTTTCCGAACTCAAAGCCCGTTTGCAAGAGCTCACCGATAGCAAAGCAAAGTTCAATGATAAAGCATGCTCAAGTGGCCCGACCCTCAAAAGCTACAAAGGTACCACCAACAACCGAGTTTTCACTCCTCTCCAAGGAGTAACCCAAGCCGAGGCATTTGAAATTTTGGTGGCAAGAGGGAAGATCAAACCTTTGGAGGGGTACAAGCCGAAGGCGATACTGAAAAATCATGCTCATGGTGAATGGTGCGGCTACCACAAGCATAGTGGCCACACTACCGAAGGGTGCTTCCTTCTCCGAAACATCATCCAAGATTTGTTCGACGACGGCGAATTTACTGTGGGTGAAGAGCAACCGCTAGAGAATGGCAACATGCAAGAACCCATCAAGGAAAAAGCTTGGTTTTGAAATGGGGCTTCAACAAAGAGGACGACGACAACAATCTCCATTTCTCTTTCTCTACCTAGTAGTAGGAATAAAAAAAAAAAGAGTCAAAAGTCCTCTTTTGTATGCATTAATGTTTTCTCTCGTCCCATGTTAAGTGTCGAGTCTTCTCATTAAATAAAAGTCATTCTCATCCTCATACACTCTTCCAAGTTGTTCAATCTAATTCTTGGCAAAATGATGAAAAGATGTCTAAACAAGTTTTAGAACAAGGCCATCACTTGAACGCCTAGGGATAAACATCGACGCCAACATCAACGACGAAGCCAAGACAAACAAGGTGGAGCAACAATCATGAAGAAGTCAAGCAAAGTTTTCAAAGGGGGATTAAAAAAAAAAAAAAAAAAAAAAAAAAAAAAAAGCTCGCTAGGTTGAAATCATCAAATCAACCTAGGCAAAAGTTAGAGCACAAAAAAAAAAAAAAAAAAAAAAAAATCCCCCTCAATCAAAGAAGTTCACATCAAGATCATCATCATCATCCACCAACGAAGGACGAAGCAACAATTCATCACGAAGAATGGAGAATCCACAAGAACTACGGTGACCTGAGCCTCTACACTGGAGGAACGTAGGCAACCTGCGGGTCCGGTCTCATGCAAGAAGATATGTTTAGCCCTAGCGCGTTATGGTGATTGGCCTTCATCTCGAACTTGTCAAGACATCTTTGTACGATTCATTTGCCAATGAATTAATCACCAAAAGGATTGAACAACTTTCTTAGATTTGGAATCATTTCGCGCTCCTTGTCGAGTCTAGGGACTTCTATTCTTTCTGCATACTCCCAATTTCTTGCAATCAAATTGGGGCTTTCCTTCTCTTCTCTCTTAATGACTTACTTGCCTTCGCGAGTCATTCAATTCAATAAAAAATACATGTCAATACTAGGGACACTTCCCTAGTCAAGTCAATGTCACTCATCATTAGTGACAAAAGGTCTCCACCGCAAAATCACATGTTTTATCTCCTCAGCTAGAGTCAATGCACACTTCCTCATCAATTGAGTCAAAAAAAAAAAAAATGATGAAGACGCAAAAGAGATGCCAGCTAGATTGAAAACCCGAAAGGGCGGTCTAGGCAAAAAACAGGGTGCGTCATAAAAAAAAATGAGAGAGTGAGAGAGAGAAGGGAAAGAGAAATGGAGATCCCCGGCCTCTAAAGAAGACAAGTTCTACATTGAATCTCCTCAGCAAGTCAATTCCCCACCGAGTCAACTTTGGGATTGCAAAAGGCTCGACAAGATATAGCACCATCAAAGGTTGTCTTGGGTTATCGGCATCATTCTCCAGCAGTGTGCATTTTTGGGTTCATGAAAAGAAGGCCCGTGGTAACCAAGATCCATCAGAGAACAAACCCATCATAAAAGGGCACGAGGTTGCACAAATAATCCCTAGTTAGTCAATTGGCTTGGGCAGCAAATAGCAACAACATGTGTCTCAGTTTTCAAGGCTTCTTCAAGTATGTGCTTCTAAAGTACGCCGAAAGGCTCCCGAGAAATGGAGTAGCTCTTGCCATATCCTCTCATGTTTGTTCCCTCGCACGAGGATGAGTCACTCTTGCTTTGCTCAACAAATGGTGACGCCCTAGGGGCTATGTGACTCAAGGACAAGGACTTCTTTTGCTTCACTTGACAATCAATACACCCTAGAGGCTATGTTCGAGAAAGATGTGTGAGACTATCCTCAAAGTCTCCCAAAAGGGATGTCAAAAAGCCCTCTTGTCGCGTGTGCCCGTGCTCGTTCCCCCAATCAAGGATGGACCTTTCTCGCAATCAATGATAGCACTCTAGGGGCTACGGTCAAGTCTTAAAGGCTCCCTCGGCAAAGAGCAATTAACTCCCCAGCAGTATCCCCAGCCAAGCCATCTGCAACATTGGAAGCTTCCTCAATTTGGCACCGAAGGTCTCAACGGGCTTCGCAATCTACAATCTTTTGGGTTACGGCATTACAGTAATTCAAGCAAAGGGCAGTATTAGGGCTTCGCGACTGACAGTCTTTTGGGCAACAATGCTCAAGGAATGCAATGTGGAGTAGTCTTATGGCTCCATGAGAACAATCAAGATTCAAGGGTCTCTCAACACTTCAAGTCAAAGGCCTCTTGGTTTTAAATGAAGACTCTGATGTTATGAATGAAGTTGATGATTTTTGTTAGAACTCACAGCGAGATTTTGAAGGAAGTCTTAGAGAAAAGGAAAAAGATTCAATATGCTAAACTCTAATCAAAACAGGGTTATAGCGGGAAATGCCACGGCCAATCCCAATGTTTCTGCAATTCAGCACCCCCTTCTCCAAGATCAAAAGCACAAGGTGCAGCTCAGATAAAGTTGGGCCACAGCACTAGTTGCATCCGAAGATCCGTCATTAGTTCAACTCAAGAAGAGTCAAGCAAGCATACTCATTTGAGACTTTATCACGCCAAGACCTTATCCTCCGTGACCTCGACGGCACCGCAAGACATTACTGCATCCTTTGACATAAGCCCTCAGCCATTTGGGTATCGACCACAATGAGGCCATTCATCTCCCCAGTAAGAGCAAGAAGGAGATCTCTATCAAGAATTCTACCAAGCGGTACATCCGCTCTCAATGCCGAGCCAATCACGAGATAATTTGGGGCTTTACAATGAAAGGTATTCACATCCCGCCATCTACAAGACCACGACACTTGGGGCTTTGAAATCTCTCGAAGCTTGGCATCAACGATCTCCTCTTGGGGCTTGCTCACTACAACAACAAAGGGCGATTTACTCGAATGGGCCAAAAGCTGATTTATCTTGGAGCTATGCAAGTCCCTCAAAATTTGGCATCAAAGGCATTCTAGGGGCTTTACAATCAGCAACCCCTCATCTCGGCATCAAAAGCCTTTTTGAAGCCCCATAATCGATAAATCTCTTGGGGCTAGACATCAATCTTCGTTGGGCACACCGGCGACAACAGAATTCAAGCGAGGCAATCCGGACTTCGACTGAACATGACTTGATCTTGGGTTGGCTTCACAAGCACACAATGGTTAAAATGGTTCACCCACGGACCTAAAAAAAAAAAAAAAAAAAATATATATCTTTTCCTCACATGTGTGCATATTCTTTCCTTTCTAATCTAAAAAAAAAAAAAAAAAGATTTTTTCTTTCTTTTTCTCCTTCTATGTGCAAAAGTATGTGCTTTACTTTGCTTTGCTCCTAGCTTCTCCTCCATCATTCTCCATCATCCTTGAACTACGCTGGTCTGATTCTCTTAAAAGGATACGTAGGCAGCCTTTTGGCACGACCAACCCATCATCCAGAGTACCATCTCGCCAACCCAACATCAAGAGCGTTCTCTCATCAACATCCAAAGAATGGACATTCTCCATCAAAGCATCCTCCGCGGACATCAGAAATCCATCTCCACTCAAGCGGCAATGGTAAGTGAAGGTATGAATACATCCAATGCTTTCCTCAAAATCACACCGCACACAAGATCACTCTCTACATTCTTACTTCTCTCTCATTACAAAGGTGCTTTCAAATCACACATCACACCACGAGCACAATTTCTCTCTTCATGCATCTTCTTGCACAAACACATATATCTGCAAAGCATACACAAAACAGGTGCCGCACAGAGCACCAGGTGCCGCACAGAGCACCAGAATCAGCAGGTGCCGCACAGAGTACCAGAATCAACAGGTGCCGCACAGAGCA
Source organism: Campanula takesimana (assembly GCA_026119855.1). NCBI lineage: Eukaryota > Viridiplantae > Streptophyta > Magnoliopsida > Asterales > Campanulaceae > Campanula > Campanula takesimana. Next base: position 3,041,650 of record JAOWBW010000005.1, read on the forward strand.
CCAGGTACCACACAGAGTACCAGAATCAACAGGTGCCGCACAGAGCACCAGGTGCCGCACAGCGCACCAGAATCAACAAGTGCCACACAGCGCATCAGAATATGCCGCGCCGCGCACTAATTTTTGGTCAATGGTGGACCGCTCAAATCACCATACCGCCGCACAGCGCATCAGAATATGCCGCACCGCGCACCAATTTTTGGTCAATGGTGGACCGCTCAAATCACCATACCGCCGCACAGCGCATCAAAATATGCCGCACCGCGCACATATTTTGGTCCATGGTGAACCACTAAAATCACCATACCTCTTCCATCAGCAAAAGTCGCTCACACAGGGAGCGCATTTCTATCCTTTGTAATTTCAAATTCCTGCTTTATCGAGTCTTTGTTTTCTCTTGTCAATGTCCTCGGCGGTTGTCTTTCTTTCGTCGACGCGTTTTACTTCGCAATCCACGTCGCCGAGGGGCTCTGGAGACACCCCGCCTTGGACCTCTCACCCCGATTGCATACAAAGTATTTTTATTTAACTTATTTTCATTAACTTCTGTTACTTCGGTTAAGTTCCTAACTGATTCCGTTAGTTTTGGACTAAACTGCATAACAGAGTTAACTTTTAGGGTCATTCTGTCCTTCTCTGCCGCGGGCGCTTCCGGAACTGTTAACGGGATGCGCGCGCGTCTCGCCTCAAAAGCGGGACTCGCGCGCTTCCCATTTTGGCAGTAACGGATTGCACCTTATTTTCCTCCCTTTTCTTATTTACAAACATCTCTTTCTTGATCACAAACAACCCTTTTTACATCCACATTCATCCCCCCTTTTCTCATTAACTCCCAATCCCACACTTCTAGCCTTTTCATTAAAACAAAATATTTCTTTTTTATTTTATTTGATTTTCTTTTATTTCTTTTATTTATTATTTTATTTATCTTATTTTTGATTGGTCAATTCCATTTCACATGGATGATCATCTTTTCCCTCCATCATTTCCCTCTCTTTTTACCTATAAAAACCATCATCTTCTACCTTGGAAAAGGACCCAATTTTGGAGACTTGAACAAAACTCTACACAAATCATCTCAACAATCCTTCTCTACAAAACACTACACAAAGTGTTTGTACAAGATTTTCTCTACAACAACACCATTTCCAAGTCCAAGTTTGAAGTCCTTTTTCCTAAGGTACAACATCTCTTTTCTTCTCTTATTTTATTTGTCTAGTCTTACTAGTATGCAATCTCCATAAAAAGAGATACAACCAAAAGGCCACTTCACTATTGAAGTTTGGCCAAGGTTACATCCCAACATTCCAAACTTCATTTAATTTATATTTCATTTCTTAATGTAATCATTTAGCACTAGTCCAACATGTAACTATTTAGCATTAAATTAATAAAATCATTCTTTTCCCCTTTTTCTTTACATTATAATTGTTAGCATTGTTAATTAATTGAAGGACATGTAAATATTAGAACACCAATAGTAGCAAGACCCGCGTAAGCGGGGCGGAGTGGGTGTTTAAGTACTTCCCACTCCGTCACCTAACCCCCGAACCCTTCTCTCCCGAATCTCTGGTTTTGTACATAAATTAGGCTATTTCTAGGTTTTTCTTATGTTCCTTTAAAAACATAGGTGGCGACTCTAAACAATCTAAAACAAGTTAGACATCCTAGGATAATTCACCGCTCTAGCCAAGCCGTGGTTCCCCGGGGTATCTACACATGCTAATCTGCAACATGCTCCACCCTCGCAACTTTACAACATGGTCACACCTTGGCCTTTCTCTTGTTGGGGGATAGACATCATCGGTAAAGTCCATCCTGCCGGAAGCAATGGGCAGTCATTCGTCCTAGTGGCCGTCGACTACTTCACAAATTGGGTCGAAGCACAAGCCTATCGGACCCTCAACGCCAAGAAAGTGGCCGAATTTGTAAAGATTAATATCATGTGCCGATACGGCGTGCCTCATAAAATCATTTCCGACAACGACTCTCACTTTGAGAAGGAAATGGATGCACTTTTAGTAGAATACAAGATCACCAAGCACAAGTCATCTCCTTACAGTCCCCAAGCAAATGGCGCGGTTGAAGCAGCAAATAAAACCATCGAGACCATCGTCAAGAAAATGGCCTCAACAGGAAGGGATTGGCCCGAGAAGCTACCATTAGCATTGTGGGACTACCGCACATCAATACGGTCAGCAACAGGAGAAACTCCTTATGCATTAGTATATGGTTCTGAAGCTGTACTCCCAATCGAACTTGAAGTCCCATCTCTACGGGTCCTCCTCGAGAATCAAGTCAACGAGGTCGACTGGATGCAAAGTCGATATGAACAGCTAGCCTTACTCGACGAGAAAAGGCTAAGAGCACTCGAACGCACAAGGGCGTATCAGCAAAGGATGGCAAGAGCTTTCAACAAAAAGGTGAAGCCTCGAAACATCAATGTGGGAGATTTGGTCTTAAGACAACATCCTCCTAATGCCATGAATCCCCTGGGGAAATGGGGACCCTGATGGATCGGTCCGTACATGGTCAAAAAGATACTAAGCGGCGGTGCAGTCCGACTCGTGGATTTAGATGGTGACCAGCTGCCAAAGGAGGTCAACCTCGACAAGCTCAAGAGGTTCTATGCTTAATAAACAAAGACTATAAAAAAAAAAAAAAAAAAATTGCTCGCTAGGTTGAAAACCCGCAAGGGCGGCCTAGGCAAAAATTAGAGCACGTGCAAAAAAAAAGCCCGCTAGATTAAAAACCCGAAAGGGCGGTCTAGGCAAAAAACAGGGTGCACACACAAAAAAAAAAAAAAAAAAGGTCTTTGTTTGTTTGAACTACGGAGACCTGAGCCTCCCAACTGGAGGAACGTAGGCAACCTTCGGGTGCGGTCTAAAACATATCAAAAATACCCAATTCACTTCAAATAACAAGATGCAATTTTTATTCATTCAATGAGTTATTCAAGCCATTACAACGGATTTATTGAGCAACAAAAGACATCAAAACATTAAATCCTAAAACAAAGTGGTCTAATTTAATTGCAATCTCTTGGGGTACAAAGAAAAATCTAATCTTTCTTAGGTTTGGGAACCCATTGCTTCTTGTTATGCCCTTTAGTCTTCTTGGATGGGGACGGAACATTCTTGGGACCGCCAAGACGGGAGAAAACGCTAGGACGGGACGGAGCTTCATCAACGGCTTTCCCTTTGCCCTTACCAAGCGGAGCCTTAGCGGGGACAACCATGGGACGCTTCCACACATGGGAGGAATTTCCCTTACCTTTCTTCTTCTTGGCAAAATGACGGGGTCTATAGTCCTGCACATGAACCACCGGTCTCATGGGGTCAACAACATCGTCATTGGGCTTTCCCAAACGATAAAAAACGCTCGGACGCTTCTCCACCATCGAGACGGACCCCACAGCTGGAACGGCATTCACCATTGGAACGGACTTCTCACCCTCGGGGACGGAAACCTTGACTTCAAAAGAGAAAGTCATTGGGGCCATTATGACAAGAATTTTGTGGTTTAGGAGGAGAAAGTGTTTGCAGAAGAATGTTGTGTAACCATTCTGGTCGAAAATGGTTCAAAATTATAGCTGTTGGAACATTCTGATCAGAAAAAGAAAGGGGCTGTAATTCAGCAGGCCAGAAGTGCGCGCCTCCGACCAAAGCTTCACAACGCGCGCGCCTCCCACAAGCAAGGCCCAACGTGCGCTCCTTTGACAGCAGTTCAGACAGAAATAGCCCTTGTCAGTTCAGAACAGAACCCAAGCACTTCAACATATCCAACCTGCAGCAAAATCAAATCCCAGCAGCGAAAAGGAGTTCAAGCATCAACAACAAGCATTCTTTGGGCACACATTTGTTTGTAAAGGTTGACATCTAAGATCGAGTCGCTAATAAAACATAAAATGAGTAGTAAGATAACTAGGATTGTAAATACATGTTAAATGTTATTACAGGCAAAAGTAAAGGTGTTTCAATCCCTCATCCTCTCAGCCACAACAGCTCGGGCACATCATCACCAGCACTGTGCTCACCCCCTACTATCGCTCTCGGTCTCCTCCTCATCATCATCATCATCATCATCATCCTCAGACTCAAACTCCTTAACTCTGATCTCATGCCGACTCCTCTTTTACACCCGCCGAGATGAACTCGTACCACCTCTGCTCTGGCTGGCTCCACCCCTGCTCTGACTGCCTCCCCGGCTCAGACTCCTGCTCAGTGACTGCCTCACTGAAGAGACAGCCTCATCAATATCCAGTGCAGCATCCCTGCAACCTCGTCTCATGCCTCGAGCACCTCGGGCAGCTCCTCTCGCAGCACCAGAGACAGCACCAGCAGCCTCTCTAGTCATGTCGGCAATGTCCCTGCACAGCTCTAGTACTTTCTCCTCCAGCTGACGCAGTCTCCTCCTCATCCCCTTGTTCTGTCTGCCCAAGTGCCTGTAAGCAGCTACCGGTACCTGTTACAACGGGGGGCAGAAAAGAAAATTGCATCAGGGACAGAAAAACAAGACTGGAACTGAGAAATGCAAAGATGGTCAGAAAAACATACCACAGCAGCCTAAGCAGGAGGCTCTCTCTCTGGTGACATGTCCTCGGGAACAATCTCCCTCTGCTCCTCAAAGACCCCGAAGTTTGAATAAGTGTAGTAGGGAGGAGGCAAAGGAGGATCAAAGCAATACCCGGCACCGGTAGTATAAAACCGAGCGTAGGTCGTAGGAGCAGCCTGTGATCTCTTCGGATCAGCAAACATGAAGCCTTCATCAAGTTGTTCTCCCTGAAGAGGCCATAATCCTGATCCAAGTGAATGTGAGGGACGGCATCAATCCCTGCCATGTATGCCGCGCGATCGGCCTCTGAAAGTTGTTGGTGTTGATGCCCTAGGCACGTTTGTTAAACGTTGTATAAGTTATCATTTTATTCATAATGATAAAGAGATAATAAGATTATTATTATGGCTCGTGTTTGCTTATAATAATATCCGTCCCTAGAGCTTGTTAAGCACTAGTATAAAGGCTAAATGATCATGGGATGATCATGTTAGATTTATAGGTACTTGTTTGGAACAATGTACTGGACATGACCCGCGGTATGAGATTTATGTCATGGTCGATGTCATATATAAATCTCATATTAGTTATGTCATTTGAATCCTTAGACATGAAGTTATTATAGTCTTCCACTTGATGAACATTATGTTTGACATATTCAAACGCTGCCTTAACACGGTAGTTATAAAGGGTATGATTGGCATGATTGGATTCACGTAGGGAAGAATAATAAGCTAAATGGATTTGTCCCTCTTCGGAGAGATGTCAAGCTTAGGCCCCTCGAAGGAATGATGTTGATGAAATGTTTGGCCAAACTCAAATGGATTGATTGGATCAATGTCATTTGGATTATCAACATATTCGGAATCGAGAAAGTATTGAACAATACAAGTTGACTTGTTGACCATGACTTGTGTTCAATGACATCGTGGACAAAGGGATTATGACATGTTCTAAAAAGGAATGCGAACTTGTATCTAGTTATACTATTTGGGTAGGTATGACGGTTTTCTAGAACCTAATCATATCTTATGGTTTCATGTTTGAAACCATTGCCAACTTAGTATAATCCTAGAGGGTCACACACAATAGAACGAATCCTAAATAAGGACTATATTGGAAATTTGGAAAAATTGGATTTTTCTGGGCCTTTGGGCGACCGCACAAGAACTTGGGCGGCCGCACACCTCAGTTTGGGCGGCCGCACAGTGCTGTCGGGGGCAGATTCCTAATTTGACTCGGAATCGAATTTTGGACGGGTTTTAACACAAGTTTCCTATTTGGAATAGGTCTTACTTGTGTATAAACATCAAAATTCGGCCAGCACTAAAACCTAATGTTTGTGCAAGCCTCCAAAGAGTTTGAGAGGGTTTTATTTTGTTCTAAGAAATCTTAGATTGAAGAACAAAATTATACACAAAGAAAATTCCATATAGTTCATATTAATTGTGAAAACGTGTTTCATAATTTGGTCTAGCAACCAAGATCAAGTGTTCTTGATATTCGTTCGTGGTGTGGATACCGCTAGAGGGTGAAATTTATCATCTTCAAAGTTCGTGATTATTGCTATGATCGTGATCAAGTTTTCAAGTCTCTATCGAATTCAAGGTTGCAAAATCAAAGGCATTAAGGGTTAGTATTCTACTATTCATATTGTTGTATTTGACTTAATCATATGAATGGATCTATGGGCTTTGGGTTTCTATTAAATTTTAAATGCTTAATTCCGCTGCGCATGTTGCTTGGAAACCCAACAAAAGTGACCTCCAATTACGAGGGCAGAAAGGAGGAACGTCTGGAACTGCAGGACGAGGGGGTGTAAAAGTCTGTCACCTGGATACCATACTGCCAGAACACTCTGTCTCCCAAATACAGAGCCATGCACTCACCCGAACTCATCAAAAGCTGAGAACGGGTAGGAATAAGAGTATGCTCAAACCAGTGCTAAACTGATCTCCACGGATACAAAGAGAAGGCAACAGACTCAGACCTCAAGGTATCCAAATGCCGTCGGGCCGAAGTAAGACTAATGGGGTTCGTACCAGTCTTCACATTCCTCTTCTTGTATGCCCACCGTGCGCAGTCCGGATACTGGGGCTGGCCTTCCGTATCAATCTTGAAATCCCTCAGATTCAGGATAGCAAAGGCCCAGAGCTGTAGACAAGAGGCAGAAGCAAAGTTAATGACAGTCAACGAAAAAGGCAGTTATGACCAAGGCAAGGAGAATATAAAAGGGACAGTAAGTGGTATACCTCCCACAGCAAGCTGAAGCCCGTAACCGAGCTAGTGGTCGAGCGGCTGGTCAAATCCATGCCGTGATAACAAGCAACTAAGCCCGCTACGCCCCAGTTATACTGGCCGATCTGGTCCAGATCCACTAACAAGTCGAGCAGAACCAAAGAGGCCGAATATCCCCCGTTGGCAAACAGAGTATGGGATAACAGGTACCAAATAAAGCAACGGGCCACGGCATCGACCCGATCAGCAGTAACACCTCGAGCCTCAGCATTAAGATGCCGAAATAGGCCCGGATTCGCCCCCATGTCACTCGAGAATTCTTGACCTCGAACCGGCAGTCAACCAAAGCCAGTAACTCGTCCGGAGTCCGAACAGCCCCTCTCAAACCAAAAGGGACAGGCATCCCTATGAACGGCAAGACCGTCAAAGCTATGAAATCGGTAGGCGTCATAGTCACCTCGCCCATGGGTAAATGGAAGGTATGGGTGGTGTCCCACCATCTTTCCCTCAATGCCTGGACCACATCGGGGTCATTCTTCAAAGCTGGGAAGCTGGTGACAAAAAGACCAAAATGAGTCCCTGTAACTTGGGCCCGAACATTCTCAGGCAACCTCTTCCATATAGAGATGGGCCCATGAGCCCCACCACAAATCTCTGTCAGACGGGTCCACTCCTGAAAGGAAAGAAAGAACAACGAAAATTTTATCAGCATGACTGCTAGAAAACGGATGAATTCGACACAAAGATTTCAATGGCAGGGCAATGTGCAAGAAAGTGTGTGAACATGAAAATGGGCTCCCCAACATGTTTCTTACAACAAATCAGCAGCAACAAACAACAGCAAGGAATGATCAATAAAGCTGCTGCAATAATATTTTGGGTAAAAAACGGAACTTCATGAAATCCGAAATCGACAAGAAAGGTGAGGCATTCTTACCAAACCCAAAGTCACGAAATGAGAAATGTGGGTATGAGGCCGGAAGGTAAGAAAGCTCGGGTCCATAGCTTCAACCCCAATTTCGGGCTCCTCGCCCTGTGGCATCTCGAACGGAGGAGATTGTTGACGATCCGACATCGTTTCTGTGACGGAATTGATCCTAGAGCAGCAAGAAAGTGTTTTGGGGTGATTTCTCCACGAAAATTTGGTTTGGAATTTGGAGGGTTCTTCAAAATTTTGAAAACTCGCCGAAAACAGTGAACCGTCTGTTTAAATATGCTGAACTTATGCGCCAGGCGCGCGCCCCCCGATATACTCATCCGAGGCGCGCGCATCCCACAACGATGTCCAGACGCGCGCTCTTCCCATCATCAGCCAGGTTCAGAAGCAGTCTCCCATGCAAGAATCCATGCACAGCATCAATGTTTCCCCACGGATTCCGAACTCCCTAAGTTCTGTCACGGGTACCATACCCCCTCAAGAGTCAATCTCAACATTTCATCCCCAGTAGGAACATTCTTCTGGTCGCAGTCAACTGTGCCCGCACCCCACAAGTCAAAAAGTCAAGTGTGACTCCAAGTGGCACGCGACTTCAAAGCAATATTTCATCAACGAATTTCACTAACGGATTCGTCAACAAAGGTTCACCAACGGCCTCTCCAAAGGTTCACCAACGGCCTCTCCAAAGGTTCACTAATGGCCTCTTCACAGGTTCACTAACGGCCTCCTCAAAGGTTCACTAACGGCCTCTTCAAAGGTTCACCAACGGCCTCTCCAAAGGTTCACTAACGGCCTCATTTAAGGGTTCACTAACGGCCTCATCAACGGATTTCACTAACGGATTCGTCCTCAAAGGTTCACTAATGGCCTCCTCAAAGGTTCACTAACGGCCTCTTCACAGGTTCACTAACGGCCTCCTCAAAGGTTCACTAACGGCCTCTTCAAAAGTTCACTAACGGCCTCTCCAAAGGTTCACTAACGGCCTCGTTCAAAGGTTCACTAACGGCCTCATTCAACATATTCAGCCGGCAGGTTCACCTAACGGATCATGCCACCCCCTCTATCAACAAAAGCCGCTCACACAGGGAGCGCACCACTATCTCCCGCAATTTCAAATTCCTGCTTTCATCGAGTCTTTGTTTTTTCTTGGTGATGTCCTCAGCGGGTGTTTTTAACTTTCGTCGACGCGTTTTGCTTTGCAATCCACGTCGCCGAGGGGCTCTGTAGACACCCCGCCTTGGACCGCTCACCCCGATTGCATATTTGATCTTGTGTTTCTCCCCATTTTAAGTGTTTCTCGTTAGTTTCTGTCACTTCCGTTAAGTTCCTGACTGACTTCGTTAAGTCCAGGGACTAAACTGAATAACAGGGATGACTTTCTAGTCCATTCTGTCAAAATCGCCTTCTCTGAGTCGCGCGCCTCCGACAGGAGGATCCAGACGCGCGCGTCTCCCGCCCCCAAAGCAGGAAGCGCGCGCCTCTGGGCGTCGGTTACAGATTTCTGGCCAGGATTCTCTCCCTTGCTCAATTTACAGGATTTTGTCCGGGAAAGATTTCTTGGTGACTGAGTTTTGGCACAAAAAACATCTCTCTTTCACCTATAAACCCCCCCCCCCTTTACCTCCATTTTCAAGGACCTTGGGCTCTCAATCTTACATTCTCAATAAGACACTAAAATTTCACACTTACAAAGCATTTCCAAAGGATTTCTCCAAGGAATTCATCAAGAAGTGTTTGAAGTCTCTTGAAGTCTAGGTAAAGTTATTTCTTTCCTCTTCTTAACTTCATCTCTTTTCTCTTTCTTTTTGTTTTATCAAAGTGCAATCACCCAAATCATTTTGGGACATGACTTTAATGATCACCTCATCTCATTGAGGTCGGTTAAAGAGTTATCTCCTACATTCCAAACTCTATTTTAAAACCCCTTTTTATGATTTAAAGAAGAAGAAGAAGAACCTTTATCATTCATGTAGATTTTGATCAAGCAAGACCAACTTTAGTTGGGCGAGATGGGTGTTTGGGTACTTCCCATCTCGTAACCTAACCCCCGAACCTCAAAACAAAGAATCTCTGTTTTCGTAATCAAACTTAGGCTATTATCAATAGGTTTTTCTTATGTTCCTCAAAACATAGGTGGCGACTCTAAAAACAAGTTAGACATCCTAGGATAATTCACGCGCTCTAGCCAAGCCGTGGTTCCCCCGGGGTATCTACAGTTATGCACTAGGATTATTAGACGATGATAAAGAGTATGTTGATGGAATAAAAGAAGCAAGTGAATGGGGGTCACCGGAATATATAAGAAGACTATTCGCGATGCTACTATTATCGAATAGTATGTCGAGGCCACAAGATGTTTGGAATCAAACTTGGCGAGTACTGTCAGATGATATCAACTACAAGCATCAGAAGAATTTTAACAATCCTGGTAAATCTTTTATTATGTTAGATCTGATTTTTTTATGAAATATCTTAATGCTTATTTGATGTGTCACGTTTTATTCATTAGTTTTTAAACTATACTCCCGAAGTCTGAGCAGAAGCCACACTTTTGGAAAACTTGATCATACTTTGACTAATAATCTAAATATAATATAATGAACATAATAAAATTTTAAAAATCGTTTTTGGGAATCACTATTAATGGTGATACAATAAATCATTTTTAAATTTTCATTAAAAATAATATATTTTATTTAGATTAGAGGTCAAAGTTTGATCAAGTTGACTAAAAGTGTCACTTATGCTGGGACGGAGGGAGTATTTAATTAATTATTTTTTAGCATTTATTATTTTAATATGAATCTATTTTTTATATACAGGTCTCACACTCAGCGAAGAGCAAGTTAAAATTGTGCATTGGCTGAAATTGACAAGTTATTGGCAGCAAATTGCAGCGGTCTCCAAAATTTTAAAGATATGCCTCAACCAAACAATTCTGTCATTTCTGATGCGGAGAATATGCTACTATTAGATGAATTGTCATATGATGTTGATGAGATGAAGGCCGAGCACTCTAAATTACAGAAATGTTTGACTGAAGAACAAAGGATGGTTTATGAAAAGATCATGACTGCAGTTGATAGAGGCGATGGTGGAGTGTTCTTTTTGTATAGGTGTGGTGGCACGGGGAAGACTTTCATATGGAAGACATTGTGCTCGGCCTTGCGAAGAAGGAGGGATATAGTTATTCTGGTGGCTTCTAGTGGTATAGCTTCCTTTCTACTCCTGAGGGGTAGGACTGCTCACTCCAGATTTGGCATACACATCCAGGTTGATGAAAGCTCAACTTGCAGCAAGATTAAGCCTGGTTCTGATTTGTGTGGTCTCCTAAAGAGAACGAAGCTCATAATTTGGGATGAGGCTCCGATGGCCCACAAGCACTGCTTTGAGGCGCTTCACCGAAGCTTGAGGGACATTATGCGTACTAATGACGGTCGTTGCTCTAATAAGCCCTTAGGTGGATTAGTTGTTGTGTTTGGAGGAGATTTCGGGTAAATATTGCCCATTGTGCCTAAAAGAAGCCGACATGATATTGTACATGCTACCATTAGTTCGTCTAAACTTTGAAATTCCTGTGAGGTCCTAAAATTGACAAAAAACATGAGATTGCAGGTAAATCATTTAATTTAAAACTCTTAACATATTACCTGTTGCAGTAATTAAATGTTTCATCTCATTCATTGTCTAAATGTAGGTCGGTTCCTCTTCTTCTGATGTTCTAGAGATCAAAAATTTCGCTGAATGGATATTGTCGGTGAAGAAAATGATAGAGAAGTTGACATTAAATTACCGGATGATATTTTGATAAGAGATACAACTGATCCTATTGCAACTATCGTTGAAAATACGTATCCTGACATATTACACAATATGCGTATTGATGGATTTTTTCAAGATAGAGCAATTTTGGCACCAACTAATGAGATAGTAGATACTATCAACGATTATGTGATGTCGTTGTTTCCCGGTGAAGAGGTGCTGTATATGAGTTCAGATAGCATCAACAAGGAGGATAGAGATATTGCTGGCCATGAGGATGTATTTTCTGTTAAGTTTCTTAATACGATTAAATGCTCAGGATTGCCGAACCATTCCATACGTCTGAATGTTGGGTGTATAGTCATGCTACTCAGAAACATTGATCAAGCTTCGGAATTATCCAACGGAACGAGAATTATCATTACAAATCTAGGAAAACATATATTTGAAGCAAGAATGCTTTATGGAAGGAAGGAAGGTGTTTGTGCCCAGAATGATGTTGAGCCCGTCAGATATGACAAAATTTCCTATTAAATTCCAACGTAGACAGTTCCCATTAAATGTTTGCTTCGCTATGACTATAAATAAGACTCAGGGACAGTCTCTTTCTCATGTTGGGCTTTACCTTCCTTGACCTGTTTTCAGTCACGGGTAGTTGTATGTGGCAATCTCGAGAGTTACAAGCAAAAAGGGGCTAAAAGTTCTGATTTGTGAAATGGATGGTGAAACGAGCGAGGTGACCACTAATGTGGTCTATAAAGAAGTTTTTTATAAATTATGAGGTAGTCCTAAATTTGTAAACATTCATACTTGCATTAATTCATTTATTAGCCTTAGCTTTTACTAGAATCTACGAGTTGATCAATAAAGTAAAAATAAAGTAAAAAGAGAGATGATTTTTAATTCTAATGAGAACAATCCATATAAGCAAAAATAAAGGCTTTCATTCCGCTCAATAAAGGTATTTTTGATTACAGCTGTATGATCATTTCTTCTGCTCTTCCTGTAATTCGAACATATTCTTCTTATTCAAAAAATCTATTACTTATTTTAATTTTTTGCATTGTCAGATATCTTACTTGATAAAGTTTTCATGTACTCTCTTTCCATTGCAGGTTATTGTTGTCTACACTTCTCTGGGTTGGAACAAAGCGGACATTGTAAAACTTCATGTACCCATATGTGCATTCTTTTTTTCAAAGGAGATTCATAATGCAAACAGGTCGAGAAAAGCGGACATTGTAAAAAATTCTGTGAGTATCAGTTGCCATGTCATTTTAGATTAAGGTTCCAAATTGTCTCTTTGTTTTCTCAAATATTGTAGCAGATTGTTTCATAGTTGATTTCAAGTATCTAATGTAGCTACAGTTCATTCAGATTTTAAGGGCTAAAAGAAATGGATATCATATGATTCAACATGAATGAATGAAGATACTGAACTCTGATTGAAACTCTGAAATTTAATGGATGATCATATCAGTGAACTGATGCCGTATACATTCATTGCTTGGGAACCTTGGGATTATATACCCCCTCCGTCCCGGAAAGATAGTCACACTTTAACTATTATGGTAAACTCTATTATATTTGAATTAGAGAAAATCAAATGAGTGTAAATTAGAGTTGTCATAAATATAAGGTGGCTTCAGCTAGAGAGACAGAAGGCAAAATATAATGCCGTTTACCTGATTTTTATAGCAGTATGTGTACCCTTTATCATATTAAACCGTTCAAATGTGGTTACTCAAACAATTGCTAAAAGTAAAGACGCTCAAATGTGGTTACTCAAACAATTCCTAAAAGTAAACCACTGTTGGGTATGCCCACACATATCTCAGTTTTAATGTAATAGGATTTATTAGATTTGATTGATCCATCACCTAAGTTTTATTTCATGGACTTTAGACCCACATGTAAGAAGTATTTATACTTCATTTTTTAAGTTGTCCATTGTTATAGAATAGGCTTAGAAATAGGGCAAGAAGATCAAGTTTCAAGAAAAATCACTCAGTGAGTTTGAGCCACGCTTATGCGCCTCCTGCGCCACGCGCCTTCTACATTCGCGCCATGCGCCATTTAGAGCGCGCGCATAAGGATTTCTTCATAAGCTATGTTACGCGCCTCTGCGCCCCTTGATTTAAGCGCACGCTTACTGTGCGCCTATTGGCTCAATGCGCCTATTGGCTCAATGCGCCTCTTGGCTCAAACGCGCCTCAAAGTATTTATTCAACACTCAGTGATTTATTGAAGACTTGAAGAGAATTCAAATTACGCCAATGATCCAACGGTGGTTAAAAGATGCTTATGCGCCTAATCTACTGACACGTGTCCACAACGGTCACATTTATGTTGAGTGTCAAAATGGCCATAAATATGCATGCTCCAATCAACGAGCGACAGCTCATCTTATCCACAAGGATTTCCAGCGGCTAGTTTTTTGAAGTTCACTATAAATACCCCATAACTTCAACATTTTGAAGTTGCTGAGTTTTGCTAAGAATTTCAAGAATTTCTCTCTCAAAGCATTTGTTGAAGATTTGAAGATTGCCTTCGTTTTTCCAGATTTCTCAAGAACATCTTCATACCTTCATCCTTAGCCCAGATCTTCAAGCTATAACACTTTAGTTTCTTGTGCTCTCCATCTCAAAGATCTAAAGAGCCTTGATACTAAGAACACACACGCACCTCTTTAAGATTGATCATTTAGATTCTTCTTTAAGAGATACACCGGTTATTGTTTTGGATTTGTTCTTTCATAGTAATAGATCTTGAGTTAGTGTATAATCTCAAACATTGTAATTTGTAATACTCACTCATTATATAAGATCTTCATTAGAAATCCAAGACTAACCATCTTGGTAGAGGACGTAGATCTTTTATTGATCGAACCTCTCCAAATAGCTTGTGTGATTATCTTGTCATTTCTTTTAAGTTATTATTTTCACTCACTATTTGCTTGTTTACTCATTGTAGATTGATTGAACTGAATTGTGTTGTGTTTGTTATATCATTTGCCTTAGTTCCTTATTTCACTCACTTTGAGCCAAAATACTTAGTGTGTGTGTTGCGCTCCCTTTATCACTTTGCGCCTATTTTCATTACTAAATTCCGCTGTGCATTTCACTCACTCACTTAGGCGCATTTCATTACGCTTACTTGATAAAGTGCGCATTTTCAATTGAGTTTATCAAGGGTACGAAAAGAATTTTAAAACAGCTATTCACCCCCCGCCCTCTAGCTATTTTTCATACCCTTGTTGCCCTTTGGGACCAACAACCACTGGCAAAAATATTAAAACATTCTAGCATTTAAGAATATGTTGGTATTTTACAATCATAGCATCTGATTTACATTTGCAGGATAAAGAAAATTCAATCCAGAAAGGAGCAAAGTCAACATTCGAAAGAAAGTAACTATTGTTTCCATGCAGTAGCTAAATAAGTTTACATTATCATACCAGTCTTCAAGTTAACAAATGGCATCTGCGAGCTCCTGTGATTGTCTAAGCCAAGATTTCATTTCTTCAATACACCCATCAACTTTTGTTAAGAAGGTTCTGCAGCTTGCCATTTTGGACAGCACTTTGGAGATCTGAATCAAAAAACTACTGATGAAACAGGAGTCCGTAGTAAGATCTGAACATCCAACAATTGCTACCCTTTCAGTGATTCACTTCGGGACGGAGGGAGTATTTCTCAAATAGTTGGTTCAGCAATCAGATTTTATGAGTTTTAAAGAGCAATTGTATTCATTTTTTTTCTCCATCCCTGAATATACAGTAGTTTGTTTGTTTGGTTTGATTCACTTCTGGACGGAGGGAGTATTTTCCAAATAGTTGGTTCAACAATAAGATTTTATGAGTTTTAAGGAGCAGCTCTATCGAAATTCTTTTCTCCGTCCCTAAATGTCCACTTTTCAGTTTTAAGGAAACTTTGAGTTTTTTTTTTTCTGATTTTGTCCGCATATGATTATATTATAATGTTCTCATCACACCTTTCATCAACAATACGTAGCATAGATGCTCGTGGTAACCAAGTATGAATTATCGATATAGTTGTCTGATATTTTCTTGAATGTATGTATAGATTAAACACTCTTGAAATGTACTTGCATTTTATCAGTAGACTATTACTACTACATGTTTGTAGAAAAACTTGCTATTTGTTATAAGGTCTCGGAAATCCACGCCTAATTTTAACTCTATAAACCTTTACTCTGTTCATGTACGCTACATAACTGCTGACATTCCATTCCCTAATGCTGATGCAAACGGGTTATCTGGGAGATTTAGTCCTTGAGTGCTGCAAATTGCAAACAATTTCAAACATTATGGAGTCACACAAGGAAAAGAAGCATCATCAAAAGAATACTCCCTCCGTCCCAAATTAATAGTCACGTTTGACTTTTCAAATATTTCATGATTACATTGCAATTTTATTCTTAGTATTACTATGCTCCCGTCGAATCTCGACGGGTTACTCACTAGTTATACTTAAAATTACATTTCACTCGTTACAAATACATGACGACAATAAAATTTCAAATACACAAACTTAAAAATTGCATATTCAATTATTACTTCCAAATTTTTGCCATATGTGCTCAATCAAATCATCTTTAAGAGCTTTGTGAGCTTCTCTATTGCTAAGTTGTGCCCTTTTAGGAATTGTTTATGTTTGTTCAACATTTTGAAATAAATTTCGGGATAAATTTTGAGATCTTTGGACATTTGCTGATATAGGAATCTGAGAGAAATTTGGAGAAATTTGAGAGCGTGGATAGTTTTCAAAATTATCAAAATTCTGGGTGTTTGTCAAATTTTGAGAACAATATTATGGGTTTGAATAATTTTGAGAGTTGAGAAATTCTTGAGAATTGGGGTATTCTTGAGAGTTTGAATCAAATGAAAATTTTGGATCTATGAGAACAGTGAGAAATTAGGAAAAAAAAGAAAGATAGATAGAATGATATGTTGATAGAGGAAAAGAGAATGGTTTGTGCACCAAACTATAGCAATATTAGACTCTATTTATAGAAGATGAATAAATATGAATTTTAATTTGGTTTATTTTTTTATTTTACTAAAATTTAAATAAAATTATAAATGAAATAAAATCTATGCATATAAAAGATATTAATTGCAAATGGCCACCAACAAACAAGTGACAAGTGTCCCACCAACTTTGCTTATTTCCCCAATTTTGAGATTGTGATCACGTTCTGTGAACCGAACGGATCGTCAATCTTTTTTTTTTTTTTTTTTTTTTTTGCAAACTCTTTTGTCTTTTTCCAACGATCTTGGTGGGAGGTCGCTGATAAAGATGGTCATCTTATCTTCTTTTCTATCAAACTATTCTTCCACGGTTCTCTCTTCTTCTCCATCAAGATATTCTTCTGGTGTGACTATGAATTCTTTCTTTTATTTTTATTCCTATTTGTAAGGATTTTAAGGCCCAAACACAATTGCTAGATTGATAAAGATGAAAGCACAAAATAACACAATAGCAAGAACGAAACAAAATTGAAAAATAGATGAACACAAGAGATTTACGTGGTTCACCAACTTGGCTACGTCCACGGGCGACGGAGAATCAATTCACTATAATCAAGAAGAGTACAAGGAGAATCAAGGTGAAAACCTTTCACACAATCTCACAATCTCTCACAATAGTGAATAACCTAGCTTTTCTATCAATCTCTCTCTCTACAAGGCTTCCAAGTCACAAGAATAGGTCTGAAGGCTTGTCTATATTTATACACGAAATATAGACCCAACCCTAGAAGAATAGGAGTCCAAATCACAGCCAAAATCTGTTTCCAAATCGATTCAAGAATCCCAATCCCGACACTGTGGGCGACCGCCCAAACCCGAAGTGGGCGACCGCCCAAGTCATCAGACTGTTGGACCTTTGGATCAGCAATGTGGGCGACCGCCCATAACCCAAGTGGGCGACCGCCCAGACCTCCTGTCTGGTTTTCTTCTCCGTTGCAAGACCAAATCAACCCGAATTGAGAGTCACCCTCAACAATTCTCCACCTTGATGATCAATTCCAAAAAGCTAGTAAACCAAGAGAGCATCTCTATCTACGTCGCCCCGCCCCTACGGGCATCAATGACTAGTAACACCAACTAAGTCCAAGAACTTCTTGAACTTAGCAATCGAAACCTTCGAACCCGGCTTTGTCAACATGACCGCCTCCGTTATAGTCATAACATACCCAATACAACCATCACGCTTCTTGCCATACACAATGCACACACAAGCATTTGAATATGGAACACAATCTTTAGACTTGGGACTATCTAAAGAATATAACTATTTCACCTGGTAAGCATCATTGATATCTATTGTAGTCACAAGAATGCCATCGACATAAACAAGATAACTCAATGTGCCATCACTACAAACCATCAAGTAAACACAACAATCATATCCACTTCTAGCATAACCATGGGTAACAATAAAAGTGTCGAACCTTTTATAACACTGTCGAGTTGACTGCTCCAATTCATACAATGACCTCTCTAACAGGCAAACATGATCCTTACCCTCAACAACAAACCCTTCAGGCCGGCGCATGTAGATCTCCACCTCAAACTCTAGATCCTGCATCGCCACAATGCTCAACAAGTTGTGAATAGATAAGTGTCTAACAACCGGTGAAACAAAATCATTGTAGTCTACCCCAAACATTGGAGTACCATCTCTGAACTTGTAGATCCACTTGCGACTGACTAACACCTTCTTTGGTGGTGATCTAACAAATTCCCATGTCTGACTTTTAATAAGAGATACCATCTCTTCTTTCACAACGACCGACAACATAGCAGATTTATCACACGATATAACTTCATTGAAAAAAATTAATTTATGCATACTTACTATTTTCGCAGCGGACAATGCATAAGTCACCATATCCTCCAAACCATATCGAAATCTACCAAAAACAATGGTAGTCTCCACCTGCTTGTTGGTCTCCTCCTCTTGAACTAGAGCATCAATTGGAGTCGCTTCATCAGACACATCATTGACATCTAAGTCAAGTTCCACCACTTCTTTATCATCTCCGGCTAACTCCACCTGTTTATATATTCGTTCTGCAGAACACTTTTTCCCACGGAGAAGTAGAGCAACATCTCTACATGTCAGGAACTTAGATGCCACCGGATTCCATGACCGGAATCCCTTCACTCCAGTAGTATACCCAACAAAGGAACATCCTTTGTCCCTTGGATCCAATTTGTTGTTCACACATGCATACAAGGGACACCCAAAAATACACAATCTTGAGTAATCTCCTAGAGAGCCTGACCACATCTCCACTAGAGTCTTAATCCCAATACAAGAATTTAGAGAATGATTAGCCCAGTGAGCAGTCATCCTAATCGCCTCCACACAAAATTCTGTACCCAACAATGCCTGTGACAACAAATACCAAGCCTTTTCTGTCATCCCATTCAAGCCAATGTGACCCAATGTCATGTCCCATGATTGAGTAACCTCCGCCTCAACCATTGACCCCGTTGCAATAGACACATCACCAACAACCGTAGACCCAAGAAGCTTGTACAATGTCCCCACTTTCTTTCCCTTCAATGCCACCAAGTCACCTTTAATAGCCAATAATTCGCCATTCGCAATGGACAAACTATACCCAAGGCTATCCAAGGTGCCTAGAGAAATCAGGTTCTTCTTCAATTCAGGAACATACCTGACATTCTGTAATTTCCGCACTACTCCATCAAACATCTTAACCTTAATAGTCCCAATACCAATAACCTTGCATGCAGAATTATTCCCCAACAAAACTACTCCGCCGGCAGCCTTATATGAACAAAACCATGCCCGGTTGGGACTAATATGATAAGAACAACCCGAATCCAAAATCCAACTATCACGAATTTCGGTATCCGGATCACAAGCAGTAAGTACATCACAGTCACTGTCATCACTAGTGTGTTTAAACACCACTCCATCTTCACCCTTTGCCTTTGCGGTTGTATCCTCTTGGTTTGGACAAAACCTTCTAATGTGCCCCTTTTCTTTGCAACCATGACATATCACATTCTTTTGCCATTCACTTGAACCAGATTGACCCTTCCTTGACTTTCTGCCGCTTCTAGCTACTAACCCATCACCTTGAGATTCAGCACTTGTTGAGGTCAAGTGCGTCTCAATAACTTCTCGTTGTAGTAGAGCGTTCTTGATCTCTTCCAAATAGATCTCATCCTTGCCATACAACACTATCTCTCTAAAGTGCATGTATTCCGGAGGTAGAGAACAAAGAAATTTTACCGCCAATTGCTCATCATCAATCACGACATCGACATTCTTCAAGTCCATGCCCAAGCCATCAAACTCATCAAGATGTTTCTCCAAAGACTGACCTGTTTTGAGTTTACACTCCTCGAGTTTCTTCAATAGTAGCAACCTGTTACTAATACTCTTAGTCATGTACAATTGCTCAAGCCTAAGCCAAAGCGCTGCCGCAGTCTTCTCACTCACAACCTCCCTCAATACCTCATCTTTGAGACTCAAGTGTAAGAGAGATAAAGCCTTCTCGTCCATATCATCAAATTGTTCATCCGTCAAGCTTGCCGGTTTCCTCGCCTTCCCAAGCAAAACCTTGACACAATTTTTACCCACCAAGATTGCTCGCATCTTCACTTGCCATAAACCAAAATTGACCTTGCGGTCAAATTTCTCAATTTCGTACTTCCCTGACATCGTTACCAATAAGCAATACAAGATCCACAAACCAGAAGCTCTAGATACCAATTGTAAGGATTTTAAGGCCCAAACACAATTTCTAGATTGATAAAGATGAAAGCACAATATAACACAATAGCAAGAACGAAACAAAATTGAAAAATAAATGAACACAAGAGATTTACGTGGTTCACCAACTTGGCTACGTCCACGGGCGACGGAGAATCAATTCACTATAATCAAGAAGAGTACAAGGAGAATCAAGGTGAAAACCTTTCACACAATCTCACAATCTCTCACAATAGTGAATAACCTAGGTTTTCTATCAATCTCTATCTCTACAAGGCTTCCAAGTCACAAGAATAGGTCTGAAGGCTTGTCTATATTTATACACGAAATATAGACCCAACCCTTGAAGAATAGGAGTCCAAATCACAGTCAAAATCTGTTTCCAAATCGATTCAGGAATCCCAATCCCGACACTGTGGGCGACCGCCCAAACCCGAAGTGGGCGACCGCCTAAGTCATCAAACTGTTGGACCTTTGGATCAGCAATGTGGGCGACCGCCCAGACCTCCTGTCTGGTTTTCTTCTCCGTTGCAAGACCAAATCAACCCGAATTGAGAGTCACCCTCAACACTATTCTTATATTTGTTCAAGTACATTTTGTATTGAATGTTCATTATGTCTTATATTCTACATTAAATGACAAAAAATTTCACCCAAGCTTTGTGCAGGAATCTTTGGTTAATAGAGTGAAGAGGAAAACATTAAATTGAGACTAAAATATAGACATTGGTAAGTTTCTCTCTCTTGTAGTTTTTATTGAATCGTCAAACTAACTCATCATAGAAATTTCATTGCTTCAGTGAAAGACTATACTCCCTCCATCCTAAATTTATGGTTACTTTTGGTCGAATCTAATTAAAATTTAATTAATATTTTATGTTAAACTATTGTTCTTCATAAAAATTTAAAATAATTATTAAATCACCAATAGAAGCATTATCAATAAATATTTTAATTTTTTTTATAGAAATTAATAGTTCAGTATAAAATGTTAGTTAAAGTATAAATAGGTTTGACCAAAAGTAACCGTAAATAGAAAGAGTATTATCTATATTGATTTATTTATTTTTCTTTAGGGATGGCCATTCAAAGAGTCTCTTAAATGATGCATAACTGTAGCCTTCGTCAAGATCAAAAGTTCAAGATTTTTTTGAGGAAAAAAGTATGCCTTTGTGTTGTACACAATAATATGAAAAAAGTGCACTTAGTCAACTTAATGGGTGATAGATTTGCTCCATGTATGATCGGAGAGGCCGTCTCTTGTACAACCGTCGTATGACGGCGCCGAGCCGAGCCATTTTTATTTTTATTTTTTATTTTTTTTTTGCCACCCCAACTTTTTTTCCTCTAACAAAAGTAACATTTATTATAACGAAATGTAACAATTTTTTTATTCAAATGTAACATTTTTTTAAAAAAAAATGTATCACAATTTTGCTGCAATAGATAAAGATAACATAAAGATTGACAACTAAACTAATGTAACACTTTTTTATAAAGGAATGTAACACTCATTTTTTCAAATGTAACACTTTTTTCTCCGAAAATTAACATAGGATTGACAACTAAACTAATGTTACATTTTATAAAAAATAAATGTAACATTTTTTTCTCAATTGTAACAGTTTATATTCTTAAATGTAACATTATATATGAAATGTAACAATTTTTTATTGAGAAAGTAACAATTGAAATGCAAACCCAATTTTTTTTTTGTAAAACTACTGTTACCTTTAACAGTAGAAAGTGTTACTTTTTGAAGATGAAAGTGTTACTTTTATCAGAACAGAGTGTTACATGTTAGCTGATGAGCAACTCAAACTTTTTGTGTGTAAAAAAATATGTTTTTTAAAAAAAAAAAAAATCAAACCATGTCATGACTATGTAGTTTTATTCGTCTCGTCGAGACGAACAAAACGGTATTTTTAATTTTTTTTCTGCGTTATACATCTCAAGATATAGCATTTTAAAGTTATTGAGGTTTTTTTTTAAAGATTCTTATATTTACTAATATAAAAATGATTTGAGCATTCTAATATAACCAGAAATCTAACAGCAATTACATTAAATAAATTCTAATTAATTATCAAATCAAATCTTATCATAAATATAAACTTACTCAAATTATAATTCTTCTAAAGCTTACTATTATAACGTCATTCATAAAATTAACTGAATCTCATGAAAAAAATAGGTATTTGATTATTAATCTAAAATGAAATAAAATCTAAATTTTATATGTTTTAATTATTCCACTAATTTTTTTTTCAAAATTTTCAATCAAGTTATCTTAAATAACCAAAATAATATTGTTGGTTTGGGAAGTTAAGGCCCTTCACATAAAACCCAAAACGAGGTAGAATCTGATTGCGCTATAGGCAGAAAACAAATATAGTGTGGAAATTCATAATTCGTGGGTATAAAATGGATATCTGGGCACAAATTGTAATTTATATGAGCTATAATTAGATTAAAAGTTACCTAAAATACAACAAAAATTATCTAAATATGTACATGTTTTATAATATACAAAAAATAATCTCACTATCATAATTAACTGAATATCTCAAAACAAGTTTTCTTAGTGCACATTAGACCTTCTCTCAATTAAAATAGTAAAATGCTGACACTAGGGAGGCATATCTATTTTTATGAAACAAATTTATGTATTTAGTTTCACTAGAATAATCAAACCCTATTGTGGCTTGGTAAAACTATAATACTATTGGGTGTTCTGTAGTGTATTGCCTTCCTTTCAAATTATTTTACTTCAAATTTTTTTACTTAAGTTATTATCGTAGTGTTTATTATTTTCATATCTACAGTATTTTTAAATAATACATACGTAAGTGCAGTTAGTTTTTTAGTGAATCTTTAAACTGGAAAATTTCAAAATAAAAACCAAATCATATAGTATTATGTGTTTGAGCCATCTTAAATAAGATATCACTACTTTTTTTTTTTTTTTTTTTTTGACAATGTCCACGCCATAAGGATGCGAGGAGAGGGATCGAACCCTAGCGCTCACCGAGTGTGAAGCTTGGCTTTACCACTGGGCCACTCCTTTGGGGACAATTAAGATATCACTACTAGAAATATATCTTTTGCAACCTATTTATTTGGGACAACAATGTTTAATAGTCTTCGTTTAAACACTTTTTAAGACAATTTTTTTTTTTAATAGTCCCTAATTTGAAAGCATTTCTCTAATACTCTGTTTCGGGAAATCATTTTCTAATGGTCCGTATGTTAACATACTATTATATTTTATATCAGGAACTATAATTGTTGTCTCTAATGTATTATGCTATTTACTTAATGGGACACCTAATTCGTTCTCGTGTTGTCTTGAATTCAATCAGTGACAATATTGGATACTACTACCTCCTTCATCCTTAGGAAGAGTCAGTTGCTTTTAGGATGTGTGATAAGCCGTTAAGAAAAGTCACTTAAGATATCTGTTAGGTTTAGTTAGAGTCTTGACTCCCCGGTGAATGCCATGTGGTGACCATTCTGAGTCCATTGTCAGTTTTTCTTAATAAGATTATTACCATTATTGCCTTGTCAAAAGTGTGCATAAAAAAATGTGTGTGAGTCTTTCACTCAAAACAAAAGTGTGCTTTTCCAAAAAAGAAAATGGAGATCAAGTTTTCTTAAAATAAAAGATCATGTTTTTCTTAAAAAGGCTAATCCGCTAATGAAGCATTCTTCTCAAATCATGGTTATAATTTCACCTTGGGGTTTAATATGCTAAAGTCCTTGAATTCGCGGTTCTGTCCATTGGAAACATTGACCAAGGACCCCACATCTGAATTGGCATCCGAGACAACCATCCACATGAACAACAAGGAGAGGCCCGTGCTTCGAAAGCCCAAAGGTGGCTACATCAAATGGAGATCCGTACCTTCGTCGAGTGCCACACACGAAGGCTACGCACCTTGAAAGGAAATCACCAAAAGGAGATGGCCAAAGCAAACTCCCAACTCATGAGTAGGAGAATCCGGCAATTACAACGACAAGCCAAATGGAGACCTCGCGACATCTTTCCCGATGATATGGAACCCGAGTTCCCCGTGGAAGACATGGAATATGCCGCCGACAACCCCTCCAACAATATCGTACCATGCTCTTGGAGCTTGCTTAAGTCCATACAAAGCTTTCTGAAGTTTGAAGACATGATTTGGAAAACTGCTATCTTCAAACCCCGGGGGTTGAGCTACGTAGACCGTCTCTTGGAGTTCACCGTTGAGAAATGCGCTCTTTACATCCATTTGATAAAGCTTGAATTTCTTGTGAGAGGCATAAGCTAAGAAAATTCTTATAACTTCAAGTCTTTCCACAGGCGCAAACGTTTCATCGTAGTCGATTCTTTCTTCTTGCCTATAGCCTTGCGCAACCAACCTTGCTTTGTTTCTGGTGATGCTTCCATTCTCATCCATCTTGTTTCTGAATACCCATTTTGTACCAATAACTCCTTGGTCATGAGGTCTGGGTACCAAAGTCCAAACCTTGCAGCGCTCAAATTGGTTAAGCTCTTCTTGCATAGCAGTAACCCAGCTTGAATCTTGGAGCGCTTCATCAATCTTCTTTGGTTTGATTTGGGAGATAAAAGAGTGATACTCATCATCAAAGTTTGATGCTCTCCTAGTACGAACCCCTACATTGAGATCACCAATGATGTTTTATGTTGGATGATCTCTAACTTCACGAACCTCAGAAGGTAAGTTAGGTTGAGTAGTAGGAATACGAAGATCTTCAATGGGTATATTTGCTCCAGCATCAAAGTCATCGAAAGTGATTTGCTGAAGCAGAGAAACATCATGCGCAGGAGGAGGTGTTTGCGCATCAGGAGTTGCAACTTCTGGCGCAGCATCGGGTGTATGCGCATGAGATGGACTTGCTTGATTTTGACTTTGATTAACTTGATTATCAATCTACGCAGGTGCAGTTTGAGGCTGCGTACCTGTTTCATCATTCTCAGCAGAATCATTAGAATCATTTGGAGCCAAATGTGGCTCAAGGAGAGAATGCTCATCAAAAGTAACATGTACAGATTCTACAATTACTAGAGTAGTTATATTAAAAACACGAAAAGCTTTAGAGTGTTTGGCATACCCAAAGAAAATACCTTCATCTGCTTTGGCGTCGAATTTACCTCTATGATCTTTTCCATTGTAGAGGATATAGCATTTGTAGCCAAAAATCTTGAAGAAAGCAACGTTGGGCGCTCTTCCTCTCCATAGCCCATATGGAGTCTTGTTATAGGCTTTGTTGATGAGGGATCTATTCTGAGTAAAGCAAGCAGTGTTGACAGCTTCGCTCCAAAAATACTTAGGCAGCTTTGCTTCTGCTATCATTGTTTTTCCAGCCTCAATCAACGTGCGATTCTTTCTTTCCACAACGCCATTTTGTTGAGGAACTCCAGCAGCAGAGAAATTGTGATCAATTCCATGGTCATCGCAGTATTGAGCAACACCGTTATTCTTGAATTCAGTTCCGTTGTCTGATCTAACGCTTACAATGTCGTCTTTTTTTTCTAGTTTGGAGTCTTCAAAAGAGAGCAGTCAAGATATCATAGCAGTCATCTTTGGATATCATCATTTCGACCCATGTATATCTTGAGTAGTCATCCATCACAACTAAAGTATATTTGTTTCCTCCAATGCTCGCGGTGGTGACCGGTCCAAACAAGTCCATGTGAAGCAGTTGTAAACATTTGGAAGTTGAGGAGGCAATCTTGCTGGAGAAAGACTTCTTAGGTTGTTTACCGAGCTGGCATGCTGCGCATTTTCTATCATGATGGTCAGCTACTTTAGGAATCCCTTTGACAAGATTTTCCCTTCCTAGCTTAGCCAAATATTTGAAGTTCAAATGACTTAAGCGCTTATGCCATAGCCAGCTGCTTTCACTTACATTCTTTGCTACAAAACAGATATTAGTGATAGAATCTATAGCAGTAAGATCAATAATGTAAACATTAGTCTTACGAGTCCCTGTGAGCAAAGTTAGTCCGGATATGCCATCTTTGATGTAGCAATGCGTTGCAGTGAAGTGACATTCCAAACCTTTATCGCAGAATTGTGATATGGAGAGCAGGTTGTGCTTGAGTCCTTCTACGAGCGCAACTTTCTCAGTGCACACTTTATCTTTTCTGATTCTTCCATATCCAACTATGTGCCCTTTGTTGTTGTCTCCAAAAGTTACAGAGGGACCTCTTCCTTCATGCACATCTTCAAGAGCGGTGACATCTCCAGTCATGTGTCTAGAACATCCACTGTCGAGGTACCATATATGCGCTGTGAAGAGTGCGCAGTGAAGGAGGAGACCTGAAAAATAGACATTAAAAACGCAGGTCCCCTTTATTCTTGGGTCCTAGAGTTAGCAACTTTTGACAACCCACTCATGTCTAACCTTAGGATTTTTACGTCCCTTGGCATTAGGAACAAATCGCAAAAGGCATTCTGCAGCCTTGTGACCTAAACCATCACACACAACACAATGATGTAAGCCACTTATAGATTGGGTTTTTACAAACTCTTTACTATTCTTTGGCTTAGCATTCTTAACTGGAGCAGTCGAACTTGCTTTGACAAACACCATTTTCTGAGGTTTGGGGGCGCTTTTCTTAAGAATGCGCATCTGGCATTGAGGTGCATGGCTTTCATGCGCATGGCCCTTGTACGCTGATTTGACATTCGAAGGTGAAGCGCAGCCATAATCAGGAAATGCGTTATCAAGCGCAGGTTCAACTTTAGCCTTACCCTTGGCTTTCCCAGTTTGCTTCTTTGGGTAGACATAATGGAAATTTCGTCTCTGGACTTTCTCCTGTCCTTTACCCATTGAAGCAGAATGCTTTGCTTTAGGAATTTCAATAGTTTGCTGGGGTGTAAATTCCTTTTCATTTTCAGAGCAAACTGCGCATTTAAAGTTATCACTAGTTGAGAACCCCAAGCCTTCCTTATCTCCACTAGCTTTTTGGGATTCTAGAATTTGATCCATAGTGACACGAGATTTGGTCCACTCATCGGTGATCTTTGTGAGATCAGCAACTTGAGCAGCCAATTCTTCGTTTCTTACTTTAAATAGCGCATTTTGATCTGTTAGAAAACGGTTCTTTTCAGTAAGAGGAGTCATGCTATTAATCTGCTCCTTAAGGAGGGTGTTTTCAGATTTTAAAAGAGATTTCTCCGTCTTAAGCTGTGAAATTTCTCCAATTGATAAGTCCACTGCTTCTTTCATAGAATTGAATTTCTTGATTACCTTTTCAGCTTGCTGAAAAATAGACTCGCGCTCAACAGCAGAGTCATCCTTTTCTATTATAATTTCAGCAGGAATTTCAAGAGATTATTTGCGCGGAGGCGCAGCTACAATTTTCTTTGATAGGTCTGCCCTGGCAAATAAGTACTTGCCATTCTGTCTGCTTGGAGTCAGATGTCCCATTTCCACCAGTTCTGTGATAGTGGGACCTTTCTTCTGAATTGTCCTTGGCGCAGCCTTTGTGTCTGTATCGGGATCATTGTCTGAATCGCTATCAGCATCAGCATTGGCCACCAAGCAGAGCATTCCATCCTCAGAGTCATCATCATCACTGTCTTCAGTGTCAGTCTCTATCCAAGTCTTCAGTTCCTTTTCTGCGCAGTCTTCTTCAGCAATCATTCTGCGCTGCTTTGATGATCTATGCGTAGTATTCCTCTTCATGTACTCAAATTTTGGAGTAGGGCATTTTGAAGCAAAATGACCAGGCTTTCTACCAATCTAGGAAATCTTCAATCCCCATGGTTCCATAGAAATAAGGAATATCGGCCTTAATTCTATAATCATGGCGGGGTCGATTATTACCCTGATCTGGTTCCTCATCATGAATAACCTCTTCTTCGGAACTGGACTCTTCATCATCCCGATTCTCTGCCCGTTGAGGACGTCGAACTGGATCTCGATCTGGATCAACCCTGTCTCTCTCACCCCTACGGTTCTGATTAACATTCTGACCCTGTTGAGCAGCCACCACCGCGGCAATCTGCGTTGTTAAGGCAGCGATAGCGGTGGTAATTCCATCGATATCCGCCTTTGTAGCCTGATCTCCCATAATGATTCAGTGATGCAAAAGACAGGATATGGCCTGCTCTGATGCCAACTGACGCAGCATGGAAGCGATATTATTCGTGATTAGCGCACCAAACACAAGAGTTCACGAGCGATGAACCCTAGAACACAATAAATCTGGAATCCACCAGAAAAGAGAAGAAAATCTCCTTGAACAAAGTTCAATTGATAAATAAAAGTTGTAACCCTAAAACAATGAAAGAAAAGAGTATTTATACTCCTAACAAAATAACATAACCTAAACAAAACAATAATCCCGAAATTAACCTAAGTCTGCGGGTAAAACAGCCAAAAACGTAAACAGGTAATATTCTGCCCGACAACCAAGCGGGCGCTTGGCTTCAATCAGGCTGGCGCTCGCGTTGAACAGAAACCATCAGCCGGAAACAATACCAAGTAAGCGGGCGCTTGGGAGGCTACAGGCGGGCGCCTGGAATGCGCGCCTGGAATGCTGCTTGCGCGCTGGTCGGGTCTCCTCCTACATCATTATCTCTATAACAATGAAGCTATGATTTAACACATTGGTCTTTCTCAAGGGCCTAGGGCATAATATCCAACAGAAACAAGGAGGATGACCTTTTTATTTATAGTTGTTTGATAACTTAGTCATAAGTCTAAGAGGTGTAAGTTTGGTAGGAGTCAAGATCTTTATTTTTAAGGGTTTAGGGATGTATGAAATCACTAGGAAGTCTCCTAGTTAGTTAATTCCCAGATTAGGAAATTTGGTGGAGAGAGAGATTGAAACAGAGAAGAAAACAAAATCAAACTCGAAGACTGAGGGAGATGTCTCGTGCGAGACATCCAGTACAAAAGTACTATTTTTCCCCTCTCAGTTGTTACGTTATTCAGTTAAGCTCAGAACTAACGAGATTAGTTAGAAACTTAACAAAACATGACAAAACTAACGAGTTTTCATCCAAACACAAAGGCGAGACACAATAGTAGCGCAATCATGATTGTTTGTTCAAAATGGGGTGTCTACCAATAACTAACACTTCTTTTTAAACGCACGATGATAGTTTTGTAAATAAATGATACTTATGAACACAACACCACACCACTGGCACTCTTCAACACATGAACTGACACTCTTAACACATGAATTCACACTCTTTAACACATAAATTGACACTCAATAATACATGGATTTGCACACAATAACACATGATTTGGTACTCATTAGCACATGAGCTGGCAATTTTAAACACTAAGTAACACTCTTAAACACCACAAATGACACTTTATTTAAACAGTATCACTTGCACTCTCGTTAAACACATGTACTCACACATAATAACACATGAACTGACACTCTTAACACTACAACTGACCTTTTTAAACACTATTACTGACACTCTTAAAACATCTGATTGACACTCAATAATACATGAACCGAGACTTTTGAACACTATAACTGATAGTTTTAAATATACTGGCACCACGCGTTGTTTCACTTACTTACAAAAATGCCACCATGCGAAATTTTCTTTATTTACAAAATTTCCACGGTGCATTTGTAAAACTCGCTTTTCTTTTAAGTGTTGGTATAATTTTTGTAAAACGCAAAATAATGGGAGTAATAATTTCAAGCTTTCCTTGGGTTGTCTGTCTCTAAGATAGTATTTGGTTGGATGGAAAGTGAAGGAAAAGGGGGGAATGGAATGAAGAATTTCCTTTGATTTTTTTCATTCCCATGTTTGGTTCATTTTTACCAAAATTTTCCCATTCCCAAAGGAATGAAAATCCATTCTTTCCAAATTTGGAAGGAAAAGATTCCATTCCATTAGAAAAGTTTTGAACAAATTTTTAAGACCAAAATACCCCCCTCAAACACAAAAAAAAAAAAAAAAAACCTCTTCCCCTGCCAAAAAAAGTTTTAACAGTTTTTATAACTCCTCTTCCCCACCCCCACCCCCCCCCCCCAATTTTTTTTTTAATCATTACAGTTTTTTTTTTTACTTATTAATCATTACAGTTTTTTAACTCCCCTACGCCACCCCACCCCCACCCTACCTACCCACCCACCCCAACACCCCCCCCCCAAATTTTTTTTAATCATTACAGTTTTTTTTTACTCATTAATCATTACAGTTTTTTAACTCCCCTACCCCACCCCACCCCCACCCCAAAAAAAAAAAAAAAAAAAATTAATCATTACAGTTTTTTTTTACTCATTAATCATTACAGTTTTTTAACTCCCTACCCCACCCCCACCCCCACCCCAATTTTTTTTTTTAATCATTACAGTTTTTTTTTACTCATTAATTATTACAGTTTTTTTAACTCCCCTACCCCACCCTACCCACCCACCCCCACCCCAATTTTTTTTTTTTTTAATCATTACAGTTGTTTTTTTTTACTTATTAATCATTACAGTTTTTAACTCCCCACCCTACCCACCCACCCACCCCCCACCCCCCTCAAAAAAAATTTTAATCATTGCAGTTTTTTTTTAACTCCCCTACCCCACCCCATCCCCCCCTCCCAACAAAAAAAAAAATAATAATAATATTTAATCATTACAGTTTTTTTTTACTCATTAATTTTTTGAAAGAAGGGTAAATTGGACATTTTATATGTTTCCATTCCATTACTATAATTTGTATTTTCAAACCAAACATGATTGTTGAAGGAATTCCATTTCATTCCATGGCAACCAAACATGAGGTTTGACCACTTTATATTCCTTTCCAATTCATTTTCCATTGACCATTCCATTCCTTCATTTTTTTTCTCCTGCCGAACCAAACGCCCCCCTAAAAGTCCAAACAGTACTTTTATTTGCGAGAACTTTTAGACTTCATTCTTAAGCGCGAGTATTATATTCAGAGGTTGCCTTTCCATTCCGGTAGACACAGACCAGTTCACATGGCGACCGAAAGAGACGAGCCGTTAACTCCGGCCGGCCGCCTCTTCATCCAGCCGAAAACTAGCCAAATCATCAACTGCCTTATCGGCTCCAGAAAGCCCTGGAACATCGACCGCGACATTTTCCGATCCGCCATATCCAATTCCGTAATGATCAAACACCCAAGATTCACCTCTCTCATGGTCGTTGACCGTCACGGCCGCGAACACTGGAGGAAGACCGTCGTCAACGTCGACGATCACATCATCGTCCGGAACGACCGCGTTTCTGACAAAGACGACGACGATGACGCCGTGAATGATTACTTGGCCGATTTAAGCGTTTCCACGCCGCTCAGCACCGAGAAACCGTTGTGGGAAGTCCACCTTCTGTTGGCCCACAACTGCCTCGTCATGCGTATTCACCACGCGCTGGGAGATGGGATTTCGCTCATGTCGTTGCTGCTGACGTGTTGCCGGAAGGTCGACGATCCGGAGAAGATGCCGACTATTAGTCCGGTGAGCTCTTCTAAATCGTCGCCGGGAAGTAGACGTCGGAGAGTTGGGGTGTTATCGAAAGCTGTGAAGATGGTGTGGTTTACGTTGGTGTACGTGTTGGAATTATTGATGAGGGGATTATGGAAGAGTGACGAGAAGACCGCCGTGAGCGGCGGAGATGGGGTGGAGTTGTGGCCAAGGAAATTGGCTACTGCACGTTTTCGGCTCGACGACATGAAGATAGTCAAGAAAGCCGGCGTTGACGCGGTAAGTTTAAATTCCCTTTCCTTCTATAACTGAATCTCTTTTATTTTTTTTCCTTAGTATTTCTAATTTTGGTAATACATTTTCGTGAAATTTGTAGTCCAGATTTAGCTAGTCCACAATTACTCTATACACGGTTTTAAGGTTTTTAGTTTACTTTGACTTCACATGCTTATTAAGAAACTTAGGTAAATTTAAATTAAGAAACTAGTGTGTGAAGGATATAATTGTCCATTCATAAAGCAAGTGGGTGAAAAGTAAAGAGGTGGTCTCCCATGAGAACAAGGGGATCCGTTTCATGCATGAGACGGGTCGCCCCATGACCCATGGGTCAAACCCGCCACGTGGCAGCCTCCCAGAGCTCCAATTTTTTTTTTTTTTTTAGTTTTTATATTATTTTTTCGGCTTTTCCGTCGTTGACCAAAAGTAATAGTTACCATAACTTAATGTAATGACTGAATACATATAAAGTAATATTGTTCATAAGTAAACGTAACACCTGTTTTACAAAAACAAAAGCTCGTTTTACCCATTTTTTTCAAATGTAATACTAACTATAATTACATGTAACCCAAGCAATATCTAAATGTAATTATCATTTATACTGAAATATAATAATGCTTTTGCAAAAATGTAAAATATTGTGTATTTTGATTTAATTTTTTGAAAATTAACAACTCATATATATGAATGTAATTGTTTGTACAAGTAAATGTAACACTTTAATAAAAGAAATTATAACATATTTCTATATATAATGTAATACTTTTACATGTAACACTAATCCAGTGTTTTTAGCTCTAAAAATGTAAATGGTTGAATTATTACTTTAGTTGTAATAAGTATTACTTTTGGCAAACGAAGAAAACATAAAAAAAAACACTGTTACTTTTCTATATATATGTATTACTTTTATGTATACAAACTGTTACTTTATATGTATACAGTCATTACATTATGTTATAGTAACTATTACTTTTGACAAACTGAAAAAAAAAAACCAAAAAAAAAAAAAATCAAAAAAAAAATATATAAATAAAAATTTGGGCCTATGAGAGGCTGGCACGTGGTAGGGTCGCCCTTGAGTCCTGGAGCCAAAAAAAAAATTGGGCCTATAAGAAGTTGCCACTTGGCATGGGTTGCCCCTTGGGTCATGGAGCCGGTTCAATGGCCGGGTTATGGGTTGGGTTTTGGGTCGAAATGACCCGTCTCATGGATGAGACGGGTATGTGTATTCTCACTTGAGTCTTTGTCAAAAGTAAATTGGTAAGTGATGTTTTTTTTTATAATATATGAACTTTATGAGGACAAAGATGTCCAAAACACTATTCATCCTTTGTCATTTAAGGAATAAACAATTAAAAACTTTAAAGAAAGTAAGAATCTTAAACTTGGACGGAATGAATAAATCAAATTTGCATTTGATTCAAGATAAAATTGATGGTAATTCTTTTGGAGTAGGTTTAGGGGGAAACTAGTTTCTTTATAAGTTATAGAAACTCTACTTTCTAATATTAGTATTACCCTTAAACCCTAAACCTTAAACTCTCAACCTTAAGCCCTAAACTTTAAGCCCTATAAAAACGATACTAACTTTGTCCCTAAGTGAGTGTCCAAATTTAATTTTAAGGAATATCTGAAAATCTCAACCCTTTGTACAATTTGGTGGCAAAGATTCATATATAATCTTGTAATCTCCTTTCAAAACATTTAGTTTTGCACGTATAAAGAGCCCTGTGAAAAAAATTCAAAAAAAAAACATTTAGAAACAAAGTTATGTTAAAAAAGACACTCATTTTGGGATTAAGATTTTTTTGAAAATGAACACTCATTTAGGGAGAGAGAGAGTACTTTTTATAACTTATGATGTAGTAACTAGTAGGGGTGATCATGGTCCGGTCTGGTCCATTTTTTGGCAAAATATCACAGAACCAGAACCGGAACCAATATTCTGGTTCTCTAAAACTTTGGAACCGGAACCAAACCAATACTTGTGAGAACCAACACACTGGTTCTGGTTCTACTGGTCTGGTCTGGTCCGGTTCTAAAATTTATTAATCATTTGAAGTTTATTTCTTTTCACTTTCTTAACTCACTACATTGACAAGATCAAGCACAAATATAAACTTAATATTAATTATAAATCAAGATAAAACCCCCAAAAAACTGAAGTACCATCAAATTATACGACCAATGGTCTAAATTCACAAAATATAATCACTATAGTATTAAATATTACAACTATTGCTTAACAAGCAAAAAGAAACATATATTGATTATCTTACAAATAGTTACATGGGTCTTTTTTTAAAACAATTTAAATGGACCATTAAAAAATTTTAATACAAAAGTAAGTATATAATTTTACTATAAGATATTACATATAAAATAAATATGTAGTATATGTGCTCAACTGGTCCGGTCCGGTTCTAAATCATAATTAATTTTAGCAAGAACTAGGACCGAACCAATATACTGGTTCTATAATATTTTGGAACCGGAACCAAACCGTATGTCTTGGTCTGGTCCGATTTTTGCTGGTTTGGTCCGGTTCTTTTGGTCCGGTCTGGTTCCAAAATTTTTTTGCTCACCCCTAGTAACTAGTTTGCCCCAATATTTTCTTATTCTTTTGAACATTCATTCCGAAGATAAGAGTACAATTTTTTTGTTTTAAGAATTGAAACAAAGTATCAAAATATATTGACCCAATCCTTTTTACATTAAAGGATTTCAATCAAGACAGTCAATTTAATTGCACTTTAAACAAAATATTGAGAAAAAATTAATTATATAATAGATAATTTGAGAATTGTTATCTTATCATGATTGAGATAGAAAAACTCCATAATAACTTTTAGATTTAAATTGACATAATCAATTTTATTGTAAATTATAGTGAAAATGCAATTAAAATTACTGTTTTAATTAAAAATCATGAAATTCGATATGAGACGAAAAAGCATTGAGTTTATTGGACTTACTTTAAAAATACCTCCTCCATCGCATATGATATTCATAATTACTTAAAAATGAACCGAAAAAATCATATTGAAATAAATAAAGTAATTGACTTTAGAAAACAATCTTGAAAGAAAAAAAAAAAAAAAAAAAAAAAAAAAAGTGGATAGGTGTACATCCGTACATCCAAAATATACACTGCAGCTATGCCCAACATTTACAGTTGAAATATCGTGTGGTGGTTGGGTTTTTAAGTCTTTTTGTATGGGTCCCACGTAGACGTTATTACCGACATAAACATCGTCAATCAAGCTAGCTTTACTCAAAATTGGCGAAAAGGGCGCAAAAAATAAGTTTACAAAATGATGGATACAAAATGAGGTTACGATATTTTATTGGTTGCATCGATTGTGTACCCGTCACACTCTAATTAAAAATACCAATAAAATTTTGACACATCATTTTGTAAGCCAAATTTTGTGAGATTTTCTTGTGACTTTATATTTACCTTTTTTCTTTACTCTAACAATTCAGAATGCTACTTATAATAATAGAATAAAATGTAAGAAAATTAGGGCAAGAGTAATATTAGGAGTACAAAATAGTCAGAAAAATTTATTTTTAAAATCTTAAGAATAATGATTTTATTGGTGAGTGTAGCAAGTCCACTATTCGCTGCAACTAATAAAATATCGTCAATCTATTTTGTGAGCATAGTTTTGTAACTTTATTTTGTACCCCTAACATTGCTCAAATATTTTAAATTTATTGTCCTTTTATTACTATTTAACCAAATATTTGAAAATAAGAATAGTTGTTTTCACTAAATTTTAAAAAATTATTATTGATTCATAGTTAAGAACACTATTATTAACAGTTTTTAAACTATATGTGGATAGTTTAAAAAATTGTAAATTATGACAAAATTTAATTAAGTTGACGATAAAATATCAAATTAAGATTTATTTTTGGAATAAAGAAAATATTAAATTATGAATTTTTTTAATAAAAAGTTGACTTTAGAATGTCAATGTAAGACAACTAGTACTCAAACCCGTGCCGATGGCACGGTGAAAGTATGGCCAATTTCACGCCTCCTCACCTGTTTTTCTGTACTATCGTCAATTGCTAAATATAATAATTCCACACAAAAAATTTGTTATAAGAATTAAAAATTTCATCGCACCAGAATCATACAACAAAAAGCTTGGTCGTGCACAGCCTTCGACATTGCAAGTTTTTTTTCTTAAAGCCTTCCTGTTTGTACGCTGAACTACCAGCTCTCGGCCAAGGTTCGCACCAAGCCGCCCCACCTGTCAAAAAAATCAAGCGCATTAAGGATTGGAATATGTTTTTTACTTCGTTAAGAATAAACAGATTAACACATTTTATCACCACAAAGATTGAGTAACTTAACTCTAGTGTCAGTGTGCATAAATTTGTAACCAATGAACATTGAACTGTAAGCAGCAATCAAGAAATAAAAGTCATCTAAATAGTTGTCTAATATCATTACAACCAAACATAATGATACTATGAAAAACAAAAACATAACTGAAGAGAAAAGTTCGAAGGCACTGCTGCAGGAGCGGCATGGAGTGGGAAGGTTGATCAAACGCATTGACTGCAAGAAGAGGAAATTAAGAAAGATGATGAGTGGAAGAACGAATCGAGAGGGAAAGATATGAACCTGATTACATGTAGAATAAAATTGTTAAGAATATGTACTGGGAATAGTGAGGAGTGATTTTCAAACGGCCTTTTACTCTCACCTCACTCAGATTGATCTGCAACTGCAACTGGTTAGTTGTGGTTTGGGAGAGGTAGTTTTTCATAAGGAGTTAGCGTAAACATGGAGAAAGCGTAATATCTTGAAAGGGAAGTGCAGCAAGGGTAATTGTTAGGTTAGTGTTGATCAATTGTTGGAGCTTTGTGTTAAGAGCGTTTCGTCAAACTACAGTGGAAGGGTAATATTCAGAAATTCAAATATAGGTATATGAAGAATATATATGGAAAGCGGGAGAAAGAGAAAGAAATACTCCATATATGAACAGCACTTACAAAACCAATTGTTCAATGCAGCAAAGAAGACGTGCCCCCTGCGTGTATATCGGAAGAGGCTTGAGAGAAATTGGGGAAAACCTGTTAGTTTTCTTTCCAGTAAATTGGGATAAACAAAGTCTATACGGCTAAAGTAAAAGAGCAATAGATCAATTAAAAAAAAAAAAAAAAAAAAAAAACACTTTATGATTACAATAGCAAAATTGGGTCCAATAAAGAGTTTAATCTTCTTAGTTCAAAACAAAATAAAAATGACAAAATAAGCATAAGCATATCAAAAGGTAGACTGATATTTGAGTCTGTAGCATTGCAGTCATAGAAGAACTTACGAAAAATTGATTTCAAAGGCCTTATGAACTTGGAATTAGGACTGCCAAAAGAGAAAGCAATAACATACCGTACTCCCTCCATCCAAAAATGACGATGTAATAAACTTCAGTTACCAAATAAATGTTAAATTAAACCCAACAGTCAAACACCATTACGCACGCATAGAGAAACACTTACCCTCACATCTGACCGAGCTTCTGAAAAGCCGTTCAATATAATTAAGAATGCCCCATTTCTTGCTTCAAAACACCTAAACAAAAACAGACAATGAGAGGATAGAGGGATTACAGATATAAGAGTACTATCAAGCACACTAAACCTAATTACATTAGCTTTACCATAACTTAATCTGTATTAATAGAGGGATTAGAGAAATAAGAGTAATCGCTGAACCTAAGAAAAAGTTTCAGACAAATATGTCACTTAACTATGGCTTTTTGCATTGACAATGCTTACGCAAGCAGCCCCACAAATATAATTCTGTTCAGGATGTATCCTTTAATTATACGATTTCAGGTGACTGAGGGTAAGAAATAGGTGGGTGTGGGAGGTGATTAAAACGGAGAACATGGTTGCTGGGCATATGAGGAGAAAATGGCACTAAGAGGGAGACAGAGGGAAGTTTTATACAAATTAAACTATGGAGAACATTGTAATTTTAGAATGCATAATCACACGGTCACAGAGTGAGAGAAAGAGAAAGATGAAAATTAATCCATTATCTGCAGATAATTTCCATACGACAAATTTACTTGCATTTACCCACCACCAAAAAAAATATGAAATTTTTGGGTTAGAATCAGAAATACAAAGTAAATTTCTGAGTGGATTCGATTGGTTAATAGGGGCACCAAATAATCAAAAATAAAAAGAAAATACTGCAGAAAATACACAATCAACACATAACAAAATTTAGGGCTTGAAAATTGAGAGGATTGAAACACTAACCTTGGGTGAGGAGAGTGGGATTGCGTAGGCCCTGCTCAACTGCCACGATCTGCCTCTTGCCATGATCGTTCTTTTGTATTTCTACTCAATTCTGACCACTCGCAATTGATTTCTCTCAAACCCGCGAAACCCTTGAACTGGATGTGGTTTTTACAAACGATAAAGAAGAATTTGAGGACCGGAATAACTCCCGTTCTTCAAAAGCGTGAATGCGGTGTGGGGGTTGGCTGTTGCTGAAACCGCCGTGAACTGCCGTGGGTGATATGAGTGAATCACAACCACCCTTTATGGTGGTTGAGAAAAGATCCTGACCTCTCTTTATGATTCAGTTATTTCTGCTTCCTATTGTAATATAGATTTTATCGGGATAGAGACTATATATGGAGTATAATTTTGGAAACAAGCAATTGTTTATATTCCTATTCTAATAGTATAATAAAAGAGCAATGCTAGGGGCACAAAAAGAATCACAAAATGATGGATACAAAATGAGGTGGCGATATTTTATTGGTTGCATCGATTGTGGACCCGGCACACTTTAATAAAAAACACCAATAAAATTTTGACACATCATTTTTCTAAGCCACATTGTGTGACTATTTTTTTTTTTTTTACTTTATATTTACCCATAATAAAAATATCAGTTTACTAAATACAGGGGTAATTTTGTAACCACACACATAACTAGTGGAGAAATTCCTTCCTAGTAAACTTGTCCATGAATAATTAGATGCCAGATGCTAACAATTATTTGTGGATAATTAGATGCCAGATGCTAACAATTATTTGTGGAGCAACAGAAAAAGGACGTCAACATCTCATTTTAAATGAAAGCTACTTGAGTCAATTTGCTTAATAACACGATTTTGATTTTTCTAACTTGTGATCAATTAATACATTTATATTCTTTTATAATTATATAAGTTTTTATATATAAAAATTTATTTTTATAATTATAAAAATAAATGAATTAAAGTAAGTATAATAAATACAGA
Source organism: Campanula takesimana (assembly GCA_026119855.1). Taxonomy (NCBI): domain Eukaryota; kingdom Viridiplantae; phylum Streptophyta; class Magnoliopsida; order Asterales; family Campanulaceae; genus Campanula; species Campanula takesimana. The sequence continues at coordinate 3,080,925 of JAOWBW010000005.1, forward strand.
GCTTAACATGTTAAGACCTGATACATTGCATAGATCGGTAATTTTCCCGTTCTTAAAGTACACGCTCAAAAGACAGTTTACTTAACTACTGATTATTTATAATGTATGCAGACGATTAACGACGTTCTATTTGCGGTAATATCAGCTGGGATATCTAATTACCTTGACATGCAATCCTCTAAAGGTACACTTGTTTATATACACACTCCGTTCCAAAATAAATACGTATTCATTTTTCGCTTATTTATGTGAATTAATTCACTGATCATTGATCTCGTATAGATCTAAAAGAAGGGCTCCAAATGACTGGTCTTGCCATGGTTAATCTAAGACCTCAACCAGGATTGCAGGTCAGTCCACCCTCATCCCTTTTCTCTCTCTTTTTTTTTATTATTATTTTTATTTATTTAAAATAAAAATTGGGTTTAAATTTGGATTTTTATTAATTAATAGGAACTGACAGAATTGATGGAAAGCAAATCAGGAACAAGGTGGGGTAACAAATTTGGTATGCTTCTTTTACCTGTATACTATCACAAAAGTGGCTCCGGCGACCCTCTCCAGTACTTGAAGGCGGCCAAGAAGATGATTGACCGGAAAAAGTTGTCGTTAGAGGCTTACTTTTCTTACAAAATTGGCGACACTGTTATGAAATTACTGGGAGCAAAGGTGGAAAATATTTTTCTACCAAATTATAAATTGCTTTATACTCCCTCCGTCCCAAAATGTTAACGTATTTAATTCAATTATCCTAATGAAAATATAAAACTTGTTATTGATAATATTTATAATGGAGTATAAAATAAACTAGCATTATTACTCAGAATTTCTTCGTATTAACGTCAAAAAAAAAGAGACTGAGGGAGTATTAGGTTGCATTCTTTCTTTCTTGCTACGTACTAACTATTTATTATTATTATTATTTTTCTTTTTAGGTTGCAAGCATACTTAATTACAAGATTGTTTGTAATACAACATTCACAATCTCAAATGTGATGGGACCTACAGAAAAGATTGCAATCGCAGGAGCGGAAGTAGATTATATAAGAACTACGGCAACAGCATTACCTCATGTAAGCTTGATTAACTTCTCTAAATGATCGTTTTTTTGAATTCGAGCATTAAAATTGAAAGGTTAATTTGGAAAAATGCAGGCAATTACAATGCACATGTTGAGTTATGCGGGAATGGCGGAGATGCAAATACTGGTGGCAAAAGATATAATACCAGATCCTAAAGTACTAGCCAACTGTTTAGAAGATGCTCTGCTTCAACTCAAGGCAGCTGCGGAAGCTGCAACAAAATCTGAATAAGCCAATCATGAACATAGCCCATAAAAATGTAGGGAGTAATTTTTTTTTTTTTTTTTTGGTGAAGAGCAAAGGACCAAGAGTGTCTTTGTTTAACACCTCAAAGTGAGATATTTGTATTGATCTACAACTTGATCAAAGAAAAAAGTGGTATAGCCTTATTTTCATGGATCCGCGGGCTGGAGATGTCTCTCCAGCGGCAGTGGCGGAGCCAAAAAACATTTGTGAATAGGGGCAACATTTTTTTAAAAAAATATATTAAAATCTAATGTCTAAAATTAGTTTAAAAGGGGGGTGTGAGAAAAGATCACCTGCATAGACAAAGGCTAGAAGAAAAAGACACAGAGAAAGAAAGGGACACGGCAGAGGAAGAAGAGAACTCAACTTGTCATTTATTCACACAATTGGTTTCTCTTATAGAGATTACAATTCAAAGCATACTAGGAAGATATTGATCACATAATTCTATCCTAATCATATACCTACAATTAAGGGACTAATCAAGGGAAAAATATATTTACAATATAACAATAATATACTAACTTAAGATACACACGTTTCCTTTGTTAACTTTGAATTGGATCCCGTAACTGTGTGGTGTGGAATATCGCTTCCACCCTCCCTCAAGCGAATTGGAGTAGAACGAAGATGAAGCTTGGATGAAAGAAGCTGGAACCGAGGGGCTGCAAGACTCTTAGTGAACAAGTCAGCCACGTGGTCAGAGGAGGCGATATGATGAAGACGAAGGAAGCCGCGGTGATGGAGTTCACGGACAAAGTGTAGGTCAATTTCATTGTGTGTACGAGCATGAAAGACGGATTTCTTAGCCATTTGAAGAGCGGAAACATTGTAACACAAGAGAAGAGGTGGAGAGAGAGGAATGCCCAACTCACGAAATAAAAATGAGAACCAACGAATTTCTGCCGCGGTAGAGGCCAACTGTATTCCGCCTCACTACTACAACGAGCAACCGTGTGTTGCTTTTTAGCAGTCCAAGCAACCAGGTTACGACCAATAAACACACATGCCCCCGTAGTAGAACGACGATCATCCGGTTAACCGGCCCAATCGGCATCACAAAATGCAGTGATAGAAGTGTCACTAGATTTCTGAAATGATAATCAGAGAGAGATCGTACCTTTGAGGAAGCGAAAGATGCGTTTGACCGCCTGAATATGGGAGGTCCGTGGTGCGTGCATGAATTGACACACCTGATTGACGGCAAAGGAAAGATCTGGGCATGTCAGGGTGACATATTGTAGGCCTCCAACCATACTGCGGTAAAGCGTGACATCCGAAAGAGGATCTCCATCGGATGCTGAGAGATGTGATCCTGGCGCTAAGGGAGTTGGAGCCGGTTTGCTAAGATGAAAGTTAAACTTCTGTAACAAAACCGAGTGGCAGATTGTGTGGCCTCAATGCCAAGAAAAAAACTCAGCGGACCAAGAAGTCTACTTTCAAACGTGGATCATATCTTATTTATCACTTGCTGAACAATAGAAGATGTTGAGACGGTGAACAAGATGTCATCCACATAAACCAGAATGACCGTAATCGAACCCTCCTGATGTCGGATAAACAGAAAAGAGTCGGCGTGACTGTTGAAGAAGCCGAGGGTGAGAAGAAAATCATGGAGACGAGTGAACCAAGCTCGTGGGGATTGTTTAAGGCCATATAGAGCACGATGAAGTCGGCACACATGAGTAGGTCGAGTTGGGTCAATAAAGCCTGGTGGTTGTGCCATATACACTTCCTCGGTTAAAATTCCATTGAGAAAGGCGTTACGAACATCAAGTTGTTCAATAGGCCAGTCCCGAGAGTGAGCAAGAGAGAGGATGGTGCGAATACTGGCAGGTTTTACAATGGGACTGAAAGTCTCGTTATAATCCACATCCTCCTGTTGCGTGTATCCCTGTGCAACCAATCTGGCTTTATATCTTTCTATCGAGCCATCCGCTTGACGTTTGACTTTATAGATCCATTTACTGCCTACAATGTTGTGTTGTGTCGGAGGTGGGACAAGGGACCATATACCATTCTTGTGAAGAGCTGTGAGTTCTTCACACATAGCACTTTGCCAATGAGCTAGGGGAGCCGCTTGACGGAACGTCCGAGGTTCAAAGAGAGGGGAATCCGATGTAACAGCACTGAGACCAAACTGGTGTTTAGGGCGAACAATGCCATCTTTGGCCCTTGTGATCATGGGGTGAGTATTGACTGCAGGCGGTCCAGAAGATGGAGAAAGAGGCTCGGCAGTTGTATCAACCCGTTGAACAGGACTAGGAGGAGCTGGGCCGTCAACAGGTCCAAGCGAGCTGGTATGTTGTGGAGAACAAGTGGTGGGCTGGACGGGCGAATCCGGCCCAACCTAAGATGACGAGGAAGCCGGAGAATTAAGATGGGCCGAGTGGACTGGAGGCGCGAACCCAGGTGAGTGAGTGCTTGGCAGTGGGCTAGCAAGGAATAGGCCAGTTGATGGAGGGGGCCCAGTAGGGATACAGTAATTGGTGTAGGGCCAATGTCTGAACTATATGTTGGCATGGGCTGAGGACGACCTGCTGCAGTTGACTTGGGCCACCAATTTTCGTGAGGCTGTGAGTTAGTAGCAGGTACAGCAGTAGAGAAAGATTTTGTAGCATAGTAAAAATGACTTTCATCAAAAAGTACATGCCGAGATATATAAATTCTGCATGTATCCGGATTGAAGCACCGGTACCCTTTCCTCATTTGATCATACCCCAAAAAACAAAAGGTGTTGATTTGAACAACAATTTATGGTTATTGTATGGTACAAGGATTGGAAAACATGTACAATCAAACACTTTGAGAAATTTATAATCGGGTAATCTGTGCCATAACTTTTCACGAGGGGAAGAGTACTTAAGTTGACGCATAGGCAATCTATTTATGAGGAAGACGGCCGTGGAGAAAGCCTCAACCCAAAAAGACATGGGAACGTGGGATTGAGAAAGTAAACATAGGCCCATTTCGGTAATGTGTCTATGTTTGCATTCAACAACTCCATTTTGTTGGGGTGTGTATGGACACGAAGTACGATGACTAATCCCATTTTTAACAAGATAGGAGGCAAACTTACGGTTAATGAATTCCCCACCCCCATCTGTTTGAATTGTTTTGACGGTATGAATGGCATAAATTTTACGAGTTAATTGATTCTCAATGAGAGATTTAAACTGAGTAAAAACAGTAAACACGTCAGATTTATGAAATAGTGGGAACATCCAAACATAACGGGAAAAGTCATCAACAATGGATAAATAAAATTTAAAACCAGAAATGGAAGAAACATGGGACGGACCCCAAACATCCAAATGAAGTATGTCTAAGGCTTTAGTTGAATGAAAAGACCTAAACTAAACGGAAGATTACAAGATTTGCCCAAGGGACAAATTGTTGGTAGTGGTGCCCTAGGCACGTTTAATAAACGTTGTAATTGTTATCATTTATTTCATATAAATAAAGAGATGTTTTGATTATTATTGTTGTTCATGTTTACTTATAATTATCTCCGTCCCTAGTACTTGTTAACCACTAGTATAAAGGCTAAATGATCATGGGATGATCATGTTAGATTTATGGGTACTTGTTTGGAACAAGGTACTGGACATGACCCGCCGTATGAGATTTATGTCATGGTCTATGTCGTACATATATCTCATATTAGTTATGTCATTCGAATCCTTAGACATGAAGTTATTATAGTCTTCCACTTGATGAACATTATGTTTGACGTATTCAAACGCTACCTTTAACCGGGTAGTTATAAAGGGTATGATTGGCATAATCGGATTCACGTAGGGAAGAATAATAAGCTAAATGGATTTGTCCCTCTTTGGAGAGATCTCAAGCTTAGGCCTCTCGTAGGAATGATGTTGATGAAAATGTTCGGCCGGACTCAAATGAATTGATTAAGATTAATGTCATTTGGATTATCAACATATTCGGAATCGAGAAAGTATTGAACAAAAACAAGTTGACCGTTTGACCATGACTTGTGTTCAATGAGATCGTGGACAAAGGGATTGTGACATATTCTAAAGGAATGCGAAATTGTATCTAGTTATACTATTTGGGTAGGTATGACGGTTTGCTAGAACCTAATCATATCTTATGGATTCATGTTTGAACCCATTGCCAACTTAGTATAATCCTAGAAGGTCACACACAATAGAACGAATCCTTAAAGGACTATATTGGAAAATTAAGGCTCTCTGATCCTGATGTGCGACCACACAAACCAGGCTGGGCGGCCGCACATGTTTGGGCGACCGCACACCTGATTTTGGGCGGCCACACAGTGAGTCGGGACAGATATCCTGATTTAATTAGGAAAAGGATTTTGGACGGGTTTTGACACAAGTTTCCTACTTGGAATAGGTCTAACTTGTATATAAACAGCTAAATTCGGCCAGAACTTAACCCAAGCTTTTGTGCAAGTCTCAAAAGAGTTTAAGAGAGTTTTATTTTGTTCTAAGACATCCTAGATTGAAGAACAAAATAATATTCCATATAGTTCATATTAATTGTGAAAACGTGTTTCATAATTTTGGTCTAGCAACCAAGATCAAGTGTTCTTGATATTCGTTCAAGGTGTGGATACCGCTAGAGGGTGAAGCTCATCATCTTCAAAGTTCGTGTTCTTATTTGTTCGTGATTAAAGCTTCAATTTCTCCACCAAGATCAAAGACCAAATTCAAAGTTATCAAGGGTTAGTTTTTCTAGTAATCATATTGTAAGTATTTGATTTAATCATATGAATGGATCTATGGGATTTGGGTTTCATAAAATTTTAAATGTTATTTTCTGCTGCGCATGTTACTTGGAAACTCAACACAAATATGACACATCTCCCTATAATGAGGTGAACCACTAACAACACGAATCCTCACTTTATTGACTAAACAAATAAAAATTTGAAAAGATGGATGGCCCAACCGAGCATGCCACGTACGAGAGGATGCACGTTCCCCAATCAATGCCAAAGAATTAATGCGAGAACTAGGAATGAATGACAAAGTGTAGAGATCGCCCGTGTTACTGCCAGAAAGAATAGTCTTCTTGGAACGATTGTCCTTCACACAAAACCCGAAAGCCGTTAGCTCAAAGAAACAATTGTTGTCAAGACAAAATTTTCGAATGAAAAGTAGTGAACGACTAATTTTGGGAACATGTAAAACCGTATTCAAGTTAAAATAATGTTTATTAACAGAGAATTTGGAAGAACCAACATTAGCTACAGGAATAGAAGATCCATTAGCAAAAATAATTGACTCATTACCTAAATACAGTGAATAACGCATACAGTAAATAATGCTGTAGGACATTCGAATTGGATGTAATGTGATCAGTCGCACCAGAATCAAGAACAAACGACACGGAAGCCATGGGTGAAGAACCATTGTAAGGGGAATGATTGCCAGGAATATTGCGCATTGTAGGCAAAATTTCCCCTTTGATAGCAAGTGGTAGCATCATGACCTCATTTCTTGCACAATTGACATTCGACAACAGTAGGGTCCGGACTAACAAAAGGATTTGGGGGGTTATAATGAACATGGGTATGTGGGGCAGGAGGCCGAAAGACTTGAGGGACGCCCGGCGGCTGGAATGGAGACTGCTGAAATTGGGGAGGGAGGGGGAGAAGACCTCGACCATTACCCTTTCCTTTGTTACGGTTATTACGCCGCCCATTTCCTCGATTTTGAGAAGGAATAAAAAAGAATCCACCCGGGCCATAAGTACCTGGAGGTCGAAACCCTCCCTGGACAGGAAAGGGGGGTGCGTTGGAGGGAGTATGGGGAGTGAATTTTGGTGGCTCTTTTGTGGCAGCTAGGGCGCTAAGATTGACAGCGGTTTGGTTAGAAAACTTCTTTTGAAGTGCTTTCAGTATCATAAGATTATGGAATTTCTAGCTTACGTAAGTGTATATATACATACGTATATTTATACTCCCTCCGTCCTAATTTAATTCAGTAGCTTAATTACTCAGGGAAAGTAAGAGAATGATCTATAATTCTAAATCTAGGGTTTGCACAGTCAAGAATTTTGTGATCAAAATTCGTGCATCATAGATTAGTGTGATCATCTTCTGTAATTGTTTCTCTGGCAATATTAATAATATTTGTTCTCCCTTTGCCCGTGGACATATCCAATAGGTTGTTGGTGAATCACATAAATCTGTGTTCTATTTTATCGATTTGCGTTTGTTATTTTCTGTCATCTCTCGGTCTGATTTACTAACATCCTTTTTTCTTATTATCTCAAGTATTGGTTTTTTTCCTTATCTAAAGTAAAATGATCATTTTCCTGGCTAGATATCCAGCCACCTTATCCTGACCAACTGGACCACGATTCCTCACCATCTCTTTTTGGTAGCATCACGTTCGTTAATAGTTGTAAGTTATATCAAAAAATATTGTATTTACTAATTTGTTTTATAAAATGGAACCGTTATACAATCGGATGAATGAGAGTGAAAAGGTTTGGTTAGGGGTGTAAGCGGTTTAGTCCATATCGCATTTTGGAACTGAACCGAATCATATCATGCGGTCTAGTTCGGTTTTAAAGTACGAGACGTTCGGTTCGTTCTCAAAAATAGGCAAACCAAATGGTTCAGTTTGATTTGTGGTCAGTTGGAGCATAAGATGGAGCGGACCGCGTGGAGCTGACCACGTTGAGCGGACCGAGACCGAATAGAATGGACAAGTTTGACCAGTCAACTGAGATCAGGTCAAATAAAGATAGAATCAAGAAATATATTTTACCTTATTTATTGGATGTAGTTTAGGAATAGAATATATCTTACCTTTATTTAGTTGATGTATTTTAGGAAGAGGAGTATTCCTCAAGAATAGGGTTTAGGCTTAAGTATAAATATAGGGTTAAGTTATTATAAATCTTTGAGAGTGAATAAACACAAATATATTATCATACTCCTCTTCACCATATTCTCAACATGGTATCAGAGCCTCCGGTATGGGGGACCTGATGACCTACTACGCTTCCACAACGAAGCCATCGTTGCCATGGTGGGCAACATGGCGAAGAAGAAAAATGATGGGAGGATCCCATGGATGGAAGCCTCTTCGCGGCACGGGACGTGCACGATGAATGCGTTGAGGAGGGACCCGTTCATGATGATCAAGAAGCACCTTCGTCGCACGGATTGTGCAAGACAAACACGATGGAGCACGATGAAGAACAAGAAATCACCAGCTGTTGAGTAGCGGCGGCGGTGGTGTTGTGGCTGGCGGCGACAGATTCAAATGGACAGATTACCGATTGGCCACCGGTGGGAATAGGGTGAAAACCCTAACTATGGTGATCACGATGGCGGTACACGAAAAAAAAAAAAAGACGATGACGGAAACTGGTGGTGGTTCACTGGATTTATGATGAAGGCGACGTCAACTTTAACCAATGATGCAGCCAAGGACGCCGAGTGATTGAAAAAAGGACAGATCAAAAGAAAAAAAAACTGGGCTGCTGGACGTAGCAGCTTGACTGTCGAGTTGTTAGGTCACTTGTGCTATCAACGTTGCACACAAGTGGATTGACGATTGAAGAAGAAAAAAAAACTGATTTTTTTATCCCCGTTTTGATTGTCATATTGGCAAGTTGGGTATCTACGTTGTAGATCCTCCAACTTGAGGGGGGAGTTGGAGCATAAGATGGAGTGGATCGCGTGGAGCGGACCACATGGAGCGGACCGAGACCGAATAGAATGGACGAGTTTGACCAGTCAACTGAGATTAGGTCAAATAAAGATAGAATCAAGAAATATATTTTACCTTATTTATTGGATGTAGTTTAGGAATAGAATCTATGTTACCTTTATTTAGTTGATGTTTTTAGGAAGAGGAGTATTCCTCAAGAATAAGGTTTAGGCTTTAGTATAAATATAGGGTTAAGTTATTGTAAATCTTTGAGAGTGAATAAACACAAATATATTATCATACTCCTCTTCACCATATTCTCAACATGGTATCAGAGCCACCGGTATGGGGGCCTGATGACCTACTACGCTTCCACGACGAAGCCATCGTTGCCATGGTGGGCAACATGGCAAAGAAGAAAAATGACGGGAGGATCCTATGGAAGCCTCTTCGCGGCACGGGACGTGCACGATGAATGCGTTGAGGAGGGACCCGTTCATGATGATCAAGAAGCACCTTCGTGGCACGGATTGTTCAAGACAAACACGATGGAGCACGATGAAGAACAAGAAATCACCAGCTATTGTAGTAGCGGCGGCGGTGGTGTTGTGGCTGGCGGCGACAGATTCAAATGGACAGATTACAGATTGGCCACCGGTGGGAATAGGGTGAAAACCCTAACTATGGTGATCACGATGGCGGTACACGAAAAAAAAAAGAAAAGACAATGACGGAAACTGGTGGTGGTTCACTGGATTTATGATGAAGGCGACGTCAACTTCAACCAATGATGCAGCCAAGGACGCCGACGTCGACTGATTGACAAAAGGACAGATCAAAAGAAAAAAAAATTGGGCTGCTGGACGTAGCAGCTTGACTGTCGAGTTGTTAGGTCACTTGTGCTATCAACGTTGCACACAAGTGGATTGACGATTGAAGAGAAAAAAAAAACTGATTTTTTTATCCCCGTTTTGATTGTCATATTGGCAAGTTGGGTATCTACGTTGTAGATCCTCCAACTTGAGGGGGGTGTTGGAGCATAAGATGGAGTGGACCGCGTGGAGTGGACCGAGACCGAATAGAATGGACGAGTTTGACCAGTCAACTGAGATCAGGTCAAATAAAGATAGAATCAAGAAATATATTTTACCTTATTTATTGGATGTAGTTTAGGAATAGAACATATCTTACCTTTATTTAGTTGATGTATTTTAGGAAGAGGAGTATTCCTCAAGAATAGGGTTTAGGCTTTAGTATAAATATAGGGTTAAGTTATTGTAAATCTTTGAGAGTGAATAAACACAAATATATTATCATACTCCTCTCTACCATATTCTCAACATGGTCTAATCCCCCAGACCGAACGAAACCGTTGTCTGGAATCACGTGGTTGAATTGTCAGACTAAATTACGAGACCAAACCGACAGATCACATATATTAATCATAATTTGTATGTTGAGTAATATCCACTGTTGGAGCATTATAAAACCAACAATGCATTATGTTATCTTGATTGTGACAAACATATACCAATTTCATTCCATTGTTGACTTTGTGTAGTGCGATATCTTCCTTCCACTGATCTCTTCTTTAGTCTTCTTCTAATTTCAAATCTTACTCTCGTATCTGTCGCTCTTCCTTCAGCACCCCACGCTCTTTCACCATTATCCCTGTAATTTTTAAACACGGTTGATAATGAGTTGCGGTCTAAATTATGGTTTAAATCGTGATTTAAACCATGGTCTGAATTGTGATTTAAACCACAGTCTGAACAGTGGTCTAAATTATAGTCTGAATCACAGTCTGAACCACCAAGCAAAATCGTGGTGTGAACCTAACTGAATCATTGCAGTTTGGTTTGGTTAGAACTTTTTCATGATTCGATTTCATTTTAAATTTTCTCAACCTAATGACTAAGGTTAATTCCTCTATATTATATATTTTTTTCTCTATATTATATATTTATTCTTTTTGTTATCACTATTTTCTTTCTTTTTCTTCTTGTTCTTCTCTTCTTTTCATTTTTTAAAAATTTATTCCAACTTATTTCTTCTTTTAACTTATTTTTTTCTTACATATTTTCTTTCATGATAATATTTGAGGATTCATGTTAGCAGTCCCCAAATTATTTTAGGACTAAGGCTTTGTTGTTGTTGATGATGATGACTAAGGATTTGATCTTTAAATTGTTGGGTTACGAGGACAATTGTGAAGCGAATTGAAAGAACAATGAATTATAACCCCATAGAGATCCTTGCAAAACAATTATTTCAATAAGACGAGTAATGATTACTATCTCTTGTAGTCCGATTACAATTCCTCAGACTGCGGGTTTCATCAATATTTATGTTATATTGCTATAATTAGTTGTTCTCAATATTTTAGCTAAAATACATGTTTGTTCATATATGTTCTTCATGTTCTTCATCAATATTCATGTTATATTGATATAATTAGGGTATTAATCTTCATGTATATATGTTATTGCCTATGATGATCTAGGGTTTCATCAAACCCGCCTAAGATATAGGAACTACTTCTAAACCCTAAACTTTAGGTAAATACTCTCATGATCAACAACTCTCCAATGAAGAACGATGATGAATCCCATTGATCATATCAATGGTGTAATCATCATTCTAGGATGTGATCATCCTGCATCCTTCTTTCTCCTCCCTCTACTATATGCATGATCCCGCTTCCTCCTCCCATTCTAAATCCTCGAACTACGCTGACATAAGCTTCTCACGTGAGAGGAATGTAGGCAATCCTCGGATCCGGTCTAAAACACCTAACACCCACTAATACATTTCCTTGATCATGGTAGAAAGTCTGATTTCTCTGGCGATAGGAGTGATCACTAGATATTTTTTTTATCGTAACTTGACCCCCGAACCCAATTACTTGCATAATTAGCTTTCTCAATGTTTTAGATCATTAAAACGGAGTGGCGACTCTAATAAGTTAAATGCTAACTTGAATATCATGTCCCGTAAAAGAAATAAAATAAGATAATAATAAGAAACTTCACATGCGTTGCTGCATCGGAACGGGGGTATTCACAGAAGCACAGATTGTGGAGGAAGCTCGGCGTAGAGAAGCGAAGGCACTACGCCAGGTGCAAGATATGTGCACCAACATGGATGCAATGATGGAGACCCATGAAATATTGCTCCAAACTCAAAAGGATATGCAAGAGCAGATGGCGCGTTTATCATCTCAGACCAATACAAGTCCTCCTCATTCTCGCGAGTATTAAGTACTTCTCAATCCTTTACAAATCTGTCAATGATCCCATCCTTCTTTAATTTATAAATTAAAATTTGTGACCGCGTGATTAAAACAATGGCCACTGGTATTCAGTTGCAAATTTTGCAACTAATTTATCGGTTACTAATTTTGCTACGTGTATTTAGCCACTGATTCGTAACCGTACATTGTGGTGGCTATTCAAAATTTAGCCACTGATTTTTCGTGAGGAGCAAACTGCAAAGGACCAAGAGTGTCTTTATTTAGCACCTTAGCGGCATACCTTTTTTTTCCTATAGATTTAGGGCTACAGATGTCCACCCAGGCGGTCCATGTCCTGTCCAATTGGTTAGTTTCTATACGGGCTTTTGACCCAGCCCACCTGGCCGGACCGATATATTCTACAAACAAATCTGCATTTTGTATATAGTAGCACTAGAATACGTCGTCGTTTTTCTTAACATTAGTTCATAAGAATTTTTAGCAATAATTTTAATTATTTAAATAAAAATTTAAAATTTTTATTGATAGTATTTAAAATGATATATTAATAATAAGTTTCATAATTTTAGTAGGATAATTAAATTAATCTGAAATTATTGCTCAAGTTACTTCGTACAACTCCATCTGTTTTGGAATAAATACGATTGTTCAGAAGGATATTTTAGTAAGAAAAATATTTTACCTATGTCCCGATTTAAGTTTCTTACTTTCCTTTTTGGTATGTCTCAATTTAAGGTTCTTACTTTACTTTATTACCTAAAATGGACCATGGGACACACATGTTATCATTACAGCAAAAACTCTCTACCCACTTTATCTCTCCTACTTTACTTTTCACACTCACAATGTTTACTTTATCTTAATCTCCGTGCAAAGTCAAACTAAGAACGTTAATTCGGGACGAAGCGAGTACCTTTTGAAAAAATAAAAAATTGTAGGCACTGGAGGCATTTTGATGAAAGGATAATGATATGTATAGTGAAAACTCAAAGGAAAAACTTATAGCGAAACTCTGTAATCCGTTGGATTGTATTAAATCTTTGTGGACCCCACTGCTAAAAACTCATCCAACGGATTAAACTGTTTCACTATGAGTTTTCCCTTTGAGTTTTACTATACGTATCATTGTCTTGATGAAAAAGACCCTAGCAACATTTATTACATAATCATAGAGGTATAATTGTCATATTTAAAAAGAATTGGGCTTTCAGGCCGGCTTGAGGCGACAATCTTTTTTCATAAGGCCGAGCCACTCAATGTCCTGCTTTCAAAAAAAAAAAAAAAAAAAATCCACGAGAATGTCCTATAAAGAAAAGAGTGATTAATAATAAAAATCAAGCATCATAATTTGTAAAGTTTAAAATTTAATTACTTTTTGCATCTATATAATATATAAAAGCAAGAACATTTCGAGGCCTCACAGCGCGCCACATCATAATGCCACGTCATAAAGCCACGTGGCGCCATTCGATTAGTAGCAGATTTTTGATGATCACAAACAAAATGAAAAAAAAAAATATTAAGCAAAAGGCAATTCAAAAGTTATAAATCTAATAAGTAACTTTAGATTCAATTTGATTCTTTAGAGCAAATTCTATCAATCAATGCCATTTACAACTTGGGTATTACGCTTAGCAATGCCGTTATTAAGAACGTGAAGATTGAAACTGAAATTACGCCAGCCGATCCTACCTAATCTCCGCAACTACTAATCATATTTTGTACTCCCTCTGTCCCTAAATGAGTGTCCATTTTCAAGAAATCTTTGTCCCTAAATGAGTGTCTTTTTTGTACATAACTTTCTCCCTAAACGTTTTTTTTCGAAAAAAAATTCACCGGTTTCTTTAAACGTGCAAAACTAAAGGTTTGGAAAGGAGATTACAAGATTATATATGAATCGCTGTTACAAAATTGTTCAAAAAGTTGAGATTTTCAGTGTCTCTTAAAATGAAATTTGGACACTCATTTAGGGACAGAGTGAGTACATATATTTTGTATATTCTTATTTATCTCCTTCCTTTATTCCTTGGTAATTAGTTGTTTAATGATAGGTATAGATTTGATTGTGTAAAATATCTTCCTAATTTAGTGGATGTAAATATTTAATAAATAGTGAAATTCAGGAACATCAAATCACGTGACTTACCATTTCATTCCAACCGTGCATTCTTTCTCTCTTTCTTCTCATTCCCTCTGTTCTCAGCCTTCTCCTTTCTTGATATATTTTTTTTATCTTTCATCTTTCAGAATCGTTATCCCAATGCCGGTTTCGTTTTTGGATTTTTTTTTACAGCATCAATTTTTTATTTTATTTCTCTCTTTGCCTTAATTTACACAGTTAACTATGCTTTTGGATTTTAAGCTTATTGTTTATGTGATTCTTGAATAGTTCATTTAAGAAACCCATTTTTTTTCTAACACGAGATTTTTTTTTTTTTTTTTTTTGAATTGATTATATATACACATACTTATTCCCTATGGAGTTTATGTACGGGTTAGTCGAGGAAGGACCACCAACCATGGTGGTGCCGTGGTGGAAACGAAATTGAAACTTAGGAACTAATTATATATGCATTTTAAGTAGACGTGTCCAATTCTCCACCGGAACCGGCTAACCGGCGGTTAACCGGCCGGTCAAAACCAGCCAACCGGTTAACCGGCCAACCGTTTCGGATGTTAACCTGATGGGGCCGGTCCGGTTAAGGTTAGACATTACACAAACCGGTAAACCGGCGGTTATAACCGTCGGTTAAGTAACCGGTTGGACCGGCGGTTAACGGTTAAACCGGTTTTTCCAGAAATGCCAGTGTGGCCCCTCCCAACGGCTAGTTGACCAGAAAGGTCCAAAACGGCTAGTTTGTCAGTTTTTGGCCGTTACTTTTATGACCAAAAACGGCTATAATGCAGAAAAAAAAAGAAAAAAAAAAAAAAAAGGTTTTTTCCAATTTTTTGATACTATAAATATCCCCTCCCTCCTCCCAATCTTTTCCCACAATTCTACCCTACCCCTACCTACTTCTCTCCATATTTCTCTCTCTACTCTTCAAAGACTCCAGTTAATTTTCAAATTTCAGTTAGTTTCCAGTCAGTTATTTAACAGATTCCAGTTAGTTTCCAGATTCCTGTCAGTTATTTAACGAATTCCAGTCATATTTTTAACGGTTCCAGTTAGTTTATCAGTTTTCAGTTAGTTTTTTTCAGACTTCCAGTCAGTTTTTTAACGGTTCCAGTTAGTTTATCAGTTTTCAGTTAATTTTTTCAGATTTCCAGTCATTTTTTAACGGTTCCAGTTAGTTTTATCAGTTTTCAGTTAATTTTTTTCAGATTTCCAGTCAGTTTTTTAAGGTTCCAGTTAGTTTGTCAGTTTTTAGTTAATTTTTTCCAGTTTTCCAGTCAGTTTTTAACGGTTCCAGTCAATTTTTTAACGGTTCCAGTCAGTTTTTTGACATTTTCCAGTTAAATTTCAAGATTTCAGTTAGTTTTCCAGATTTCAGTTCAAAAAATGTCTTCATCTCGAAATCTTGGCAAGTCTCATGTTGATTCTACCTCCCAAAACCAAGATTTTGATCAAATTTTTGAGGAACCCTTTGTTGAAAATCAAAATGAGCAAGGGACGGAAGAAAATGTTGTTGAAAGTCAAAGTGGTAGAGGCGGCCGAGGCCGAGGTCGAGGTGGTCGGAGTCGCGGACAAGGACAAGCACAACAACGTCAACCACGAGAATCTAGATCCGACATTTTTGCCATCCATTTCCAAAAAATACAAATTGACCCCAATGACCATATCCATTTCAAAGCGCAATGCAACTATTGTCCAAAATGGTACGGCTTTAAAAAGGGTGGAGGGTATGGGTCAATGAACGCGCATATGTCATCAAAACATCCCGAAAAACTTGGGATTGAGGGCGATCAATCTCAATTACAATTCAATCCAATTGCTCAAGGTCAAGGCCAAGGTACGTCTTCGATATTATTTAAATTTAATAATATCTTTTATAGGAAAGAGTTGGCCAAATTTGTGTGTGTTAAAGGGCTTCCTTTTAATTTTGCGGATGATGATTTTTTTCAAAATTTTATTAGACTTTCTTTAAATCCATCCGGTCATAAAGTGCCACGGTCGACTCTAGTACGCGATATTAAAATGGTGGTGTCGGAATATAAATTAAAATTAATTGAGGATTTAGAAAAATTAAATCATAGAGTTTCAATTTGTGCCGATGGTTGGAGTGATCATTGGCTTAGAAATAGTTATTTGGGTGTTACATGCCATTGGATAGATAATTCATGGACTATCCAAAAAAGATTAATTGCATATGATAGTTTTGAACCACCCCATTCCGCGGAAAATATTTGTAGAAAGTTGCACGGCGTTTTGGCAAAGTATGGTCTTATTAAAAAAATATTCACTATTTCATTCGACAACGCTAGTGCTAATACCGCTAGTATACCGGAGCTGAAGCTTATTTGTCAACCGTCACTTGGGGGTAAGTTTTTTCATATAAGATGTTTATGTCATATAATTAATTTATGTGTTAAAGACGGTTTGGATGCGTTGGATATATATGTTAAACCCATTAGAGATGCTCTCGTTTTTATTGCAAAAAAAAATAGAGTTACAAGAAAATGGATCAATTTTTTGAAAAGTAAGGGTTTAAATGAAAAATATTTTTCTATGGATGTTCCGACTAGGTGGAATTCCACCTATACAATGTTAAAGGATGGTTTTGAGTATAAAGAGCTTCTCATGGAATTTTTTCTTCATTTGGGTACGGACATCCCTTTATTTGCTTATCATTGGAACGCTTGCATTAATTTATGCCAATTATTAAAGATTTTCTTTACCGCTACCGAGGCTTTGTCGGGAGTTTATTATCCAACTTCTTTTTTGGTACTTGAGCAATGTGGTGCAATTGTTCGAAGTTTTAACATGCTAGCAAGTTGCGACGTTTTGGGCCCAAGCATTATTGAAATGAGGGTAAAGTGGCTAAAATATTTTGATACTATTCCGTCTCTATTTTTGGTTGCAAAATTATTTGATCCCCGTGTTACATTGGACAACCTAGAGGCGATAGTAAAGTTTTATTATGAGAATTTATACCCAAATGGGGACGGAGTACATGAAAGCCCGGCGATTATTGTTCAAAATACAAAACAAGATTTGGTGACTCTTTATAATGAGTATAATGCAAAGTATGGAAATCCTTCTCAACAACAACAAGAACCCTCATATACTAATCAAGATATTGCTACACAAGAAGATGGTGGGCTCACTTTCAATCCATATGGATTTTTTGATGACTTGTTTTCCTCAAAACGTCCTAGAATGGCTTCTTCTTCTTCTTCTTCTTCTTCTACCATTCCTTACGAGTTGGAATTATATTTCAACTCCAATTTTGATTATGTACAAAACACTTCAAATAATTCTAAATTTGACGTTTTGAGGTGGTGGGCACAAAGGCATGAAAGTTATCCCATACTCTCTTTAATTGCAAAAGAAGTCTTAGCCGCTCCCGCTTCAACGGTGGCGGTCGAATCGGCATTTAGCGTGGGAGGAAATGTTTTGGATCCAAGACGTTCCCAACTAACGGTTGATAATTTGGAAAATCAACTCTTACTTGGTGATTGGATTAGAGCGGAAAAGAGAGAGCAAGATATGCCTTATGAAGAGGATATACAAGATCCACGATATCAATACGACTTGGAAGGGTCTACGGGAAGTTCGGAAGGGGAAGGCAATTAGAAAGTTTTTATATTTTTTAATGTTTACAATAGTTTTATTTTAGTTTCATTGTAATAGTTAAGTTGAGGTAAAGGTTCCATTATGTCCTCCCTTAATTATAAAAGGGCAAGGTTTGGTTGTCCCCCTCTTTGTAATTTTAATTTTAATTAATAAAATTTAAGGGTACCGTCTCTTTTTTTTAAAAAAATACACTATATTTCTTGAGTATTTTTTGAAAAAAGCTCAAAAAAAAATATTTTGGGTTTCAATTTAAATGCTAACATATTTTTAAAGATTTTTGAAAAAAAAATAATTACATTTTACAAGTTTATTAACTTTCTGTCCCAAAAAAAAAAAAAAAAAAAAAAAAGCTTAAATATAATTTTTTTCGTTGGGCCAAACCCAAACCAAAGGAAAAAAGGAAAAATGCCCAAGGCCCAAGCTTAAATATAAGCGACCCAGTAGGCTGTTGGCCCACCGCCCACAACTCCTCCAGCTCGGGCCTCCTCCAGCTCCAGCCCACCAAGGCGCCAACCGCCCAACCCAAGCCCAGCCCAGTCCAAGCCAAGAAAGACCCAGCCCCAGCCCAGCCCTTTTTTCTTTTTGAATTTTCTGAGTTTCTGTTCTGCACATTGTGGTCCACCACTTTGAATTATGTCAGTTTGGTCCCCCAACGGCTATTTTTTAACTTGGCTGAGAATTTCCATCAATTTAACTATAAATACCCCCTCCCTCCTCACTATTTTTTCACACTACTACCTCACAAACCCTTTCTCTACAATATAAATCTTTCTCTACAATCAAACATCCCCAAGTTTATTACTGTTTTCGTTAACTTTCTAACGAAATGGCTTCCAATTCAAACAATGAGAGGGTGGGACAATTTACTATTATGGGGAGGCATTTTACAATCACACCACTCAACGAAGATGGCTTGTACATGGCGCCCACTACGCCCACACACAAATTCACTTGCAAGTATTGTGGAATGACGTACATCTTTAGAAAAGGTGGTGGGTACGGTACATTCAAGAGGCATATTACAACAAAGCATCCCGAAAGACAAGAATAGAAGATTTTCAGTTAAATTTCCAGAATTTAGTCAGTTATTTAACTTATTTTCATATTTCCAGTCAGATTTTTAACGATTCCAGTTACTTTGTAAGGACTTCAGCCAGTTTATTCAAATTTTCCGTTAGTTTTTGGACATTTTCAGTTAAATTTCCAGATTTCAAGTCACTTTTTTTACATTTTCAGTTTTTTTTTTTTTTTTTTTTTTTTAAAAAAAGGTTAAAAATTTAACATGGAACCAACCGGAACCGGCTATAACGGTTAAGGTTAGGCGGTTAACCCGGTTAAACCGCCTAATTTTTAACCTTTTTTTAAAAAAAAAAAAAAAAAAAAAACTGAAAATGTAAAAAAAGTGACTTGAAATCTGGAAATTTAACTGAAAATGTCAAAAAACTAACCGGAAAATTTGAATAAACTGGCTGAAGTCCTTACAAAGTAACTGGAATCATTAAAAATCTGACTGGAAATATGAAAATAAGTTAAATAACTGACTAAATTCTGGAAATTTAACTGAAAATCTTCTATTCTTGTCTTTCGGGATGCTTTGTTGTAATATGCCTCTTGAATGTACCGTACCCACCACCTTTTCTAAAGATGTACGTCATTCCACAATACTTGCAAGTGAATTTGTGTGTGGGCGTAGTGGGCGCCATGTACAAGCCATCTTCGTTGAGTGGTGTGATTGTAAAATGCCTCCCCATAATAGTAAATTGTCCCACCCTCTCATTGTTTGAATTGGAAGCCATTTCGTTAGAAAGTTAACGAAAACAGTAATAAACTTGGGGATGTTTGATTGTAGAGAAAGATTTATATTGTAGAGAAAGGGTTTGTGAGGTAGTAGTGTGAAAAAATAGTGAGGAGGGAGGGGGTATTTATAGTTAAATTGATGGAAATTCTCAGCCAAGTTAAAAAATAGCCGTTGGGGGACCAAACTGACATAATTCAAAGTGGTGGACCACAATGTGCAGAACAGAAACTCAGAAAATTCAAAAAGAAAAAAGGGCTGGGCTGGGGCTGGGTCTTTCTTGGCTTGGACTGGGCTGGGCTTGGGTTGGGCGGTTGGCGCCTTGGCGGGCTGGAGCTGGAGGAGGCCCGAGCTGGAGGAGTTGTGGGCGGTGGGCCAACAGCCTACTGGGCCGCTTATATTTAAGCTTGGGCCTTGGGCATTTTTCCTTTGGTTTGGGTTTGGCCCAACGAAAAAAATTATATTTAAGCTTTTTTTTTTTTTTTTTTTTTTTGGGACAGAAAGTTAATAAACTTGTAAAATGTAATTATTTTTTTTAAAAAATCTTTAAAAATATGTTAGCATTTAAATTGAAACCAAAAATATTTTTTTTTGAGCTTTTTTCAAAAAATACTCAAGAAATATAGTGTATTTTTTTTAAAAAAAGAGACGGTACCCTTAAATTTTATTAATTAAAATTAAAATTACAAAGAGGGGGACAACCAAACCTTGCCCTTTTATAATTAAGGGAGGACATAATGGAACCTTTACCTCAACTTAACTATTACAATGAAACTAAAATAAAACTATTGTAAACATTAAAAAATATAAAAACTTTCTAATTGCCTTCCCCTTCCGAACTTCCCGTAGACCCTTCCAAGTCGTATTGATATCGTGGATCTTGTATATCCTCTTCATAAGGCATATCTTGCTCTCTCTTTTCCGCTCTAATCCAATCACCAAGTAAGAGTTGATTTTCCAAATTATCAACCGTTAGTTGGGAACGTCTTGGATCCAAAACATTTCCTCCCACGCTAAATGCCGATTCGACCGCCACCGTTGAAGCGGGAGCGGCTAAGACTTCTTTTGCAATTAAAGAGAGTATGGGATAACTTTCATGCCTTTGTGCCCACCACCTCAAAACGTCAAATTTAGAATTATTTGAAGTGTTTTGTACATAATCAAAATTGGAGTTGAAATATAATTCCAACTCGTAAGGAATGGTAGAAGAAGAAGAAGAAGAAGAAGAAGCCATTCTAGGACGTTTTGAGGAAAACAAGTCATCAAAAAATCCATATGGATTGAAAGTGAGCCCACCATCTTCTTGTGTAGCAATATCTTGATTAGTATATGAGGGTTCTTGTTGTTGTTGAGAAGGATTTCCATACTTTGCATTATACTCATTATAAAGAGTCACCAAATCTTGTTTTGTATTTTGAACAATAATCGCCGGGCTTTCATGTACTCCGTCCCCATTTGGGTATAAATTCTCATAATAAAACTTTACTATCGCCTCTAGGTTGTCCAATGTAACACGGGGATCAAATAATTTTGCAACCAAAAATAGAGACGGAATAGTATCAAAATATTTTAGCCACTTTACCCTCATTTCAATAATGCTTGGGCCCAAAACGTCGCAACTTGCTAGCATGTTAAAACTTCGAACAATTGCACCACATTGCTCAAGTACCAAAAAAGAAGTTGGATAATAAACTCCCGACAAAGCCTCGGTAGCGGTAAAGAAAATCTTTAATAATTGGCATAAATTAATGCAAGCGTTCCAATGATAAGCAAATAAAGGGATGTCCGTACCCAAATGAAGAAAAAATTCCATGAGAAGCTCTTTATACTCAAAACCATCCTTTAACATTGTATAGGTGGAATTCCACCTAGTCGGAACATCCATAGAAAAATATTTTTCATTTAAACCCTTACTTTTCAAAAATTGATCCATTTTCTTGTAACTCTATTTTTTTTTGCAATAAAAACGAGAGCATCTCTAATGGGTTTAACATATATATCCAACGCATCCAAACCGTCTTTAACACATAAATTAATTATATGACATAAACATCTTATATGAAAAAACTTACCCCCAAGTGACGGTTGACAAATAAGCTTCAGCTCCGGTATACTAGCGGTATTAGCACTAGCGTTGTCGAATGAAATAGTGAATATTTTTTTAATAAGACCATACTTTGCCAAAACGCCG
This sequence comes from Campanula takesimana, assembly GCA_026119855.1. Classification (NCBI taxonomy): domain Eukaryota; kingdom Viridiplantae; phylum Streptophyta; class Magnoliopsida; order Asterales; family Campanulaceae; genus Campanula; species Campanula takesimana. The sequence goes on from JAOWBW010000005.1 coordinate 3,102,887, forward strand.
TGCAACTTTCTACAAATATTTTCCGCGGAATGGGGTGGTTCAAAACTATCATATGCAATTAATCTTTTTTGGATAGTCCATGAATTATCTATCCAATGGCATGTAACACCCAAATAACTATTTCTAAGCCAATGATCACTCCAACCATCGGCACAAATTGAAACTCTATGATTTAATTTTTCTAAATCCTCAATTAATTTTAATTTATATTCCGACACCACCATTTTAATATCGCGTACTAGAGTCGACCGTGGCACTTTATGACCGGATGGATTTAAAGAAAGTCTAATAAAATTTTGAAAAAAATCATCATCCGCAAAATTAAAAGGAAGCCCTTTAACACACACAAATTTGGCCAACTCTTTCCTATAAAAGATATTATTAAATTTAAATAATATCGAAGACGTACCTTGGCCTTGACCTTGAGCAATTGGATTGAATTGTAATTGAGATTGATCGCCCTCAATCCCAAGTTTTTCGGGATGTTTTGATGACATATGCGCGTTCATTGACCCATACCCTCCACCCTTTTTAAAGCCGTACCATTTTGGACAATAGTTGCATTGCGCTTTGAAATGGATATGGTCATTGGGGTCAATTTGTATTTTTTGGAAATGGATGGCAAAAATGTCGGATCTAGATTCTCGTGGTTGACGTTGTTGTGCTTGTCCTTGTCCGCGACTCCGACCACCTCGACCTCGGCCTCGGCCGCCTCTACCACTTTGACTTTCAACAACATTTTCTTCCGTCCCTTGCTCATTTTGATTTTCAACAAAGGGTTCCTCAAAAATTTGATCAAAATCTTGGTTTTGGGAGGTAGAATCAACATGAGACTTGCCAAGATTTCGAGATGAAGACATTTTTTGAACTGAAATCTGGAAAACTAACTGAAATCTTGAAATTTAACTGGAAAATGTCAAAAAACTGACTGGAACCGTTAAAAAATTGACTGGAACCGTTAAAAACTGACTGGAAAACTGGAAAAAATTAACTAAAAACTGACAAACTAACTGGAACCTTAAAAAACTGACTGGAAATCTGAAAAAAATTAACTGAAAACTGATAAAACTAACTGGAACCGTTAAAAAATGACTGGAAATCTGAAAAAATTAACTGAAAACTGATAAACTAACTGGAACCGTTAAAAAACTGACTGGAAGTCTGAAAAAAACTAACTGAAAACTGATAAACTAACTGGAACCGTTAAAAATCTGACTGGAATTCGTTAAATAACTGACAGGAATCTGGAAACTAACTGGAATCTGTTAAATAACTGACTGGAAACTAACTGAAATTTGAAAATTAACTGGAGTCTTTGAAGAGTAGAGAGAGAAATATGGAGAGAAGTAGGTAGGGGTAGGGTAGAATTGTAAGAAAAGATTGGGAGGAGGGAGGGGATATTTATAGTACCAAAAAACTGGAAAAAAACTTTCTTTTTTTTTTCTGCATTATAGCCGTTTTTGGTCAGAAAAGTAACGGCCAAAAACTGACAAACTAGCCGTTTTGGACCTTTCTGGTCAACTAGCCGTTGGGAGGGGCCACACTGGCATTTCTGGAAAAACCGGTTTAACCGTTAACCGCCGGTCTAACCGCCGGTCCAACCGGTTACTTAACCGACGGTTATAACCGCCGGTTTACCGGTTTGTGTAATGTCTAACCTTAACCGGACCGGCCCCATCCGGTTAACATCCGAAACGGTTGGCCGGTTAACCGGTTGGCCGGTTTTGACCGGTTTTGACCGGCCGGTTAACCGCCGGTTAGCCGGTTCCGGTGGAGAATTGGACACGTCTATGCGTATCCTTGGATGATCATTTCCCATTAATTAATCAGCCTTAATAAGTCTTGAAGGTGTAGGGATATGTGAAATGTGAGGTAGGTCTATTAGTTGTGGATAACAGCACTAGCGGATTGTTACCTCAGTTGACCCATCACAAATTTTATACTCCCTCTGTCCCTAAATGAGTGTCCATTTTCAGGAAATTTTTGTCCCAAAATGAGTGTCCATTTTGATCATAACTTTGTCCCTAAATGTTTTTTTGTTCGAATTTTTTTTTACCTGTCTCTTTATACTTGCAAAAACGAAATGTTTGTAAAGAAGATTACAAGATTATATCTTAATTTTGTCACCAAATTGTATAAAAAGTTATGACCCTTAAACTGAAATTTGGACACTCATTTAAGGACAGAGGTAGAAATTTAATCCCTCCGAAATTTTGTGTTTATATTTCACACTATCTATACATCTTGAAATGTCTTAAAATAAATAACTATTTTTATGAAAACATTTTTCTCAAACTAAATACTCTCCCTCTGTCCAGCTCTTAACTTTTGATATTAATGCATTCAATTCCTAAAACAACCAATGGTGATACCATGATAGTATGATACCATAAATTCAATTTAAAATTTCAAATTGGTGTAAATGTTTAGCTAAATAAACTACCGTAATATTAAAGGTTTTAGATAGACATCTATCCTAATTCATTTTTAAATTGTTTTCAAATTATGGATAAATAAAGAGGAAATGATATCATGAGGTGTTATCGAGATAATACGAGATCTCATTCCAAATAAAAAAAAACCCATGTTATTAATTATTCATTGTAATCTTTTTTTTTTTTTTAAAAAAAAAAAAAAAAAAAAAAAAACTATTCTTAGAAAATCGTTATTTGACAGCAGTAGACTCCTATTCTTAGAAAATGTTTGATTGACTTTTTTTAATTTTCATCAATCAATCTTCAATTAGTAAGATTTTTGTAACCTTAATATAGCTTATTTTTTTGTGTTTTTCAGGCAGGAATAATCTTTTTTTTTTATATGTATTTACACTTTAAGATATCAAGAGCCAGTCAGTTGTTTGCAAAATCTCTTGCATGTTCCTTCTTGGAACGAAGTGGAGTAAATGATGAGTAATTCATTGCATTCCTCACATTCATTTAGAGTTACATATAACCAGGTGTAAGTTTAATATTAAACGAGATACAAATATGAAATTTAATAAAAAATAATAAAAGTGTGTGAAATTTGAAAATAGTTGTTACTAATACCAATCCTAAGATATGTGTGTTAAACATGAAGTTTATCTTCTCCATAAAATTAGTCTCATTTTTAAAATTGAACGTTAAATATTAATTAACTTCCAAAATTATCTACAACAATTAATACTCCACAAAAATGATGCAACTGAAGTGATGAGAGAGTATTATATAATACTCCTCACTTCACTAAAATGGTTGAATAGTCAAAAAGAACTATCATTCAAATATGGAGGGAGTATTATATAATTCTCTTTAATTCCCGCACTGATAATTTTTTTTCAATTTCAAACGACATGGAAAGAGTAGCTATTAGAGAAAATATTTTAATGGCTCTTTAATTCCATGTTTTATATTTTTGTGTGTATAATAAATTTATAAAGCTTATTCATTACTTACACAATTTCTGACTAAGATATATTATACTCTCTCCGTCTCACAATAAAGTGCATAAAAATGGGCTTGCTCTGGAATTAAGAAGTGATTATTTATATTCAAAAATTTTAGTAGTTGAGTGGGTGTTGTGAGTATACAAAGCAAAGTAGGAAAGAGAAGGTAAGGTAGAAAATGATGAGTAGATACTATTGTAAGTATGACAAGTGAGTCTCACTATATAAAGAAGTGTTAATAATTATCCATTTTAGATAATGTGACTTATCAGTGAGGCATCGAAAAAGAAAATTTGTGCTTTTTATGATGGGATGAAGATTAGAAGCAACTAGGGATGGCAATTTGTCCGAACATGATCCGTATCTGGGGCAGTCCGCTCCGCAACGGGGCGGGTTTGGTAACCATTTTTCAAAATCGGACAGGTCACGGGGCGAGGTTTGGTAACACACCACAACCCGCGGGTCACTGCCCCGCCCCGCCCCACCCCATATACTAAAGCATGCTTCTATTTACTGTAATGTCCCAATACACTCCTTCATATTTTGCGTGGTTATTGCTGATTTTAGTTTCATCTCTACTTGCATCATATATAATACATCTTTCTCATTTCTAATGTTAATTTATGATGTTAATTTCATCCATAAAATTGTGCTTTTATGAAATACGGGGCGGGGACGGGTTCAACACTATACGGGGCGGGGCGGGTTTGGTAACATGAGTGTTCATTGAGGGGAGGGTTTGGTTATGAGCAAACCCGCTCCGTATCCGCCCCGTTGCCATCCCTAGAAAAAGCAACCAAAATCAACAAAGAATAATGAAGTAATAATAATAAGGGGCACGAATTTCATTTTTGGACTAAAATTTGAGAATTCAAGAACAAAAAAAAAATAAATTGTTAATGATTAAATAATTGCAGTATATAATAGTTTATATTATGCTTACCTATGTGTATACTCTCTCTGTCTCATTTTAAGAGTAAAAAAATGGGTGGGTTCAAGAATTAAGTAAAATGTGATGTGTTGTGAGTGTTGATAGTTGGGTAGGAGAAAGAAAGTGAGGAAGATAAGAGTTAGTGGATAATTGTTGTGAGTATGACATCTATGACTCACTTTTCATTTTACGATTTTGACTCTTAAAATGGGAAGCCCTTTTAGGAAATTTTTTATTCTTAAAATGGGGACAGAGGGAGTATTTCTTTTTTCTTTTCTTTTCTTTTCTTTTCTTTTCTTTTTTTTTTTTTGAATTTTTCACTACTCTACACACACTTAATGATACTTTCTTCAATTTTTTGGGTGTTAGTTAACAATAATTTTACATTTTTTGGTTTATAATCATTATTTAATTGCAAGATTGAATTAGATAATGTAATTTGTATCTGATAATAAATATCACAATTTTTTTTTTGGTAAGCTTTATTTAATTTTGACCAAAAATTAATAAAATCTAATTATTGGCATGATTTTTATTTTTTTTTGAACGACAAAAATTAATTTCATTCACAATAATAAAATAGATGGCACACCACAAAAGTTGGAGCCTCATCTAAAATATCAAAAGTAGTTTCATCTCTAAACCTACAACAAAGTTTATTTCGATCTAAATCTTGAGACTTACAGATTCTAATCTAAATAAAATTTGGAAACTGCCTCAATCTGGCATTTAAGAGGTCCCTCACTGGATAAGTTGTTGCTTTGAGTCCATACGTTAGAGAATCTGGGTTGACGAAGAAACGCCCTCCAAACATCTCAAAATTCACAAAACATCTCTGTGAAGTAAGAACAAAGACTTCTACTTCATTGTGAAATTCTACGAGATTTGTCGCCATCAGAAGATACAGAAAACAACAAACAAACAAAACAACAAACATAAACATAGGCTCTCACCGAGGAGAGAAATCTACGGCTCTCGCTGAGGAGAGAATCAAAAGATCTCTACAAAAGAGAGAAATTTATTAAACAATATAAAAACTAATAAAAATCTCAACAACACAATTGTTTGTAATCTCAATAAATTTAAATTGAAATTACAAAAAATTGTGTTTTTGGATACGCTTTAACAATAATTAATCAAGAAGAAAGGATAAAAAAACAAAAAGTCTTATGAAATTTGATTAATGGTGAAAAGGGAAGATGGAAGAGAAAGAAAACAAAAAGTTTTATGAAATTTGATTAATTGGCATGAAATTCTTAAAAATTAATATTTTGGTGATTATAATGGAACGTCAATAACATTGTTTTTTGTTTCATGATAATAAATAAATACTAATCAATTATTGCCCAAAACTAAAAAAAAATTTGACAAAAACTCAAAGTAAGACATTTATTATGGTACGAATGAAGTATTAAATTATGTTAAATTAAGTTATTTTTAGAAATATGAAATATAGGCATGATATTTTTCAATTGCGACCAAGAAAAATAAATATCATGAAAAATTGAGTAGATATATACACGGTAATATGAAATATACAACTCGATATTAAATTATAAATCTAAAAGATAAATGTCAATATTAAATTGCATAAATAAATTGTATAGTACTCCCTCCGTCCCATATTTATTGCTACCAAATGGGAGTGCACGAGGATTAAGAAATTATGTTGAAAAAGTAAGTATTGTGAATGTGTAGGAGAGATAAAATAAGTTAGTGGAAAGTTGTTTTGAGTGGATAAGAGATAGGAATGTGAATATTTTGGGTAAATAGCAATAAGTATTAGACTCCCAAAAGGAATATAAGTAGCGATAAGTATGAAACGGAGGGAGTATATATTTTTGAGGTAAGTGATTAAGAGCACATTGTTGTCAAAATAAAAGAGCATAAACCGAACAATAATATATAAAAGCCCATTCGATAGTACTATTCCGAAGCACCATGTGAAACTAAGATGTGGAAAATGTTTTTAAGAAAAAATAGTGAAGTGTATTAAATTCAAGTTTTAGGCGTATTACTAAACCTAAATCTGAGATAAAGATAGGGGAAATATGTTTAGATCTTTAAATGTAACCCATGATCTACCTTAAAGGCCTATATAAATACAACATGAAATCTTTGGTAAATGACTCAAGTATCGTCAGTATGATTGAAGGTTTTGACTGCCAAAGTCAGCTATGTTTTCGCTGTAAACATGCCTTTTGACCTTCTTTGCCATCATGGTTTCCAACCAAGTCAGGAGTTCAAGAATGTCGTTGCTTTGGCTTTCGATTACGTTCAAGTACGTTCAAACTTGGTAAAAAAATGGGTGTTCTGTACCAGGGTGTAAAAATCTCATGAAAGTAAAGTAGTGGAGGTGTTCATCCTTGATTACTACAGAACAAGATAGAGATGGAATAACTGATACTGCACAAGAGCTTCATCAATCTATACTACAATAGCAAATAGAAGTGACCGTTGGGATAAAGAACATAAAAATTCAAGCCCTTTGTAGTGATGTAGTTAAGTTTAAGCCTTTTATAGTGATGTAGTCGATAAACTGATCTCAAAAGCGAGGTCTTCCCCTAAAGATTTCGTATTTTTATTGATTATTTCATTTTTGGTTGCCTGAAGCATTGACATTCTATATTAAGAGTTAGGAAGTAGTTGGCACATATGAAAAATTATTTTGTTTAAAAGGACTTGGATTTCCATAATTTATCATTGTGTTTGCCCTATTTCCATGATTTATCTGCCTTCATCCCAAAATGATAATTCCATTTGACATTTCAAACATTTTAAGGTTACATTTTAGGTTTTAGAAATTCAGTGGTTTTAAAGCCTTTATTTTTTAAATGAGACTAACCTTCAGGGACAATCAAATAGGGGGAATGGGACTATTATTTTGGAACGGGTCACTGAAGGAGTATTTTCCTAATTTTGTTTTTGCATTTCAGTTTACATTGATACTCAAATTCCTTAAAGGGTTTTAAAATGATCAATAATTTGCATTTTTCGTTAAAGTTGATTTAGGATTAGCGTGTTATTTTATGAATCTCTTAAGTTTTTTTTTTTTGTTATTTTTGTCACCAATTATTAAGCTATAAAAGAGTTGCTATTACTTACATAAAATGCATTTTATTGTAATGAAAATACATTATCCTTAGTATTTTTTTAATGCTGAACTATAATTTTAAGACTCTCTCTCTCTCTCTCTCTCTCTTAGTATGAAAATGCCTTGCATCATTTTTTCTTAATTAATTAGCCTTATTATTCCCGTCGAATTTCGACGGGTTACTCACTAGTTTTAGCTAAGACATCATAAAGAAAGGCACGAAAATAGAAATGGAATTTGTGACAATTGCAATATTCTGGCATTTGATATTTTTAGACATGAAATAACGGTACATGCAAAAAATGTTGAGGAAATAGGACGTGCCTTCATAACAATAATAATGGGGACTATTAAAAAAAAAAAAAGGATGTCAACATCTTGATTTAATTGGAAATGGTAGTTATAATATTTAATGTTGTGGAGTGTGGACCTAGAAAATCATTCTAATCGAGTACACAAAAGAGAGACACTTTTTATCTCCAATATCTGATACTGTTGGTCCAAAGTTTGTTATTCTTAGAAAAAAAAGGACAATAGTTTGGTATTCATATTTATTCGTGTTAGTTGTTTACTTTATTCGTTTTTATTGTACATGTCTACGTTTATTTCTCCATCTCAATTTCTTTTCTTTTTTTTTTTTTAATAAAAATAAAAGTAAACGTCTTTTTAAATTTGATTATGAAGAGAGTATTTTATTTATGATTTCTCAACATGGTATCAGAGCCTCCGATATGGGGGGCTTGAATATCCATAGAATAATATTAGGGGCACAAAAAAGTCACAAAATCTTGCTCACAAAATCATAGGTGTCATAATTTTATCGGTGTTTTTAATTAGAGTGTGGCGGGTCCATTATTGATGCAACCAATAAAAATATCGCCACCTCATGTTGTGCGCAAGATTTTGTGACCTTATTTTGTGCCCCTAGCATTACTCATATCCATACGCTTGCGCAATGAAACCATCGTTGCCAACATGTTGAGAAATCGTGTTATTTTCTTAATAAGAGTGGGACATTAATTTTTAAAATTGTCTAGTATTAAATTAGTACATTTCAAAAAGCAAATGGGGCAACTGTCCCCTTAACTTAAGCCTTGGCTCCGCGGATATGCAAATTGTGTCATGAAATATGTGCTTAGAGCCAATAATACGCGCATAAAAAAGGTAAGTCGTTGTAACAGACGTAACAAACTCATGTAACAATTGAATCCACATCAACAAAATAAGAAAAACGTCAATAAAATTTGCATGATGGAACTAAAAAATGCCTAGATAAAGGGAAAAGTAGTGAGCGAAATCAAATCTAGTAATGAATATTTTCAAAATAGGCTCTTGTTCAGGGCAAAAGCCAAAGAGATTATTTTTACAAAACACCTGTACGGACCTACTGAACCATGGGAATAATGCAATTATGCATCAAATGTGTTAAAGAATAACCTTTTAAGGTTTTCAAAAAGTTAAATTAAGCTCTTTCAAAAATGTAAAGAAAAAAAAGTTTAAATTAAGCTTTTAAGGTTATTTCAAAATTAACGTTTATTCAACACATTCTCATGTGGTAAAAAAAATTACTCCAAAAATGAATGTTAGTTAATTTTTAATTAAAGAGACTTTCTAAACTTTTAGTTTAACAAGTATCTAACGACCATTTAAAAAAAATGATAAAATTTGTTTAGGAAAATATTTTGAAAAATAGACATTATTTTTAGATATTTTTCTTAAAATAAACATTTATTTGTCTGGCTGGGAGATTAATGGGGACCAAGGTCAAACGAGATCTAACTGAAATAAATGTTGTACGGAGTAGTAGCTAACACTTTGTTTTGGGTGAGAATTTTATTTAGTTTCTTTTTTGTTTTTCAAACACTTTGTATGAGAAATTGTAGAAAATGTTAATTCCGTCCGTTGCTAAGTTTTTAAGGGAGAGAAAAAAAAATGTAGGAGAGGGGAGAAAATTTAATTTCTTTACGACATGTTCTCAAATTAAGAATGAAATGGATAAAAACACTAAACTTTCGACACTTTATTTTTTTCCTCCCAATTTTTCTCACTTTTAAGAGGATTTGAAAGGAGAAAATCCGTCAAATATTTCGTTCTTTTATTCCCACTCACTTCTTTAAAAAATTTGGGAGTACTCATCGAAAAGAAATATTACTAAATTTCTTGTGTTTTTTTTCTTTTTTAAAACTCGGGAGCAGACTTTAAGGGTTACCGTCACAACGTTTACGGCCAAAATATATCTCGAGTGTGTTCTCAACGAGATGAAATCCTCTGTACCACAATTTGTGTACCACTTTGTACCACAAGTGATCTAATTGCTATAAATAAATAAGACTGAAATGATTTTAATATCATAAGTAATGTATAGCCGTCAGATCACAAATGTGTTATGACCTGGAAATTGAAATGAAGAATTGAGGTGAGAGAATTAAGTAATAGATTTGGGTAGAGAAGAAATAGAGGATTCAATATAGAATCAGAGGGTTTGAGAAGAGAATTGAAGTAAGAAGTTTGGGGAAGAAGACGGAGTTCAGAAGAGAGAGAGAAAGTTAGGGGATTGCTAATTTCATTCATAATCCAAAATGGGGAATCCCCAGATAATAATAACGTGAACACATGGCATGTGCCTTCCGTTCTAACAACTAACAGAAAAGGTAAAACGACATCGTATTACAGTCACGAGGAAAATACCCCAACGACGCATCTAAACGACGTCGCATAACTAATAGGAAGCGCACAAACACTGGTACGACTCCTATGTTATTTAACCTAGACTGGAACGATGACGTTACTGGCCAAATCCAAAAGTAACGGCCATCCCCAAATTATTTAGAAAACCTAATTCATCACACTCCCTTCCCCTTCAGAAAATCCTTGTCTCAAGGATGGAATTGGGGGAAATTAGCAGCAATGGTGGTCCAATCTTCCCACGTGGCGTCTTCAGGTAGCGCATTAGACCACTGCACCAACACTTGTGTAGCTGGACTGTTTCCTTTCTTGACAAGCCGTCTGTCCAAAATTGCAATTGGTTCCACCAGGAATTGCCTTCCTCAACTACATATGGCAGTGATGGATTTGGGGTAACATGATCACCCACCTTTCGTTTGAGCAGAGAGATATGGAAGACAGGATGAATTTTGGAAGATGGTGGAAAGGTTAGTTTGTACGCCACAACACCAATCTTTGCTTCAATCTGAAATGGCCCAAAGTATTTGGGAGAGAGCTTCAAATTCTTCCTTAATGCTAAGGAAGTTTGTCGATAAGGTTGCAGTTTGAGGTACACCCAGTCTCCAACTTGAAAATGCTTATCTGTTCTCCCTTTATTTGCAAAATGCTTCATTCTTCCTTGGGCTTCTGTCAATTTTTCCCTTAGCACTCGCAATTGTTTGTCTCTCTCCTTGATGAACTCAGTTACAGCATCTACCTTGATGTATTGCTCATGACTAAAAAAGGATTGGGGAGGAGGGTACCCATACAAAGCCTCAAAAGGGGTCATATTAAGAGCAGTGTGATGGTTGGTATTGTACCACCATTCTATCATAGTCAGCCAGTTTGACCACTGTTTAGGGTTTGTACTTGTAGCAGTCCTAAGATACATTTCCAAATATCTATTCAACCTCTCTTTTTGGCTGTCAGTCTGGGGGTGATAGGCTGTGCTAAGGTGTAAAGTGGTTCCCAAAATAGTGAATAGGGATCGCTAAAATTGGCTTAAAAAAACTTCTCCCTATCTGTGGTAATGGTAATAGGGATGCCATAGTATTTTTAAATGAATCAAAAAAGTTTTTGGCAACTGTATAGGCAGTGTATAGGTGTTTGAGGGGTATGAAGTGGCCATATTTGGTCAATCTGTCAACCACAATTAAAATGGAGTCCCAACCATGTGACATAGGCAGCCCATCAATGAAATCCATAGCTATATCAGCCCAAGGTCTGGTAGGTATTGGTAGGGGTTGAAGGAGTCCAAATGGATGCACATTCTCAGTCTTGTGTTGTTGGCATGCCTCACAAGGGCTAATCCATTGTTGGACCTGTTTCTTCATGCCATGCCAGTAAAAATGCTGTGAAACTCTCTTGGTGGTACCCAGAATACCAGAGTATCCTCCCAAAGGGGAATGATGTATCTCCTTGACTATTTTCTCTCTCAAACCTCCTGTTTTATCAATCACTAGCTTCCCTTGGTATCTCAGAAGCCCATCAGAGTATGTATAAGCTGAATACTCATCTTTTTTCAGTAGTACTCCCTCCAAAATTTCTTGTGCCTTAGTACTCCCTCCAAAATTATTTTGTAGTCAAAAAAATCGTAGCCAAATCCTCATTTTCTTGTAGTGCCCACTTAGGTTGCATCACAGTAATGGCATTACACCCTATTCCTTCTTGATCTTCATATATTCTTGAGAGAGCATCTGTTTCTTTATTTTCCAATCCCTTCTTATAAGAGATGGTGTAGTCAAATTCTAACAACTTGGAGACCCATTTTTGTTGTAGACCACCAGTAACTCTTTGATCCATGAGGTATTTGAGACTCTCATGATCAGTCTTTATTTGGAATTTCTGACCACATAGATAGTATCTCCATTTGTCCACAAGCATGATTATTGCTAAGAACTCCTTCTCATAGGTTGATATACCCAAATGCCTAGGACCCAAGGCTTTGCTTAAGAATTCAATGGGCCTCCATTCCTGCATTATTACAGAACCTATCCCATTGTGACAAGCATCAGTCTCCAAGATAAAAGGTTTAGTAAAGTCTGGCATTGCTGAGACTGGGGCTTGAGTCATTGCTGTTTTAAGCTCTTGAAAGGCCTTATCAGCTTCAACACTCCACACAAAAGAATTCTTTTGGTGTAACTTTGTCAGAGGCTTACTTATCAACCCATAATTTCTGATAAACCTTCTATAGTAACCTGTGAGACCATGAAGGCCCCTTAGTCCTTTGACTGTTTTAGGTGTAGGCCAACCCATTATACTTTCAACTTTGGAGGGATCTGTAGCTACCCCTTTACCAGATACTATATATCCCAAGTACTCTACCTCAGTGGTTCCAAAAGTACACTTACTATTTTTGACAAAGAGTTGGTGTTCCCTCAGCCTTGCAAGAATCTGCTTAAGGTGTTCAATGTGAAGCTCCATGGTGGGCTGTATACTAATATGTCATCAAAGAATACTAAGAGAAATTTCTCATAAAGTCCTTAAAGACCGAGTTCATTAAAGCTTGAAAAGTGGCAGGGGCATTAGTAAGGCCAAAGGGCATTACCTTGAATTCATAATGGCCATGGTGTGTCTTGAAAGCTGTTTTGTGGATATCCTCCTCTCTTACCCTAATTTGATGATTGTTGGGTTTTGATGCATCATGCGCAGCGAAATAAACAGATAAAATCAAACACCCATGAGCCCGGATCCGTGCATGTTGATTAAATTAAATACAAGATGAAAGAAACATACCCTTGAAGATCGAATCCATGAACACGGACTTTAAGGTGTTAAAGCAAACACCCTCTATCGGTATCCACACGTCGAACGGATATCAAGAACACCTTCTTGATCTGGATTGCTAGACCCAAGGCTTGATGGAGAAACGATTTCTTCGTAAGAATTATTTGCTTAATTGATTATTAAGTTATGATGATTCTAAATCTCAAAAACTAATAATCCCCTCTATATTTGTGTAATTGTTTCTCAAACAACGTGTTATGATTTCTAAAATCAACCATTAGGTTTCTCAAACCCGACTGCACACATATATAATAGGGTATAAACCTAATTCCTTTTGGGATCAGAATTCCTTGTCAAACAAGAGATCTGAACAAACTGTTTTCCGTCTAGACAAACCATCCGTATGGATTGGTTGGGTGGCTCCCAAACCATCCGTACGGATCCTTCCAGCAGGATCCAGGTTTTCCCGTTTTCTGTGCCTTATTCAATCCGTTCTATTGTGTATGACCCAATAGGATTATACTAAGTTGGCAACGAGTCCGAATGAGTCCGAACCCGTAAGTCATAAGCGGACTCTAGCAAGCCATTATGACTACCCAATTAGTATAACTTTGAAAGCCCAAAGTAACCTTATAGAACATATCACAATCCCTTTGTCACACGATATCATATTGGATATAAGTCATGGTCCACGTCAACTTATGTTGTCCAATGCTTTCTCGATCTCGAGTAGATTCATATGAGCAAATAACATTGAACGCTTCAATTCATTTGGGTACGGCCATACACTATTATCAATCTCACTCATCGAGTGGCCAAGCAGATATCTCTCATGAGAGAGGGACAAATCCCATCTTGACTTATCATTCTTCCCTACAGGAATCCGATTATTCCAATCGTAACCTTTATAACCACCCGGTTAGGGGTAGCGTTTGAGTACGTCAAACATAATGTTCATCATGTGGAAGACTATGATAATCTCAGGTCTAAGGATAAATGATATAACTATTATGAGATTTAATTATGACATTTGACCATGACATAAATCTCATAACGGGTCTATCCAGTACTTGTCCTCCAACATGTACCCACAAGTTTAATCCGCATCCTATGCGCTATAATCATCATATGATTATCCATTAAACTCATGCTAGCCCTTCATAAGTGCTAGGGACAATGATCATTATAATAAACATGCAAAAGATATAATAATCATGTTTGTTATCTCTATAACAATGAAGCTATGATATAACGCATAGGCCTTTCTCAAGGGCCTAGGGCATAATATCCAACAATCTCCCACTTGCACTAGGCCCAATCAACGCGTATCCAATACCCATTGAGCTTAGTTATGATCTCCAACATAATTGCAAACGAGCTTATGTAGGATAATTATCCTTGTTATTATCATAAGGTATTTTGCATATTTTGACATCTCCCATCTTTGATGATTTCTCGAGTAAGATAGAAACGTCTGAGTATATGTTAGATAAGATAATAGTCCCTTGATTTGTGTAATAACGATTATTGACACAATGAAGGTACATTAAATTAGTGACACTAGAAACGATTTCTAGTTTACTAATTAGAATCTTAATTTCAACATTATCTAGTTGCATCTCATGCCACTTAGACACCCAACCTTTTGTAGAATAGTAATGGTCCATTTAAAACTCTTCTAACACCATTATTAGACATAAACATGTATTTATACTGCAATATTTACCTTTGTTGGTTTGTAAGAATGCATCTATGTAACTATTATAAGATCATCTTTCATTCCATCAAAGATCAAGAACACATCCTTTAGTTCCTTTTAGAGAACATAAGAGTGTTTCTTAACTAGTGACTGTCACTAGGATCCGATTGGTATTATCTCATCATACTCTAAGTATATGAGACATCCCGTCTTAGTATATTAACATGGCTTACATGATAGATCCAATTGCCGAAGCATATGGAATCCTAATCATGTACTCTTGCTTATTAGACTTTCACAAGTAACCTCTCCAAGAGTCTTGCATAGTGAACTTTTCACTATCTTGCCTTTACTAGTACTTTGACTTTAACCAAACAACGTTTTAGACTTATCTTCATAAATCAAAATTCCAATGATATAGGTGGCTTTTATCCAAGTCTTTCATTTAGAAACTCTTTCAGAATGAATTATATGTCAACAACATATATATATGATTAGGAATAATATTACGCTTCCACTAAATTTATTGTAATCACAAGTCTCATCTTTGATGAATTCAAACTCTTTGAATACTACATCAAAATGAAATTTCACTCCAAGTAGTTTGCTTCAATCCATCTCATGAATTTCTACAACTTGCATATTTTATTAGAATTTTATGGATCAATCAAAACTTTTAGGTTGTATCAAACACATCCTAATGTAAGTTCCTGTTAAGAAATATAGTTTTGACTTCCATATGTCATATTACATATTCGAAATATGAAGTCATGACAATTAAGATTCTAATAACATTAAGCATGACTACGGGTGATAAAGTTTCATCATAATCAGCATTATCAATTAACTTTACTCAATTAGTCGTGCTTTATTAATATGCACCTTGCGATGCATGTCCGTTTTCTCCAAGAAAACTCATTTTCTATCATATGGTTTTTAAGCCTTAGGGTAGAACAATCAAGTTCGAAACTTAATTATGATACATGGATTGCACTTTTAGACTTTATGACTCCAAGTCATTGATCCAAATCCGGAGCGGACTTTGCATCTTGATAGGTAATAGGTCAATCATTCGCAATGATATCTTCCCTATTACTTTCTATTACGAGAAATCAATATTTCTTGTTATAGATAGTATCCTATCAGTTATGCAAATTTCTTGTGTATACTTGAACGAATTTCCACAACTCCTTGTGAAACTTTGTTCAATCTTCCATCTTAGGTTC
Organism: Campanula takesimana; assembly: GCA_026119855.1. NCBI lineage: Eukaryota > Viridiplantae > Streptophyta > Magnoliopsida > Asterales > Campanulaceae > Campanula > Campanula takesimana. The sequence continues at coordinate 3,118,691 of JAOWBW010000005.1, forward strand.
TATGTCATTTTCTAGGTCTCGAACTCTTCGAGATACATTTTACTCCCACTAGTTCTTTAGAGATAAACGATTTATCTAGAAAGTGCTATTTAGAGTAACAAACGATTTGTACTCTAAATGGTGTAAAATCAATATCATTAAGATATCCCATGGAATTACATTTATAAGATTTAGGTGTGATTTTGTCCCAGACAACACTTTTTTCAAAAGCATCACATCATAAATCTTTATGAAAGACAAACAAAGTTTTCTTTCATTCCATATCTCATATGGCATCAGTCGAACCTCCTTAGATGAAACTCAAGTTAGTGTAAGCGCAGCTGTTTCCAGCACATAATCCAGAAGGATAATTAAGATCAGTTTGATTTATTATGTGTAACACCCGTCCTAATTCATGTTAAATTCTTGACTTGCATATTTATATGCTATTTTATTTGATTTAATTATTTAACTAATTGAGCAAGTTTAGGTCCTAAGTGTTCAAAGTTGAAACATTAGGGTCATTTGTGAAAAATTAAAGTTTAGGGGCTAAAATGCTCAAATTAAAACTAGAAGGGCCTTTTTGTCAAAGTTGAAACTTGAGGGTCCTAATAGCAATTCTTTGAAAGTTGTAAGGATAACTTTGGTTGCCTCCTTCTCAGAATCATTGTTTCCCCATTTCTCTCGATCCTTCTCTCTGTTTCATAAAAGGGAGTTCAGTTTTACCCTATTCTCGACTCCTCTCGCTTAATTATACATCTGTTCGAAAATCCGACTTCGCATAAATGATCAGGGCGGTGAGTAGAGCATTTCCTGCCGAACAGAAATTAGTTTGGGTGAATTTGATTTTGGACTAGGTAAGTCACTAGCTCCCCCTTGCTTATAATAACATGCCTATATGTTATTCTTGGTACTTGTGCTTGTTAATTTTGTGTTTGGTGTAATTTTTGTGATACTTGTAAATTTGGGACAAAGGGAGTATTCGTATGAAAAACAAGAATGAAAAGCTTGAACCTGGGAATGGAATGACTTGGAAAAGTTAAGAAAATTATACTCCTATTCGTGAGACGGTAAAATAGTAACTTGATTTAAATATTATTAGAAAAATTGTAACATTATTTGTGGTACGGGGAAATGAATGGAAGTATCCCTAAATGATTATATTAGTATATTAGAAAATTATACTTATACTTTTGGGACGGTAAAATATTTAATTGGAATAAAAGGAAATTATCCTATTATTTGTGGGACGGTAAAAGAAATGATTTGAGCTTGAAATAGTGTCCTGGGTATTGCCTAAGGGTTAGTGAAAGTATACTCCTACGCTTGGGTTGGAGAATTCTTAAGCCTGGAAAGAAATTGAGTGTTGCTGAAAATCGCACCAGGCGCCCGCCTGGTTATGCTTCGAGCGGCCGCCCATTTCATCAGGAGTTTTGGTTCCAAAAATGCTTGAACAGGCACCCGCCCGGGTATGAGTGAGCGTCCGCCTGGTCCCCTGTTTGTACAAAAAGTGTTTTAAACCCAAATGGAATGAAAGCTTACCCCTCCTAAGGCATATAGCCTTAATATAAGATGCCTAGCAAGTGTTGTGACACCTTAGGGACATCAGAACTTGGTCTTGAAAATGAATACTCATTAAATTAAAATGAGAACTTGAATATCAAAGTAAGAACTCTTTTAATTGTCTTGAAAGTGCTAAGAACAAGCACTAATATGTTATATGTGTCTTGATTCCAATGTTTGTGTACCTTAGGGGCACTAGAACAATGTCTTGAGCTTGAACATCCAAAGTATAGGATTAAGAATATGTAAGTATGAGATGTATAACTCATCTACTTAGCTTGAACTTGAAGTATAAGATGTCTAACTCTTATATATGACTTGAATATCCAAAGATTGGAATAATAACTTGAGTATAAGATAATTAATTCTTGTACATGTCTTGAACATCCATAGAAGTGGATTGAGAACTTGAATATAAGATGACTAAATCTTGTACTTGACTTGAAACCAATACATGTGTATGGTAATAAACTTGAAAGTGCTATGAACGAGCACTAATGTATTAGAACTATCCTTGATGTGTATGTGCAAATCTTGCACATAATTACTTGATAGAATATGGCTTGTTGATTACTTGATATATGGTATGAATAACCAAAGAATTGGAATGTGGAACTAGATAGAGAATGAACAACTCTAAGACATACTTGAATTTAATACGTGTGTATTGAAAGTGCTATGAACAAGCACTAATGTGCTAGTAATTGGTTTTAATCGTGCATATACTCAATGAAGTATATAAAGTATAAAGAAGATATCTTGTTCTTGAGTTGAGTTCCTAAAGAATAGGGACTAGTGTAATATGAAGATAATTCATAAAACAATGATTATAGAACACAATATGTGTTGGAAAATGTATTCAATTATTAACGATACATATACGCTAGGTATGATTGTGACTAGATACAATACGACCTATTCGACTACGTGCTTAGAGTCTAAGATGTTGGGCTCTACTTGAAAGTAAGGGTATCGTGATAGACACATTAGTGTGTTAAAGATTATATGAATATGTACGTGCAAATATGACATATAACAAAGTGACATAGAATGACTTACCCTACTACTTGGTTGGGGTCTGTTATTAATAGACTCTAATTTGGCTTGATTGTGATACGTGGACGCATTATGTGCCATTGTTATGCTAATTTGTATTCGCAATTATTGCGTACGTGTACTTGTATTTGGTGAGCACATGATTACATGGTTCCTGAAGAGCTAGTCCACTACTTTTGGACTTAGTTCTATACTCTTGTAGTTCAAGTAAACATCTACTTGTGCATTCTTGTTTGAGTCCAGCTGGTCACCTTGCTTGTTTGGAAATATATAGGTTCACGCTTATCGCGAGAGCTGGGGCTTAAGTGATAATCGGGTCCCTATGTATTTGCGCTTGACCCCTTACTACAGGCCATAGTAAGGGCATAGCTTCCTTGGTTGGAGCAATACGCCTGACTTAAGTGAATGCTAAACTCTTGAACACCTCGTGAATCTTGTTCTTGTGAGTGATACTGGTTACCGGGTCCTCTTGTGTACTGCACAGCAGCAACTTGATTGATCGTGATTTGTCAACTGCAATAAGCAACGACAACAATGGTTTACTTGGGAGGAATAAGGTTGGAATATCCTTTGTAACGTGTTATTTTAGCCTTATGTGCTAGTTACTTGATGAGTTGGCTTAGCCTCTCATATACTTGTTACTTGATGACATCTTGAGCATGATTACTTGATAATCTTCTTGATTTGCATGATTACATGATAACATGCTATGTACTTGTATCTAGTAACTTACTGAGATTTATCTCACCCCGTTCCTTGTTTATTTGTTCCCCCCCCCCAGGAAAGCAAGTGGTAATACGTTGTGAGGCTCGACTTAGCAGGGGCCTACTTGGCAGGTTGTTCTTGTTTGGGGATTGTTATCCTTTCCAGTTTTGGTGAGGAAGATTTGGTATCAGTTGTTTAGACTCAGTATATTGGGTAGACTTGTATAGTGTTCTTGTAATGCCAGCGTATATGCTAGGCATGTTTTCCGCTGTGTACAACCATTTGGTTTAAATTTCTTGGTATAGAACTCGTTGTGAGCTATCTTAGCTCGTTCCTCTTGAGTATATATATGATGTCAGTTTGATATAAGCAGATGTCATTCAGTTTCTCGTTTCTTATTTCTTGTTAGTCACGCGCACCAGGTTCGAGGTTCTATTAGGGAATCCCGGGACTTGGGGCGTGTCATTATGAGACGAAAAACTGTGTTTTACAGACAATCTGTAAACTTCTGGAACATCATCCGTACGGCTGCTGTTTCCAGATTCTGTTTTTCTTAAATTGCAGACTTTCTGCAGAATTCTCATCGAGTCCAAGGCTCAAATATTCATTACTTTGATCTAATCAGAGTACATCAATACTTTTGCCATGAGGTGTTGAAATCCTTTCTAGCATTGTTACTTTAATAAACTACATACATCAAAATATATAAATTCAAAAGAGTACTTCCTCTTACTACTGTTAGTAAAAGATGTCTTGATCAATTTCTAAGATTCACATCTATCACATGATTCGAAATCATATGAATTTAAAAGTCCGTCCCATGGAATTTTAGATATGTGTTTCTTATCATTTGATATAGACATTAATGCTTTTTAAGAATGTAACGATTACATCCTTATATTCAGATTTCTATTATTTACGTTATGCTCATTATTTTGTTCTTCCAAGATAAGGATATTAAGTCCCATTATATGATTAGTAATACAATAAGGCAAATCATATTTAATGGAACACTTTCTTATTCGAAATAGGAAATATCCATAATCTTCCCATGAAGAAACCGAAATAATATTTCTAGTTAAAGTAGGAACATCACAATATTGTTCAAAACAATTATGAACCTACCAGGTAAAGACACTTCGCAAGTTCCTATGATCAATGTTGCAACCATTGCATCATTATCAACACACAGGTTAATCTTTACCCTTATAAGTAGAATTTTTAACATAAATACTTGAAGTGGTAGTCCAACTACCCTTTCCTTTTGATCTTTTAATTCAAATTGCAATTTCTCCAACGGTCAATCCTATTGCCAAGGTAGAAATTACTTTCTTTGTATTTTAGGTTTTAGCCACAAATATTTTCTTAGGCTTGACAACTCTTGTCTTGCCTTTATCTTGAATCCTTTGTCCTTATTAACCTTTAGAGTTTGAGAATGTTTCCATTTGATAATAAGACATAGCATTTTAAACATCAAATGTCGCTCATGAATTAATATCAAATCCGTTGTTAGTTCCAAACCAACTTGATAACCAAGCCAACTAAGATAATTAATATGTTTCTCTATGTTCAAAACATGAGAACTTATTAACATACCTTTCATTCATCACATGAATGTTAGGCTCTAATCAATCTCAAACTTTATTTGCCTCTCTTGCTTGTAGGAACTGTTGGTCCCAAAGGGCAACAAGGGTATGAAAAATAGCTAGAGGAGGGGGGGGGTGAATAGCTGTTTTAATATTCTTTTCGTACCCTTGAAAAACTCAATTGCAAATGCGCACTTTATCAAATAAGCGTTATGAAATGCGCCTAAGTGAGTGAGTGAAATGCACAGCGGAATTTAGTAATGTAAAAGGCACAAAGTATGATAAAAGGGGCGCACACACACTCTAAGTATTTTGCTCAAAGTGGGTGAAATAAGGAACTAAGGCAAATGAAAAAACAACACAACACAATTCAGTTCAATCAATCTACAATGAGTAAACAAGCAAATAGTGAGTGAAGATAATAACTTGAAAGTAAATGACAAGATAATAACACAAGCTATTTGGAGAGGTTCGATCAATGAAAGATCTACCTCCTCTACCAAGATGGTTAGTCTTGGATTTCTAATGGAGATCTTATATAATGAGTGAGTGTTACAAATTACAACTTTTGAGCTTCTACACTAACTCAAGATCTAATATTCTATGAATGAACAAATCCAAAACAATAACCGGTGTATCTCTAAAAGAAGGATCTAAGTGATCAAACTTAAAGAGGTGCGTGTGTGATTTTAGTATCAAGACTCTTTAGATCTTTATGATTTAGAGCACAATGAAACTAAAGTGTTATAGCTTGAAGATCTGGGCTAAGGATGAAGGTATGAAGATGTTCTTGAGAAATTCTGGAAAAACGAAGGCAATCTTCAAATCTTCAACAAATGCTTTGAGAGAGAAATTCTTGAAATTCTTAGCAAAACTCAGCAACTTCAAAATGTTGAAGTTATGGGGTATTTATAGTGAACTTCAAAAAACTAGCCGTTGGAAATCCTTGTGGATAAGATGTGCTGTCGCTCGTTGATTGGAGCATGCATATATTATGACCATTTTGACACTCAACATAAATGTGACCGTTGAGGACACGTGTCAACAGATTAGGCGCATATGCATCTTTTAACCACCGTTGGATCATTGGCGTAATTTGAATTCTCTTCAAGTCTTTGAATCTTCAATAAATCACTGAGTGTTGAATAAACACTTTGAGGCGCGTTTGAGCCAAGAGGCGCACATTATGTGTGCGCTAAACTAAGGGGCGTAGAGGCGCGTATCATAGCTAGGAAGAAATCCTTATGCGCGCGCTCTTAAAGGCGCATGGCGCGAATTGAACAAAGGCGCATGGCGCGTGGCGCAGGAGGCGCATATGCGCGGCTCAAACTCACTGAGTGATTTTTCTTGAATCTTGATTTTCTTGCCCTATTTCTAAGCCTATTCTATAACGATGGACAGCCTAAAAAAATGAAGTATAAATACTTCTTACATGTGGGTCTAAAGTCCATGAAATAAAACTTAGGTGATGGATCAATCAAATCTAATAAATCCTATTACATTAAAACTGAGATATATGTGGGCATACCCAACAATCTCCCCCTATTTGATTGATGCCATTACCTACTATATCAAGGACAAACATTATACTTGATAAAAACATATCCAAGTGGATGAAATTGGTAATTCATGTCTCAAGTTAATGCACACACTAGTCCAAAATATAGATTTCTAATCTATTCCAAAAAGAATAACACATTACATATGGAAAGATAGAAACAACAGTTTTAACACATTCAAAATGAAATATGAATTTTAGATTTGAAATGTGTTTAAACCAAGTTTAAACTCAATGCATGAAAGTATGAAACAATTCAATATGATGCATATGAATTTAAACAATATTCATTGTTCTACAAACTAGGAGTTTGAGTGAACAAGGTTTGATAATAAGTGATGCATTGTTCTCATTAAAACTTGGGGTGTAGGAGTTACAGATTACAAGTTTTGAATAGAACAAAAACAAAAGGTGCTAAAACAAGTAAGCACAAAATTACTAACATAAAAGAGTTGATTATATTACAAAAGATTCTAATAACTTACAATCAAAATAGAAACTAAGGGTTAGGAGGCGCATCATCGTCCTTCAATCCTTCAACGATCTCTGAAACGGAACGCTGAATCTGTTTAGCGAGATGATGACTACAGTTCGCTAAGCCCTGAGTGTCAGTGACACTGGAGTGAGTGGCAGTGATACCGTCTCTGATGTAACTCAAGTGATTCACATTGATGTTTTGATACTCATCAATGGAGCGCTGAGTGATTTGCTGCTGCTGAGAAATGTTTTCTTCTAAGATTTGAATATGAGCTTCAATGGCATTTTGAGCCGTGATAATGTCAGAAGAAATGTGTTCGGCGCGTTTGTTTGAGCTTGAGTGAGCAGCAGTGAAGTGAGTAACGACCAATTCTTTCAAAACATCCAACTTTGATACTAACACGTTCATGTTGGATTGAGACGCAGCAGACTGAGGTATGAAAGTAGGCGCAGAAGGGGTGGTTTGCGCCTGATCAGAATGAGGTTGTACCTGAGTCTGCGCCGGAGGAGGAGTAGGAGCAGAAAGTTTGTCCTTGAGAGAATTCATCTCCCCCTTAATGGCAGCGATCTCTTCAGATTGATCAGTAAGTAATGAAGTAAGAAGCTCAAATTGAGACTTGATTTGCGCCTGACCTTGCTCTAGATTTGCTTGCCCCTGCTGCAAAGATTGAAGAATAGAAAGTACCTCGCTCAAATCGGGAGCAGATAGAGGAGGCGCAGGGGTAGACTGGGGCGCATCAGCTTGTAGGGGCGCAATAGGTGATGGAGGCGCATGAGGAGGTGAAAGAGTAGGAGACGCATATTCATCTTCAGTTTTAACATCAACAGTTTCAACATCAACTGTTTCTGTTGTGATTAGATATGGTCCAGAAGGAGGTGGAGGCGCAGCTGGAGAAGGAGTGCGCTGAGGAATGGTCTCTTGCTCCCCCTGAACTGGTTCATCTATGTCTGAAACATCATCGCCAAAAAAATCAGAAAGGAGTTGTACCCTTGACACTTTGGTCTTTTGAATTTTGACAGGAGGCGCACGGGGAGAGGGGGCGCGTTGAGTAGGCGCGCGCTGGGTAGGCGCGGGAATATAAGGGCCTTTCTCAATATCAGCGCTTGAACCAGCGCCTTTCTTGCGCTCTAGCTTCTCTGACTCAGCAGCTTGCTTGGCTTGAAAATCTTCATCTCTTTTTCTTTGAGCCTCAAGTCTGCTGGCTTCCTGCGCTAGCCTTAGATCACGCTCTTCATCAGATTCAAATCTGGTACGTTTGATAGGCGCACGAGGAGGGTCATCAACCACCCGTTTTCCTTTGCTTTTCTCTGCGCCTGGCAAGGGATCAGCGCTTTGTCTTGCGCTAGCCGTCACTGCGCTTTTCTTTAATGGTGCACCTTTAAGAACTGGCGCCTTATCTGATTCGGTGTCTTCATCAACTAAGCCTTCAACAGATTTGATTTGAATTCCTTTGGCGCGCTTTGTAGGCTTCTTTCTGCGCTTTTTGAGGTCCAAATTCGCTTTTCCAAAAGTTGGAACATCATTGATTTTATACTCAGCATTCTCATTCAAAAATTTAACTAACTCAGGATAAGTTAGAAAAAGTTTTGTGAGAAGAAGGCAGTGAGAGCGAAACCTGGTCTTTCCATCACTCTTGTTCTTCACATACTTGTCAATCTGCTCACGCAACGTCTTGAATAAAATGTGAGGCCAGTGAAGCTTCTCCTTGGCCATGATGGCAGCGGTGTATTCCCATTGTTTCACCGTGAATCGGTTCACGTTCCCGGTTTTGAATACAATCGAAGTTCCCACCAAGTGCGCGATGTGAGTCAAGAGTTCTCCACCATCTCGAATTTCAGTGTTTTTGATATTATTTTGAAGTGTGGGAATATTCAGAAGTGAAGCAGCCATCTTGTTCTGATCGTCAATAGAATAAGTCATCGGACGCCCAATAATGCGATCGTCACCCGTAGATGGAAAACTGAGTAAGTGTCGAATCACAGATGAGGAGATATGGACGTCAACATTTTGAACGCGAGCCTCAATCCTGTAGTGAGTGCGTCCATTAACATCAATTTCCACTAGAACAACAGTGGAAAAGAACTCATCCACGAGGAGCGCAGAATAGAAAGATTGGTCCATTGTGAACAAAGGGAGCAGACCAGCAATGCGCAATGTCTCTATGATTTCTCTTCCAATAACTTCACCAGATAACTCTAACAGATCAAGAGTTTCTTCGAGTTTGAAATTTGCAAGGTCCTGAAAAAATAAACATTGATTGATTTTAGAAGTGAAAGAGGCGCATAGAAACATAAAATGATCAAAGTAGCATAGGCGCATAAAGAATAGAGAGGCGCATAATTGAATCAGGCGCACAAAATCATAGAGATTCAAGGCGCATGACTGAATTAGGCGCATGAAATTTTAAAGGCGCATAGGGTTACAAGGCTCATATTATGGTTCTATGTAAATACTAAGGAAAAATTAAAACAACGAAATATGACTAAGTACAAAGATAGGCGCATAAGGTTTTAGGCGCAGAATGATTTAGGCGCATATACAAGTAGAGGCGCAGAAAGCATTCAGGCGCATAAAAATAGGCGCATAAAGAAGTATATAGGCGCATATCGTGTGAAAATTTTGACTTAGCAAAAACAAAATAACAAGCATTCAAATGAAAGAAATGAAAATCAAAAAGTACAAATTTTCGAAAACAAGATTGAAAATTTTTAGAGACCAAAACATGCAAGAATGACGAAGAACACGAAGAACGACCCTTGAATGCTCGAAGAACACCAAGATCACGAAAATCATGAAACTTCACCAAAACAGACAAATAATATATCAAAATGATCGCATGACAATAAGGAATCTAAATATGTAAACAAAAACATGAACAAATCACTAATGAAAGCACAATGAACAAAAGAAGAACCGAAAATTTGAAAAGTTGAGAAAAACCAAAAATTCAGATTTGCAAAGATGAAAGCATTGATCGTTGAAATGTTGGATACAACAGATTCGAAAACAAGAATTGAACACAACCCAACAAACGATATAGAAAACGGATCATCGAAACAAGACAAATCAAGGAAAAATGAATCCGGGTTTGAAAAATGACGAAGAACACTAAAATGACGAAAAAAAAATCAGAAAATTAAAGAGTTAAGGGTTGAGAATTCATACCATTTCGTCTTGTGTAGAAGTTGATGCTTTCTTAGGACCCATAAACTTATATAGAAAATGAAGAAGAAAAATAGAGAAGATGAAGGTAGAGAGAGGGGGGGAATCGGGGAGAGAGAGACGAGAGAGAGAAGGGAGATAGAGAGTTGGTAGGGAGGTGAGGTAGGTGATGATGAATATTTATAGGTTAGGTTCAAAATATTGCACTGATAAGGAAAAAAATACAGTCAAAAATTTAAAAAGATGGGAAGTTGAAAGGATGGCATTAATGAGGGATTTTGAAAAATGGCGGCTCATCATGACAAAAAGGACGTACATTAATGAGGGATTTTTGGGATTTGAAGGGCATTAATGGCTGAATGACCTAAAGTGTCATGCAATTTTGACTAATTTTTGCACAAACATCAAAAACATCTGTTTTTGTGTAAGTTTGGGGTGCAAGAAATAAATCCCCAGAAAATAAAAATTTTCGAAAGACGTAAAACGAGGGAAAAATTTAATTGCACAAGTACCCTTGAACAATTAATGGAATGTCAAAAGACAAAAATTCCAATAATAAATGAACAGAATAAACATACCTGGTACTTGTGTATTGAATACGTTCAATCATTGATATTAAATTTTGAGTTTTGATTGAGCCGCAATAGTTAATGCGCGCATGAGAGGCGCATTTCACTTACAGGAGCGCATAATGACCAGTGCGCAGAAATTGCTTTTGGGCGCGCAGGTGAGTGAGGCGCTATTCTCTGTTCTTAGGCGCGTAGGAATGATAAAATTCTTTGTAGGATAGGTGCGCAGAGTGAGGTATATGGCACGCATAGAGATTGAGCGCGCAGAAATAAGAGTTGGGCGCGCAGTTAGTAAGGCGCATAGTATGGCGCATAGTTTCCTTGAAACTTTGAAGAATTGATCTAACATTTGTACCTAATATACTCATAACTCAACAAAACATAAAATCATTAGTATTGACAAAACTATATTGAATTTAGTTGAGTTCAAGCATACCCATTTCACCTCTCAAAAACATGAACCGTTTCGCGTCGAGTGCTTTCGTTAGAATGTCGGCGATTTGATAGTCGGTTCCCACGTATTACAAATGTATATTGCCTTTCTCCACGTGGTCTTTGAGGAAGTGATATTTGATGTCGATGTGTTTGGTCTTTGAGTGCATAACAGGATTTTCAGAAACCGCAATTGTTGATGTATTGTCGCAATAGATGGGACAATTTTCTTCGATGATATCATAGTCCACCAATTGCTGCTTCATCCAAAGTATTTGACAACAACAACTTCCCGCAGCGATATATTCGGCTTCGGTTGTTGAGACAGATACAGAAGCTTGTTTCTTACTTGCCCATGACACAAGTCGATATCCGAGGAAATGACAAGTGCCACTAGTGCTTTTCCTATCAATTGTGCACGCTGCATAATCCGCATCTGAATAACCTACAAGTTTAAAGTTCGAATCTTTGGTGTACCAAAGTCCAAGGTTAACAGTGCCAGAGAGATATCTTATAATACGTTTCACAGCAATTAAGTGTGCTTCTCTAGGGTTGGATTGATAACGAGCACAAACACAAACACTAAACATAATATCGGGCCTAGTAGCAGTAAGATAAAGGAGTGAGCCAATCATACCTCGATAGAGCGTTTGATCAACACGTTTACCTTTTAAATCTTTGTCGAGTTTGTTGCCGGTAGCCATTGGAGTATCGTATGCTTTGGCGTTCTCAAGTCCAAACTTCTTGATGAAGTCCTTTGTGTATTTGGCTTGATTGATAAAAATAGCTTCACTCATTTGTTTGATTTGAAGCCCGAGGAAGAATGTGAGTTCTCCCATCATGCTCATTTCAAACTTGCTCTTCATTAGTTTCTCAAAACGCTTGCACAACAATTCATTAGTAGAACCAAATATAATATCATCAACATAAATTTGAACAAGTAATTTATGACCATTATGTTTGGCAATGAAAAGAGTTGTATCGATTTTACCGCGAGTGAAGCCTTTTTCGATGAGAAACTTGGATAGTGTATCATACCATGCTCTTGGTGCTTGTTTGAGTCCATACAAAGCTTTCTGGAGTTTGTATACATGATTTGGAAATTGTGAATCTTCAAACCCAGGTGGTTGAGCAACATAGACTTGTTCTTGGAGTTCACCATTAAGAAACGCGCTCTTCACATCCATTTGATATAACTTGAAGTTCTTGTGAGCGGCGTAAGCTAGAAATAATCTGATAGCTTCAAGTCTTGCTACGGGCGCAAAAGTTTCATCGTAGTCAATTCCTTCTTCTTGCCTATAGCCTTGAGCAACCAATCTTGCTTTGTTTCTTGTGATGGTTCCATTCTCATCCATCTTGTTCCTGAACACCCATTTCGTACCAATCACTCCATGATCATTTGGTCTTGGAACTAGAGTCCAAACCTTACATCGTTCAAATTGATTGAGTTCTTCTTGCATTGCAACAACCCAATTAGGATCTTGGAGCGCTTCATCAGCCTTCTTCGGTTCAATTTGAGAGATAAAAGCAGTGTAAGCATCAAAGTTTGTAGCTCTCCTTGTACGAACACCAACTTGTAGATCACCGATGATATTAGCAATTGGGTGACCTCTAACTTCACGAATTTCAGGAGGTAAGTTAGGTTGAGTCGTAGTAATTTGAAGGTCTTCAATTGGTACATCTTCACCAGATTCTAAATCATCAAAATTTGGGGTTTGAACTGGCTCAGAATTGAAATTTGGGTTAACACCAGATGCAGCAGTAGATATAGGCGCGTGAGAGGAATCATGAGGCGCATCATTGGAATGAGGCGCAATAGAGGATTCACCAGGCGCATTATACATTGAATTAGGCGCATTTGATGTAGATGGATTTCCTTGTGTTGATAGATTCTAATTTTGAGCGGGCGCAACATAAATAGGAGCACCTGTATCATTTAGCTCAACAGAATCATCAGCAACATTTGGAGCCAAATGTGGCTCAAGGAGAGAATGTTCATCAAATGTAACATGTACAGATTCAACTATCACTAATGTAGTTCTATTAAAAACACGAAAAGCTTTAGAGTGTTTGGCATACCCAACAAAAATACCTTCGTCGGCTTTGGCATCGAATTTACCTCTATGTTCGTTTCCGTTGTAGAGGATATAACATTTGCAACCAAAGATCTTGAAGAATGCAATGTTGGGAGTTCTACCACGCCAAAGTTCATACGGGGTCTTGTTGTGAAGTTTGTTGATGAGGGAACGATTTTGAGTAAAACATGCAGTGTTGATAGCTTCTTCCCAAAAGTACTTAGGCAATTTAGCTTAAGCTATCATCGTCTTTCCCGCTTCAATCAACGTCCTAATCTTTCGTTCAACAATGCCATTTTGTTGAGGGACTCCGGCGGTTGAAAAGTTGTGATCTATCCCATGATCTTCACAATATCGAGCAACACCGTTGTTTTTTAATTCTGTTCCATTGTCGGATCGAACACTAACGATGTCATCTTCTTTTTGGGTTTGGACCAGTCGAAATAAGGTAGTGAGAATATCATAACAATCATCTTTTGTAATCATCATCTCTACCCATGTATATCTTGAATAATCATCCACCACAACTAGAGTATACGTGCTTCTTCTAATACTTGCGGTGGTGACTGGTCCAAATAGATCAATGTGAAGCAGTTGCAAACATCTAGAAGTTGAAGGATTTGACTTGCTTGAAAATGACTGCTTTGGTTGTTTGCCAAGTTGACACGCGGCGCACTTTTTGTCATGATGATCAGCAACCTTGGGAAGTCCTTTGACAAGATTATTCCTGCTGAGTTTAGATAGATACTTGAAGTTCAAGTGACTTAAGCGCTTGTGCCACAGCCAACTATTTTCGTTCACACTTTTTGCTACAAAACAAAGATTAGTACTAGAGTTCATATTATGGAAATCAATAATATAAATATTTGTCTTACGATATCCCGTGAGTAAGATAGCTCCAGTTTTGCCATTCTTGATAAGACATTGCGTTGAAGTGAAATGGCATTCTAATCCTTTGTCGCAGAATTGAGATATGGATAATAAGTTGTGCTTGAGCCCTTCGACGAGTGAGACTCTTTCAATGTACACTTTGTCTTTCTTGAGCTTTCCATATGCTACAACTTGACCTTTGTTATTATCACCAAATGTTACGGAGGGACCTCTTTCTTCATGGACATCTTCTAATAAGGATTCATCTCCAGTCATGTGTCTTGAACACCCACTATCGAGAATCCATTCATAATTTCTAGCTTTTGAAGATCCAGCCATGAAACAAAGAACCTGAAATATAGACATTTAAGCAGGTCCCCTTTATTCCTTTTGGGTCCTAGGGTTAGCAACTTTTGACAACCCACTCATGCTTGACCTTAGGATTTTTACGTCCTTTGGCATTGGGAGTGAATCGCAAAAGACATTCCACGGCCTTGTGTCCTGAACAATCACAAATGGAACAATGATGAAAGCCACCAATCACGTGAGTTTTCACAAACTCTTTACTTTTCTTGGGGATGGCATTGTTCTTTGGGTCAGATGAACTAGCCTTAACAAAATCTTTCTTTTGAAATTTTGGAGCGCTTTTTCTCGGAGGGCGCATAGGGCTAGGAGGCGCACGGCGATGAGGCGCGTGGCTCTTAGGAGCATAATGAGCACTCGAAGAAGGAGCGCGCCTATTTTCAAGAATGATTTTGCTAGGAGATGGTTCATCTGTAGCTATATCTTTCCCATTAGCTTTCCCAAATTGCTTCGCTGGGTAGACATAATGGAATGTTTGTCTCTTGACTTTTTCCTGTCCTTTACCCATTGAATTAGAATGTTTTTCCTTGGGAATTTTAAAAGTTTGTTGGTTGGTAAATTCACTATCTCTTTCAGCACAGACATCACATTTAAAGTTGTCACTAGTTGATGAGAATCCCAAGCCACTTTTATCACCACTGACTTTTTGGGACTCAAATATGTTCTCCATAGTGACACGAGAATTGGACCACTCATTTGTAATCTTTTTAAGATCAGTAATTTGAGTAACCAATTCATCGTTTTGAACTTTAAGAAGTGAGTTCTGTTCTGTTAGAAAAGTGTTTTTAACAGTAAGAGGAGTCATGCTCTTTATCTGCTCCTTAAGGAGGGTGAGTTCAGATTTGAGTAGAGATTTCTTGGTCTTAAGCTGGGAAATTTCATCACATGATAGTGCTAAAGCTTCCTTCATACTATCAAATCTAGTGATTACCTTTTCAGCCTTCTTGAACAATTTTTCTTGTTCAGCAATCACTTCATCATCATTGATTTTGGAGATTGGAGCAGTTGGTTCAACTTGAGGTCTAATGTATGCTCCTTTTCTCAATTTGTTCCTTGCACCAAGATCACATCGTGAAAATAACAATCCACCATCGCTTTGAGCCGGAGTGAGAAATCCTTGTTCAACGAGCTCGCTGATGGTTAGTCCTTTCTTCCTTTTCACTTCTTGAAAACCTACAGATTTCTTGATAGGTTTATTCAAGGCATTCATATCGGGAACATCCTTGGAGAAGTCATCATCAGAATCATAAGTATCAACTTCATCATCATTTGCCATCAAACAAACGAGTCCATCATCGGAATCTTTATCGCTCTCTTCGGAGTCTGTTTCAATCCAAGTGTTGTGCTCATTTGCGGGTGCTTCTTCTTCAGCAATCATTCCCTTGTGACGAGTGAACTTGGGAGTGAATTTGGGAGTATGGCTGCTCTTCTTCTGCATATATTCAAATTTGGGGATCGGGCAGCTTGATGCAAAATGTCTGGGTTTCCTGCAATTAAAACAAACAAGATCTTCTTTTCTTTTTGAATCGCTGCTCCTTGTAAACTTTTGAGGAGCTTTGCTGGTAGATCCTTGAAATTTGTTGGTTGAGCCGGGTCTTGAGAATTTTCTGAACTTTTGAAATTTCTTCACAAATAAAGCGAAGTCTTCATCATCCATGTCTAATAGCTCAGAAGTGGAAATTTTGGGATCAGAACTTTTCTCATCTTGTACCAGCGCAGGAGAAAGCGCAGGTGTAGGCGCAGAATCCCTATGCGCCATCATAGCCATAGATTTTGACTTTCCTTCAGTTTCGCTGATTCGTTGGAGTTTGAGCTCATAAACTTTGAGATTTGCATAAAGGTTCCTTAATGTCCATACATCTAAAGTTCCAGCGTCTTCAAGAGCGCTAGATTTATGTAGGTATCTTGATCCAAAAGCTTGTAGAAAATTTACATTCAAATCTTTGTTGGTAAATTTCATGCCAAGTGAAATACATAGATTGATAATTTCACAGTAGCGTTCATAAGTTTGCCTCAAGTTTTCACCGGGGAGTTGAGAGAAATTGTTGAATCTCTTTTGTACTTCGTATTTCTTGTTCTCCTTGCAAACCGTGTCTCCTTCTATATGCTCTTCAATAGCATCCCATAGCTCATTTGCAGTAGCACAATGCATGACTTGTTGTTTCATAGCCGTGCTTAGAGTGCTTAGAAGTATGTTTCTTGCTTTGCCATCATTTGCAACTCTTCTAATTTCTTCCTCGGTCCATTCTTCCCTTGGTTTTAGAACTGTAGGTTGAGCAGCGTTGGTGCGTGGATTTGGATTCGCCTTCATCGGAATATAAGGTCCATAAACGACGGTGTCATGGATCCTTTCACCGATAGAGTTGAGATGAGTCAATATGCTGAATTTCCACACGTCAAAATGATCTTCATCAAAGACCGGAACGTGAGTGTAGTTTGCAGTTGCCATAGGTTTTGAGTTTGCCATTTAGAATCGGCACCCAAGCTGTTAAGCTCGAAAAACGAAAATGTTTTATAAAGGTGTTTGCTCTGATACCACTTGTTGGTCCCAAAGGGCAACAAGGGTATGAAAAATAGCTAGAGGGGGGGTGAATAGCTGTTTTAATATTCTTTTCGTACCCTTGAAAAACTCAATTGCAAATGCGCACTTTATCAAATAAGCGTTATGAAATGCGCCTAAGTGAGTGAGTGAAATGCACAGTGGAATTTAGTAATGTAAAAGGCGCAAAGTATGATAAAGGGGGCGCACACACACTCTAAGTATTTTGGCTCAAAGTGGGTGAAATAAGGAACTAAGGGAAATGAAAAAACAACACAACACAATTCAGTTCAATCAATCTACAATGAGTAAACAAGCAAATAGTGAGTGAAGATAATAACTTAAAAGTAAATGACAAGATAATAACACAAGCTATTTGGAGAGGTTCGATCAATGAAAGATCTACCTCCTCTACCAAGATGGTTAGTCTTGGATTTCTAATGGAGATCTTATATAATGAGTGAGTGTTACAAATTACAACTTTTGAGCTTCTACACTAACTCAAGATCTAATATTCTATGAATGAACAAATCCAAAACAATAACCGGTGTATCTCTAAAAGAAGGATCTAAGTGATCAAACTTAAAGAGGTGCGTGTGTGATTTTAGTATCAAGGCTCTTTAGATCTTTATGATTTAGAGCACAATGAAACTAAAGTGTTATATCTTGAAGATCTTGGCTAAAGATGAAGGTATGAAGATGTTCTTGAGAAATTCTGGAAAAACGAAGGCAATCTTCAAATCTTCAACAAATGCTTTGAGAGAGAAATTCTTGAAATTCTTAGCAAAACTCAGCAACTTCAAAATGTTGAAGTTATGGGGTATTTATAGTGAACTTCAAAAAACTAGCCGTTGATAATCCTTGTGGATAAGATATGCTGTCGCTCGTTGATTGGAGCATGCATATATTATGACCATTTTGACACTCAACATAAATGTGACCATTGAGGACACGTGTCAACAGATTAGGCGCATATGCATCTTTTAACCACCGTTGGATCATTGGCGTAATTTGAATTCTCTTCAAGTCTTTGAATCTTCAATAAATCACTGAGTGTTGAATAAACACTTTGAGGCGCGTTTGAGCCAAGAGGCGCATTGAGCCAAGAGGCGCACATTATGTGTGCGCTAAACTAAGGGGCGCAGAGGCGCGTATCATAGCTAGGAAGAAATCCTTATGCGGGCGCTCTTAAAGGCGCATGGCGCGAATTGAACAAAGGCGCATGGCGCGTGGCGCAGGAGGCGCATATGCGCGGCTCAAACTCACTGAGTGATTTTTCTTGAATCTTGATCTTCTTGCCCTATTTCTAAGCCTATTCTATAACGATGGACAACCTAAAAAAATGAAGTATAAATACTTCTTACATGTGGGTCTAAAGTCCATGAAATAAAACTTAGGTGATGGATCAATCAAATCTAATAAATCCTATTACATTAAAACTGAGATATATGTGGGCATACCCAACAGGAACGTTTCCTACGAGATTGCTTATTGCATAAGCATTCATACGTTTTAGATACTTCTAAAGTTCCAAACACATGATAGCAAGTCGTAGGACAGTTGACATCTATAGAATCATCCACATGTTTCTAATCAATGTCTTTGTCCACCCTTAAGGCATAAGGTTTCTTAGGAATAGGATTTATTAAGAATTCATAACTTCCGATCTTGCTTTAGAACAATTCTTAAGCTCATGACTAGGTCATGGAAGTTAATGTTATTCTTCTTAAAGTGGGGTCAATCGCAGTAATTATGCATGATTATAGTTTAAGACATTCTACGAAATATGCAAATAAATATACACATATATTTCATACCATTATCATTTAGAGACATATAATGTATTTCATAAATACTCCCACTAAATTATACACCTTCAAATACAACAATTGTATAATATAATTTAAGTAGGCTAAGATCCGTATATCACCCAACTTTGAGTCGGCTAGGGCACGACTGCTCAAAATCAAGTTATTTAGGTAGATAACTCTTTATCAATCACATCATATGTGACTCTTAGATCTTTTATGAGATTGTTAGACATCTTATGTCAAACATGTTTTAATCTCATCTGTGCCTTAGGCTCAAAACTGTTTTGATAGCCCAATTAAGTCAAACTATTTTAAACGTATAGGAAACTCTGATTCACTCATCTTGCTCATAGATGAATAGAATTAATGCGCCTACGCTAGGGCGTAACCCACATAAAACTACCCATGTACTCACAAGTGTTTTAATCATGGATTGGCACTTGACTTAAGTTTTAAGAAGGTTTATTTGCTTAGAGATATGCATCATGTATTTAATTATGTCAAACATAATATAATATAGTCTTTGCATAATGATATTAACTAATCCAATTAATTAACAGAAGCAAAATCTTGTGATTTAATTATGAGGCAACATAATGGGGACGGAATCTAAATTATTTGTAAACAATTTACAGATTGGATATTTCATTCGCATTCCCAGAAACAAGGCGTAAGCCTGCCATTGGTTCATGCAATGAATTAATCCAAATTTAGTTTCCTTCTCTTGCAAACGATTTGCACTTTGTATAGGGATAAATTCTGAAACTTTGAGATTACACTAACCTTAAACTCTTTTAAGATTATGATCTCAGTAACTGTCTGGACTTATGAACTGAAATCTGTTTCAGGAAACACGGTTTCCAAAACCTGTCGTCTGAAACAGATCAGAATCAGTAATGCCCAAACCACCCGTACGGATGTTTCTGGAAACATCCAGATTTATCCGTACAGCTCTTTCATACAGGTCACATAAACTCTGAACTCTTCAGAATTCTGAAACTGTATCCGCAGAGCATCTTGAAATTGAAAGCACAAACCGCACGGCCGAAACTAAGCCAAAAGGCATCCACATTTCCGTGCTAAGATCAAGAAACCAAGCAACTTCTCTATACGGTCGAAAGTAAGCCAAAAGGCATCCACATTCCCGTATAGATTGGATACTTGTTTCAAGATCTTTCATTGTCTCTTAATCTCACAGATTACAGCAGTTCTAAACTCTTTAGAACTCTGATTTCTGCAATTCCTTTTGAATTCTTCGGCCGAAAACTGTTTCAGGAAACACGGTTTCGAAAACCAGCCGTCTGAAAGCAGTTTCCAGTTTCCAGATTCGAATTCTGTAAACAATTTACAGAATAATCTGAACACCAGAAAAAAAAAATCAAATCTGAGAATTTCCAAACTAACCGTACGGATCAGTTTGGCATCATCCAAACCATCCGTACGGATCCATTGGTAGGATCCCAGATTTCAAGGTTTTTTTAGAATTTCAGAAATTCGACCAAATCCAATATCATGTTTGTACATAATCAGATTACAGAAACATGAATTTACAGATTACGAATTTAATTAGATCTAATCAATATCATGAATAAACAATTTATTATATATATAAATTAGATCTAAATTATCAATACACATAATTCAATTATTTATTGATAATCCCAACATGAAATTATTCATATAGATCAAATAAATATAATAATCACATAATCCCCATGTCATGCTCATAAACCTTTATATCTCATATATAAAACTCAAATCACGCATTCATCTTATTATCATGTAGATATTATATAATCGAATTAAACAATTTCAACATGATATACTAAAATAATCAACAACGAACGGGGCTCTGATACCACTGTTGGGTTTTGATGCATCATGCGCAGCGGAATAAACAGATAAAATCAAACACCCATGAGCCCGGATCCGTGCATGTTGATTAAATTAAATACAAGATGAAAGAAACATACCCTTGAAGATCGAATCCATGAACACGGACATTAAGGTGTTAAAGCAAACACCCTCTATCGGTATCCACACGTCGAACGGATATCAAGAACACCTTCTTGATCTGGATTGCTAGACCCAAGGCTTGATGGAGAAACGATTTCTTCGTAAGAATTATTTTGCTTCATTGATTATTAAGTTATGATGATTCTAAATCTCAAAACTAATAATCCCCTCTATATTTGTGTAATTGTTTCTCAAACAACGTGTTATGATTTCTAAAATCAACCATTAGGTTTCTCAAACCCGACTACACACATATATAATAGGGTATAGAATTCTTTGTCAAACAAGAGATCTGAACAAACTGTATTCCGTCTGGACAAACCATCTGTACGGATTGGTTGGGTGGCTCCGAAACCATCCGTACGGATCCAGTTTTTCCCGTTTTCTGTGCCTTATTCAATCCGTTCTATTGTGTGTGACCCAATAGGATTATACTAAGTTGGCAACGAGTCCGAACGAGTCAGAACCCGTAAGTCATAAGCGGACTCTAGCAAGCCATTATGACTACCCAATTAGTATAACTTTGAAATCCCAAAGTAACCTTATAGAACATATCACAATCCTTTTGTCACACAATATCATATTGGACATAAGTCATGGTCCACGTCAACTTATGTTGTCCAATGCTTTCTCGATCTCGAGTAGATTGATATGAGCAAATAACATTGAACGCTTCAATTCATTTGGGTACGGCCGTACAATATTATCAATCTCACTCATCGAGTGGCCAAGCAGATATCTCTCATGAGAGAGGGACAAATCCCATCTTGACTTATCATTCTTCCCTACAGGAATCCGATTATGCCAATCGTAGCCTTTATAACCACCCGGTTAGGGGTAGCGTTTGAGTACGTCAAACATAATGTTCATCATGTGGAATACTATGATAATCTCAGGTCTAAGGATAAATGATATAACTATTATGAGATTTAATTATGACATTTGACCATGACATAAATCTCATAACGGGTCTATCCAGTACTTGTCCTCCAACATGTATGCGCTATAATCATCATATGATTATCCATTAAACTCATCCTAGCCCTTCATAAGTGCTAGGGACAATGATCATTATAATAAACATGCAAAAGATATAATAATCAGGTTTGTTATATCTATAACAATGAAGCTATGATATAATGCATAGGCCTTTCTCAAGGGCCTAGGGCATAATATCCAACAATGATAACCAGACTTTAGATCCAACTTTGTAAATAAATTTGACCTATACAATTCATCCAAAAGCTCATCTATGATAGGTATAGGGAATTTATCCTTATTTGTGAGGCTGTTCAAATCCCTATAATCAATACACATTCTCCATGTACCATCCTTCTTTTTTACCAATAGGACTGGTGAAGCAAATGGACTGCAACTATTTTGAATTACTCCACTTTCTAGTAGTTATGCCACTATCTTTTCAATTTCATTCTTTTGAAAATAAGGGCACCTATAGGGCCTTTTGTTAACTGCTGGGCTTTCAGGTTTCAGAGGAATGTTGTAGTCAAACTCCCTTACATGTGGCAATTCTTTTGGCTCACCAAACACATCAGGGTACTCTTCCAACAGGGATTTGATTTGAGGATGTATAGGAGGTTCTTCTTGGTGAACACACAAAAAGAATAAGTTCAAAATTTCTCCACAAGGGTATGAGTTCAAACTTTTGCTAGCATTATTAGCATTGATAAATTCCAATGCCACCACATCATGCACCCCATTCAGTGTACAATCCACCCCATTCATCTTAAATCCCATTGTCATTTCCTGGAAATCAAAAGTGATTGGGCTTATGGTTTCCAACCATTGTATCCCTAGCACTGCATCACAACCACCCAACTTGATAATTTTCATTTCAGTCTGAAATTCCAAGTTTTGCATCTTCCACCTGAAATCTTTACATTTCCCTTGACTGAACAACTTGTTACCGTTAGCTATTGTGACAGTGATATCCTCTGTAGGTTTCACCACACAGCCTAGCCTCTTAGCAGTCCTAGCATCCAGAAAATTATGTGTGCTTCCACTATCAATTAGCACATGGAAGGCTTTCTTCCCAACTCTTCTAACTAGTTTTAAGGTGTGAGGAGTTGAACTTCCTGTCAATGCATGCATGGAAATGCCAAGTTCTTCTTTAGTCTCCTCAATTTCTCCATCAGCTTGGTTCTCTAGAGAGTCATGCCAAACTTCCTCTTCTTCATTATCCTCTACTCATATCATGTAAATTTGCATGTGCTTGCATTTGTGCCCAACCTTAAAAACCTCATCACAATTGTAACACAACCCTTCTCCTTCCTGGCTAACATCTCATCTTATGTAAGTAATTTCATGGGAAAACTTGGCTTAGAATTAGGTGTGTCAGTTCTTTGATTTACTGAGCGGAAACTGGTGGTAGTTGGTTTAGTGAAACTGTTACTGGTATTAGGTCTTTGAGTGTTTTGGTTTATGAGTGGGGTGGTTTTTACAGAGTTGGTATATGGTGAATAAGAAGTGGTCCCTTTGAAATTGATACTTCTTTGCTTTTTGTTGGTGACCTCCCAGTGTAACTCTTCCACTCTAGCAATACTTATGGCTTGTACAAATGTGGTGGAAAATTGTCTTTACACTCTAAACTTGATTTCATCCTTCAGTCCCCTTATGAAATTATTGACATAGAACTTCTCATTCAAAGAAGGATTTTCAGCTCTCATGATGGCCCTTAATTCCTCAAATCTATCATGATACTCAGCCACAGTTCCATTCTGATATAAGGTAGAGAACTCCCCTTCAATGTTCTCATAAGCTTGAGGGCCAAATCTAGTGGCTACCCGTTGAGTGAAATCATCCCAATCTAAGCAATCGATTTCCTCACAAAAATTTTGGTGCCAGGATTCTGCATTCCCTTCAAAGTGCATAGTAGCTAATTCTACCCTGTCATACAAGGGTACATTCTTATATTTGAAAAACTTATGACATTTCTTAATCCAACCCCTATGATCAACTCCTGAAAATTTGGGGAATTCTAACTTCAAATTTTTCTTACACGTATCAGTAATTCCTTTGTCAGTTCTAGCTTCCTCACTATAATTCATGTGCTTAGGAGTGACATCAGTATCCTCCACAGTTATGGTTTCAGGGATTACCTTATGCTGATTCTCATGTACTAGGGCCTTCCCATGGGGAGGTGCTCCCAGGACAGAGTTGGATCCATTAGATCCTGAAGCTCCCTTCCATGTTCCATCTGTTGCCACATTCTTCCTTGTTCCACCCGTCGCCACGTTCTCCTTTTCTTTGTCAGGTTGCCCACCAATTTGATTCAGTAACCGCATACGGATCTCTTCCATGTTTGTATTCATAGCCGCCATCTCTCCTTTGAGTTCAGCATTTTGAGCGTTCATGGTAACTTCTAGCCCCGCAACCATTCCAGTGAGTTTATCTTCAGTAGCCCTGATGTTGGTCTCTATGGTTTGGAAACGTGTGTCAACCATTGTTCACAAGTTCCCTCTGGTTCGAGAAGGCTCTGAATACCATATTTGCTATGACCTGGAAATTGAAATGAAGAATTGAGGTGAGAGAATTAAGTAATTGATTTGGGTAGAGAAGAAATAGAAGATTCAATATAGAATCAGAGGGTTTGAGAAGAGAATTGAAGTAAGAAGTTTGGAGAAGAAGACAGGGTTCAGAAGAGAGAGAAAGTTAGGGGATTGCTAATTTCATTCATAATCCAAAATGGGGAATCCCCAGCTAATAATAACCTGAGCACATGGCACGTGCCTTCCGTTCTAACAACTAACAGAAAAACGTAAAACGGCATCGTATTACAGTCACGAGGAAAATACCCCAATGACGCATCTAAACGACGTCGCATAACTAATAGGAAGCGCACAAACACTAGTACGATTCCTATGTTATTTAACCTAGACTGGAACAAAGTCGTTACTGACCAAATCCAAAAGTAACGGTCATCCCCAAATTATTTAGAAAACCTAATTCATTATAAAATGGTACACAAATCGTAATACAACGATTTTCATCACGTGGAGTAGTAACTAGAGTAACATGCACTAAAATCTATAGATAACCGGTGGAGAAAGTTAAAGACACCTCTTTTTCGTTCTCAGTCTCTGCTTTTCCATTTCCGAACACTCCCACCGCATGGCCACCGTAAGAGATGAGCCCTTAACTCCCGCCGGCCGGCTCTTCCTCCAGCCAAAAACCACCCAAATCATTAACTCCGTTCTCGGCTCCAGAAAGCCAATCAACGTCAACCGGGACGACATTCGATCCGCCATATCCAACTCCGTCATGATCAATCACCCGAGATTCGCCTCTCTCATGGTCGTTGACCGTCACGGCCGTCAACATTGGAGAAAGACGAAAGTCAACATCGACGACCACATCATCATCCTCGAAGACCGTCTCGCCGACGACGACGACGATGCCGTAAACGATTACGTCGCCGATCTCACCGTTTCCACTCCTCTCAGCACCGATAAGCCCTTGTGGGAAGTACACTTTCTGAAGGCCCACAATTGCGTCGTCCTGCGTGTTCACCACGCGCTCGGAGACGGAATTTCGCTCATGTCTTTGCTGCTGACTTGTTGCCGGAAGGTCGATGATCCGGAGAAGATGCCGACGATTAATTCGGTGAGCGCCGGCTCTTCTTCGTCGGCGAATAGGAGGCGGCGGACGGGAGTAGTGAAAATGGTGTGGAAATTGGTAAAGATGGTGTGGTTTACGTTGGTGTACGTGTTGGAATTTGCGATGAGGGGGTTATGGAAGAGTGACAAGAAGACGGCGTTGAGCGGCGGAGATGGGGTGGAGCTGTGGCCGAGGAAATTGGCGGTTGCACGTTTTCTGATCGACGACATGAAGACCGTCAAGAAAGCGGGTGTTGACGCGGTACATTCTAACCATTCCTTTTCTTTTATCCAATAATTTTTTTTAAAAGATTTGTTTTTCTCAAAAAAAAAAAAAAAAAATGTCATATACTATTCCTTTTCTGTGTCGTTCAATCAATCAATCTAAATTTTCTGGAATGAATAATTATTTCTTAAAAAAAAAAAGTCTCTTTGAGAAATAAATCCAAAATAAATACTCTCTCCGTCCCATTTTAAGAGTCAAAATTTTCCTAAAAAAAGTCTCATTTTAAGAGTCAAAATCCTAAAATAGAAAGTGGGTCTTACATGTCATACTCACAACAATTATCCACTAACTCTTCTCTACCTCACTTTCTCTCTCGTATCAAACTATCAACACTCACAACACATCAGCTTTTCCTTAATTCTTGAACCCACCCATTTTTTGACTCTTAAAATGGGACGGAGGAGTATCAATTTTAGAAAAATAAAAACTGAAAAAAGTAGCTCCCTCCGTCTCGGATTAAGTTTCTTAATTTGACTTTACACGGAGATTAATAAAAATAAATGTTGTGGGTATTAAAAGTAAAATAAAAGAAAGTAGGAGAGAGAAAGTGGGTAGAGAGTTTTGTTGAAATAATGACAAGTGAGTATCACTATTTATTTTAGGTAATAATGCAACTAAAAACCTTAAACTCGAAAAAGAAATTCATTTTAAATAATAAAACAACTAAAAACTTAAAAAAAAAATGTAAAAACCTTAGTTTGGGGCGGAAAAAGTAATAAATTCTCCCTAATCAACCATCAACACTTGCACTCTACTTATAATGCAACAGGCCGACTTCATCAAAAGCCAGTCATGTATTATGGCAACTAAAAATATCTAAATTTCAACTTACTCAAATCATCAAACGTGTTTCAAAGTAAAAATTGGTGTTGATATATAAATCCAGTATTTTTTTAATCATTTGATGAGAACTAACTAAATTAATCTGAAGGTTGACTACCATCATTTAGGATTTACATGACACTTTTGGTAGTTATTAAAATGTTCAACCATTTCCCTTCCCAAAAAAAAAAAAAAAAAAATGTTCAACCATTTCATTAATTTGTCCAAGAATATAGGTTTGTGTCTCTTTATTTATGAAGCGGCGACCATAACTAGAGCTGTCAATTTGGGACCGTCCCGTCAGGATGTCCCGTCCTGTTATACATATGGGACGGGACGGGACAGCATAATCTAATCCCGTTAGAATGCGGGACTATTCGGGATGTCCCATTTGGGACGCGGGACAAACGGGACGTCCCGCATTTTTTTAAACCCCAGGCCCAGGCAATCAATCATAACTCTCTCTAGGCCCAATCCCTCCCAACCCAAGTCCCAATCCCTCCCAACCCAGTTTACTACCTCTCCCAAAAAACTAACGATAGCCAAAATCTAACCCTAGCCGCGATTTGCAAAGAACGAACACGAACTCCTTCCACAACGGCGGCGACTGGCTTGACTGATCCGGCGACGAGGCGACTGGACTGATCCGGCGACTAGGCGAGGCGACTGGAATGATCCGGCGACGAGGCGACTGTCGACGATTAACCCAAATCCATTCCCAAATCCCAAATCAAATCATTCACTCACAGTCTCACACCCCGTTCAATTCATCACTCAGTCATGTAACCCTAGCCGACGACGGGCGACGAGTACGTCTAGTCGACTACTCTCAAGTCTCAATCCGCCGCCGCACTCTCTTCTCCCACACCGACGGCGACGGCCGACGAGGCGATAACCAGGTCCTCTTC
Source organism: Campanula takesimana (assembly GCA_026119855.1). NCBI lineage: Eukaryota > Viridiplantae > Streptophyta > Magnoliopsida > Asterales > Campanulaceae > Campanula > Campanula takesimana. Next base: position 3,146,082 of record JAOWBW010000005.1, read on the forward strand.
TCTCCTCTTCTCTTCTATGTACCTCATTTTGTATGTGGTATCCGGCTATCCCCAAATATATTATGAAAGAATTGGTTATTGAGATCATTCAAAATTTCTTGGTTTAGTTTACATGATTTATCAGTCAATATTCCAACTTAATTTGCATTTGGGGGAACACATTGCTGTGTTATGTATGCTACACTACCTCTGCCATGAAAAGAGTCGTATTTTAACCATTTCCAGTTAGCTGGACAGAACTTTGAATGAAAATTTCTTTGACTTAACAAGCATTTCGTGAAAAATTGACAATTTTTATCCGGTGATCGCGCGTCAACCTAGCCCGTCTTTGTCCCGAATTGTCCCGCGTCCCGAGGTGATTTGGGATGGGACGGGGTATTTACGTCCCGCGATAAATTGGTCCCGTCCCGTATAGTTGGCGGGACATCATAGTTTTGTCCCGTTCCATCCCGTTGTCCCGAATTGACAGCTCTAACCATAACCTTTGTAACCTAGACAAATCACGAAGTAGAACACTTTGTAAAAGTACTCCTTTTGTAATAGTACTCCTATCAAAAATAGTTGTCCATTTTATATCGAAAGTTTGGTTCAAAATATTTGTCATACTCAGAGTAAAAAGTATTCAAATTACTTTTTCAGCTTTAAATAAAAAAATTGTTGTAATTTATTGATTGTATTATGAGTCAGTCTTATGAAAAACTTGTTTTACACTAAGAGATATGTAAAACTTGTTTTACATCAAGAGATTATGTTTTACATTAAGGAATGAAAATAGAGTTTACACTAAAACGAGTGTAAAAGAAGTTTTTTCTCGAGATTTTCACTTGTTTTATTGTGAAAAATAATATAAGTGAGAGAGACAATTAATAAAAAAATATCTAGTACATTATTCACTAAAATTGTAGTAATAGTAATTTTCTTAAAACTTGTGAAAATTGCTAAATGAATAATTATTTTGGACGGAAGGGAATAATCCATATACTATTAAGATTTCAACTTTCTTGATAGGTTTAATAAGGACGAAATCGCCTTTTGTCGATCACATGATGTACCACTGGTGATTCAACGGTCATGAGTTATTGAAGTTGTCATCACAATTTTATCATCAATGATGATAGTTGTTAGATGATCAGTGGTATACAATGTGGTACATATAAATGGTACAGGTGATCTCATCTTGGTGGTTTAATGGAGTCGAGATATCATGTACCACTCCATGTACCACTTGTAATCCAACCGTTCACATGTTTGTATAATATTAATATAATACCAATTTCAATAACAATAATCCAACCGTTCACATGTTTGCATAATATTAATATAATACCAATCTCAATAACAATGAGCCATTAGATCACTTGTGATACATGAAATGGTACACAAAATGGAACAGGGGATTTGGAGTTGGTTTAATGATACATTGTGCTTCTTGTAGTAAATTGCTTAATATTGATTACATATAAAATGAATGCAGACAATTAACGACGTCCTAATTGCGGTTATATCAGCTGGGATATCTAAATACCTTGACCTAAATTCTCCAAAAGGTAGTGCATTCACTCTCAAGATTTACGACCGAAAATTATATTACTGAAGTGAATTAACATTTATGTCACTGATCTCCTTTCTAGATCTAAAAGAGGGTCTCCAGTTAACTGGTCTTGCCATGGTTAATCTAAGACCTCAACCTGGATTGCAGGTCACTTCACCTTCATCCCTCTTTCTCTTTCATGCTTAATCTTGATCTTAATTTAACAAACAAAAAAAAACTCGGTTTCTGTGTTCGAGTTGAGAGGAATGGTGGTTTGTTATCAGGAACTCAGAGAGCTGATGGGAAGCAAATCAGGAACAAGATGGGGCAACAAATTTGGTATGCTTCTTTTACCTGTATACTATCACAAAAATGGCTCCGGCGACCCTCTCCAGTACTTGAAGGCGGCCAAGAAGATGATTGACCGGAAAAAGTTGTCGTTAGAGGCCTACTTCTCTTACAAAATTGGCTACACTATTATGAAGTTACTGGGAGCAAAGGTGAAACTTTTCTACCATATTAACATTCCTCTATTTTAGATCGCCTTCTTTCTTTTTTGATACTAACTTTTTTTTTTTTTTTCAGTTTGCAAGCTGGCTAAATTACAGGATTATATGTAATACAACTTTCACAATCTCGAATGTGATTGGCCCTAAAGAAGAGATTACACTCGCCGGTGAAAAAGTAGATTACATGAGAACCACCTCAACATGCTTACCTCACGTAAATTTTTTTCCTAAATCATCCGTGCCGTTTATTTATAGTAAATTCAAGGGGCTAGATCTCATGTCAAAGATTTGGTAATGCAGGCAATTACAATGCACATGATGAGTTACGCGGGAAGGGCCGAGATGTATATCCTGGTGGCTAAAGATATAATTCCAGACCCTAAAGTTCTTGCTAAATGCCTAGAAGATGCCCTGTTTGACATGAAGGCTGCTGCAGAGGCTTCTATTAAACCTCCACATATTCAAGAATGAGGCTTTATTTTATGAAGACCTCAAGAAAATTGTCAGAAGGGTGTCTTGGATTGTCAGAGAATTTCCCGTAGACTAGGGAGCTATAGAAGATGCAACTCCAAAACACAGTTATTTATCGCTTAAAAATCCATTTATTCAAAGAGATTGGCAGAATCTCAAACTGACATCCTAAACACAGAGTAATTAGAGTTCTCAAAAAAAAAAAAAAAAAAAGAGAGAGAGAGAGAGTATACTAAATATCTATTTATAACATATATTAGAGCCAATGATCAAACTGACTACACACGAGATATCTGCAAACAAACCTGAAAGAGTGCTGGTTTTATATTTACCTAGTACTTCTGTCGCGCAGTAAAGAGGTTTTTTTCTTGATGTTCCCTCTCTTCCTTCTAAAAAGTAACTTGCCCAGAAAATTACTACCGCCACCCCGCTTCTTACTTGGTACAATAGCCACTGCACCTGGTACACTAGTTTTGGCTTCATAAAAGTCACGGCCACTACTAGACTGCAGTTTGTATGGTACTATCTTTGTCTCAGTAGAGCTTATGATTTCTTTGGTCTTGGGAGAGTTTGGATCCTCTGCTCCAACACCATCTTCAGCTAGCATGCGATCACGCAGAGATGACCGTTGCTGACTCATCGTCTTCTCATTGGTCGTAGGCGGGTCCCTGTCAAATGCTGTTGATTCCACTGGTGGAGTCATTGCCCTTAACTGTTTGCTAAGGTTCAATATGGTTTCTTGGCATTCTGTAAGTTTTGTGGAGGCGTCTGTGATTTCCCAGCCCTGCAAAATTTGAAAAGAAAACTCATTTAGTTACGCATCAGCTACAACTGAAGAATGCATGTCATAATTACGTACCCTTTTCACTAATCGCAATAAATAATACTCCCTCTGTCCCTAAATGAGTGTCCATTTTCAAGAAATCTTTGTCCCAAAATGAGTGTCTTTTTTTTAGCATAACTTTGTCTCTAAATGTTTTTTTTCGATTTTTTTTCACCGGTCTCTTTATACGTACAAAACTAAATGTTTGGAAATGAGATTACAAGATTATATATGAATCTTTGCCACCAATGTGTAAAAAAAGTTGACATTTTCAGATATCCCATAAAATGAAATTTGGACACTCATTTGGGACAGAGGTAGTACTACTACCTTTGTCCCTAAATAAATGTCCAAAAAGTTTTCAAATTTACTCTTGATCAAGAGCAAATTTGAAAAAAATCCGGACATTCATTGAGGGACGGAAGGGGTATCAAGCTTTCGGTTTAGGAAAAGAAAGTACTTACCGTTTGGACCGACTTTTCTTCTTGCTTTTCATTGTCCTTCGGAAGTTCCTTGCAAGAAACACTGTATATGTAACACGGTGTAGAAATCAGACTGACGCATTATTTACCTTTTATGGCTTCACTTTTCTTACCGATGATTGTAACTAATACTCCCTCTGTCCCAAAATGATCTTCTCATTTGCCATTTCTCATTGTCCCAAAAAGTTCTTCACATTTCTACATTTTAGGCTTAAAAGTGCATAAACAAAGCATGACTAGTGAAGCAAGTGTTCGTATGCTTAAAAAGTTTGAATAGTCAAACGCGAAGATCATTTAGGGGACGGAGGGAGTATATATATGTACGTGCATGAAGTGAAATCAAGAAGACGTACCTCTCTAGTTGGAGTTGAAGCTCAAGACAAGTTGCTTCCAATTCCTCACAGCAGTGCCTTCTATCTTCCAATTCAACTTCAAGGGATGATAGCTTCTGGAGAAGGTCATTGAATTGTGATTTGGAAACAGAAAGCTCCGTGTCAAGTTCCTCATTCATTAACTTTTGATCGATAATTTGGTCCTCAACCAACCTTTTTGATTCAAGAACGTTATTTAGTTCAGACTGTAGCCTTTCTATACTTGGTCCCGATCCCACCTGGTTGTCCGTCCCCATGCCATTCGAAGAGTTCCAAGTGATGAGGCCCCATACCGGAAGTGGCTTTGAAGATTCCGAATCGGTAGTTGGGCCCACCTGATCTGTGCATTTCAAAGCCATCCGAATGTCCTCCAAAATTTCATCAGTGCTTCTTTTTGAAACGTGAGTTTCTTCTGAGATTGCTTTCATAACACTCTGAATCCAATCACGGGGCTCGTTTGACTCCATGTTGACTGGAATCAATTCTTTGCCTTGATTATCACAAGAATTCACACATTGGGAATCAACAGAAACCAAGGCTAATTTCTCCATCTCAGCAAAATCATCCATTAGGCTCATCTCTGAACCTCCAATCATTTTATGTTCTTCAGATAGATTGTCAATCTCCCTTTGCTTGAAGTTCTCCAATTGACAAAGTAATGCAGAAGCCCATGACCTTGAATCATCACCAACCTCCATTGACTTTTGACTTTCTGAATGGTCTCCAAGTTGATCTTCAACCTGCGATAATTTGGAAGCCAACAAAGCAAACGTAGTTCTCAATGAACGAAGTTCATCATCTTTACTCACAGCAATTTCTTTAAGAATCTTGTTTTCTTCTTCCATTTCACATAACCGTCCGATCATAAGCCTAATTCTTTTGTCTGGAACTTCACAAGATTCTCTCCTCATTTCCATTTGTTCATTTCTTACCTGAATCTCGACCTCACTTTTCATCTTTACTAAATCAGCGGGACCAGGAATCCGCTTTCGGACTAAAACACGCAATCTCTGACATTCTGCTTCTAACTTACTGACTTTCTTTAAACTTTGCAAGTGTTTCTTTTCTGACACCTCGGCAGATCGACGGCTGAGATCCATCTCATTACTACGAATCTCGAGCTCCTTCTCGAGCATTTGAAACTCATATTTCAAGAACGTGTTTTCTTTTTCTGTTGAATCGAGTCTATCCATTAGTATTTTGAACTCTCCTGTTGCTTGAGACATTTGCTCACTTGCATCTTCAATCAATCTCTCTTTTACCAGGAGGGCATCAGTGAACTGAGAGTTTTCGTATGCCAGGCTTGCTAACCTTCTATTTGTTTCCATCAATTTGTCTTCGAGTTTATTATATTCCTTCTCAAATTCCTTTGATGTCTTCATAACAGCTTCATGCAACAATTGGTCTTGTTCTTCTCTAGCTAAAATCAGTTGTTGCATGCAATCTTTCAATGCAGCATTTAAGTGAATAACTTCAGCCTCAGCCTTCTCCCAGCCTATAATAAATTGAGATAAAGCAAAATTATTACAAGTCGAGGGAAACTTCGTATTAAACCAACCGCCTTATTTAAAGAACATGGTGGTTGCATAATATAATCACCTGCAATGGCTTCTTGTGTCGTTTTTGAATGACTTGCCTCAAGTTCATCTTTAGCGTTACATTCGGCAATGAGTGAAGCTAATTTCTCGTTTAGATTTTTCACTGATCTCTCAAGAGCTGCTTCTTTCTCATACTGTAGTATCTGAGAGAAAAAAAGGAAATATATTCAGTGCCAATTAGAAAAAGTTTAATCATTCATTGCATTAAAGTAGTGAGAAAGAGATCTGAAACTAATAGGTTTCATTTCCAAATACAGGCGCTTCAATTACCTCGTCTTGATTTCCTTTCATAGATAATCCGGTTTTATCATTTGCAACAATTGTGTTCGCTCCTGATTTCTTTTTCCAAAGCCATGAACCTTGGTCCATGTTTTTCTGCTTGAAACAGTAATGAAACAACTAAATTAATGCATAATAGAAGGAAGGAGGAAACGCAAACAAAGAAAGAAGCATTTAACGACCCTTGGATAACTTTCGAATATTAGGTTCTTCCTAACCAAAAGAAATAGCCATAATAACTTTTCATCCAGGAATCTGACTACACCGTGTAAACTACCATGAGGGTGGACCTTTTGAATTCTTGATCAGATTCACTGTCAAACAAGTATAGATACTTGTAGATTTACCTCACCGTGAATGATGTTTTGAAGGTACATAAATAGCAAAGCAGAGGAAAATGAGATGAAGAATCATGATTTGTGACTGAAATGAGTTTGTGCATCAGACTTTTAGTCTAGAAAATACAACGTGCATCCTGTCGCTTTAAACAAAAGCTATAGTCTATATTTAGATCAAATTAATGAAGTGGTACGGATATCAAGTAGCCTAATATGCCAATCCATAAGGAGTAGCAAAATGTCCTTAGATTCATGCATTATGTTAAGCAAACACACTTTAAAGCACCATGCACCAACTAGATCTTAATTAGCAGCGTTCACTTAACTCTGCACGAATTATTCTGAACACTACCCGACAACCTCACAACCTAAGAGCATTTGTGTATAACAGAATCATATGGAAGCACAAAATGGTCACCAGTTTTGTGCTGAGAACTGCCGACAAGCTACTTTTTTTTTTTTGCAATATTGTGCACGCAACAGGATAGGATCTTGTTACAGATATAACGAGATGAATTGAAAGAAAACAAGTCGACAAAAAAACACCCAGTAAAATTTGTATTTGCATGATTCAACTTAAATGGCTTACGGTGCAGGGCAATGTATCAAGAAAAACCACAACTCACCCATGAACAACTTTTTAAGGAACAATTTCATTTTACAAGAGCACCAACAGTTACCCTGCCATGAAAAGATGGCGATCATCATGGACACGTAACTGCTGCTCCCGCAATTCTCATACCACAACGGTGCAGCTCAAGGGTAAGGATAATGCCTTGGTCCACCTGCTGGACGATGAATGACCGAGATTATTTTTATCTGATATGGGTCCCACAGGGGTTTAATAAAATACAGTCATCCATCTAGCCCCATAGCATCATCTAGTCCTTGGTTGCGGTGGAAAGGAGATGCCATGAAGCAACAGTTCTCAATCCATCACCATATGTATCAATGTGTGTGTGTGTGAAAGCTACATTAAATTATTTTGAAAAAAAAAAAAAAAAAAACATGTGGTAGCTTAATTAATTAACCAAATCAAGGGTAAAGTGAACAAAAATGTTGAGCTAAAGAGCAGCAAATATCAGAAACGCAAACACACAAGAGAAAGATTGGGAGGAAGGAAGGAAAATGAAAGTTGGAGAGATTACCAAATGAAGGTGCAGCCGTCAAAAAGAAGGTGAGGGTGAGGGTTAGAGTTTTATCGAGTTGATGTTGATCCTACCAGTACCAGTACCAGCTGCTATGAAGGAGAAATGTTGTAGAGTTGGGGGATGATGATTATAAATTAAGGCATTATCTTTTTTTTACCCAACAACAAAATTAAATTGAAATATTGGGGTATAGAGTTTTGGTAGATGGTGATATGAGAGAGAGAGAGAGAGAGAGAGAGAGAATTGAAGTAGTGAAGAAATTTGCACCGACAATTTCACCCAAATTCGGCTAGTAGCAGTAGCAGTGGGTGAAATTAATTAAAAGGGGGCCGAGGACTGACTGACTGTCTGGGTGTTGCAATGGCGAATGGTAAAAGTCTTCATCATCAAGTACACAGAGAGAGAGAGAATGAAAGAAAGGTGACAAAAAGTGTGTGTGAGAGAGAGTGGTAGTTCAGCTGAGTTATGGGTTTTTGTCTCTAAATTAACTCCTCCATTAAAACACACTTTTTTTTTTTTTTTTTGAAACGCTGCCTTGGTGTTTGTTGCGCCTCATTTGGATGTATTCTGAATGTGCAACTGTTCTTATGCATCATCAATGGCTTCAATTTATCGCTAATACTCCATCCGTCCCAAAATAATCTTCTCATTTGGTATTTTTCATTGTCCCAAAAAAAAATTCACATTTCTACAACCTAGGCTTAGAAGTGCCCCAACAAAACATGACTAGTAAATCAAGTGTTCACACCCTTAAAAAGTTTGAATAGTCAAATGCGAAGATCATTTTGGAACGGAGGGAGTAGACGGGTAAGAGATGAGTGGTAAGGAAATGATGGGACTCCCCTCAAATAATATACTCCCGTCCTGTTTCAAATGGTAAAATTTGTCATTTTATAAAAATTGTAAAATTTAAAGGTAGAAAGTTTTTAATAATTGTGGGACTCACCTACCGGATTTCGAACCGCTGCACCCCTACTTAGCTCTACCCAATGGTTCCAATTGGAGCCACCTCATTTTAGCTCCACCCAACGGTTGATGTTTTGGTAAAATTTTGCAATTCAACTTAAAGAAATGAAATTGGGTACAATGGAATGAAATTGCAAAGTAATTCAAGAATAAATGAACACGGTGTTTAACGAGGAAAGCCCTTGAACAACTTGTTCGCCGGCATAAAACCTCAAAGATGGAGTTTATTAGTAATGATGATGAACAATCAGAAAAGTAGTAATATGGCTCGAAAGTAAAATAGCAGTGCGTGTGTGTGTTACATATCTGTGTAAACTATTTATACTAAGAGATTGATCACAAACTAGCTAACAATGCCATGATTCCCGGGTACTTTGTTTAGCCATATCCCTTTACCGTTGATGAGAGTCATTGTTTGACTAGGTCATTGAGTCTTTAAATTGGTCACGTGTAATTGGAATCGTGTCCAACTCCCGTAGCTTGTGTTCCTGAAAAATAGGATAAAAAACATCTCATAAATAAAACATGTTAGTATGTATGTTTACATGTAAGTTGTTGATGCTATGGTGACAACTTGAAGGTTCAAGATGCCGAGCCAGGTTGAAGCTTTCAAGATGTACATGTAGTCCAAATTTCTACCCCAAACAGTTGAGATGTGTCCGAACTCGGTGGGACCTAAAAAAAATTGAAATCATCTTAGCCGCACACCCTAACCACTCGCCTATGTGGCCTTGATCGGAGCCGTTGGGTGGAGGGGTGGAGCTAACTTGGGTGGAGCGGTTCCGGGTCCCTCGCCTACCATACTCACCTCAACTAACCCACATCCTATTTCCTACCAAACTTTCTCTCTTCTCCCCAACTATCTACACTCATAATACATCACATTTTTTACTTTTTTTTCTAAATTTTTGTGCACTAACTTTCTTTTTTCCAATTTAAAACAAGACGAGGGAGTACCGTCCCAAACGTCATTTTATGTTAACAACATTAGATTTTCTTAAAAAAATAATAAAAATAAAAAATCCAACATTAGTAATGTGGACTTATCAATCAAGTGTGGGCCGTTGGGCCTGCACGTGTAACGAATCAGCTCTGATACCATGATAAAGCCTGAGATTATATCTCAAAACCAATTGGCAATGAGAAAAGTAACCCAAAGTCCCAAGATCTTTATATTATCAATGCATGGCTAGTTAATTCTCAATGTGGGATAATGTCTCTAACAGACCACACTAATTTAATGCACAAATTTTGATCACAAAATTTTTAACTGTACAAACCCTAAATCTAGAATTATTATTTTTTATTTTATTTGAGCAATTGAACTTATGATTATGTAAGGAGAGAGAAAAATATTTATACTTTTTCTAATACTAACCCTAATCTCTTAAGAATCCTTATTGACCAAGCAAACACCCCATGTGGCCTAATTCGGCCCAACACTTTCTCGTACGCCTGACATTCCTGTTTGGACGACCACTCCCACCACTCGACATTAGTATGATATTGTCCGATTTGGGAAAATGTCTCATACTAATAGAGTGTGTGGACACCTTTATATACTACGCAATTCTTCTTTCAATTGCTGATGTGGGACTTGGGTTGACACCCCAACAATTCCAAAAGGTTTGTCTCGAAAGATGTTACTTGTCTCGTACGAGACTCCTGCACTTTCGCCAATTGATTCTGCTTCTTGTCTATCTTCAAGTCCCGTAACTTTTTTTTTATCTTTTCTTTATCGTTTAATCCACTAAGTCGATCGTCCCCAACTTTATCACTCACTAATCACTATACTATGTTTTGTTTAAAAGAAAGGAAATCACTATACTATATGAATTAACTAACCAAAGTCTGACTATATAAAGATCCAGGGCCACATCTCCCATTGCCAATTGGTTTTGGGATGGAACCTCAGACTTTATCATGGTATCAGAGCTGACCCTTTACACGTGCGAGCCCAAAATCCGGCCTACGATGATCTAACCTCACGTCACTCAACTATATGTCCACGCGTAAGCCCAAAGTTCGGCTACGCGTGAGGGGGCGTGTTGGAGCATTTATCCCACATCGGGAATTAACTAGCCAAAGTCTGACTATATAAAGATCCAGGGCCACTCCTCCCATTGCCAATTGGTTTTAGGATGGAACCTCAGACTTTATCACTATCTTAAAATATACTTTGTTGTGTTGGAAAAATAGTGTGGTTTTGAAGGAAATTATGCGGAATTTTCATAAGGGTAATTTTGTCCAATGACAAAATTAATTATGGGTTAGTCTTCTACTCCATGAGAAAAAGAAATCGAGTATTTATTTGTCCAAAATGGTTATTGGATGAATGAGATATGAATGCTCAAAGTAAGTGGGTTGATAAGGGAAAATGTGGTTATCCCATATTGGAAGGAAAATGAACTTGTTGCTAGCATATATACTTGAACACAAGAGTAGTGTTCAAGATTATGTAGCATAGAGGCTCCCTCTCGCGCGCAGGAGGGTGCAAATCAAGTTTCAATTTGACTTGCGAGTTGCGTACTCGTGACTGGGCGCGTCCTGCGGACACGAATGTAGCACCGAATTTGCCTTCCTAGACAAGCCCACCTTTTTTTAATTTTTTGATTTTGTGAATCAAAAATTGATGAGCAGTTTTGATTTCGTAACTGTCAAGGATCAAATGCAGTCTTAATTTCAACATTAAGGACAGCAATAAAAACTGATTAAATCCAAATTAATTTCGGATTAATGACCAAGAATCAGTTTTGATCTTTGCCTTTCCTCAGCTATAAAATGGAGTATTCACAAATAGTTTAAACACACTGAAAAAAAAAAATCCTCCTCCATTTTATCTTTGCTTCATATTGTTCTGCTTCCTTTCTTGGCCTCCTTGCATTACAGTAAAGGTGATACTGTCCAAGCACTGTTCAACTCAACGGGAAACTTAGGTGCAAAGTGCCCCCGGTCCGCACGTTCTATCCTGGGAGACTAGCGTTCCGACCAAACTCAAGCACACGTGGTGAGGGGACGAATAAGTCTTAAGGAGACAGTGACTAGCATTGGGCTCGTGCAAACAACGATCATTTTTTGCTTTTCTGTATTTCTAGTTTTATTTTCGAGTTATTGTTCTGTAATTGTTGTTTTATCTGTTGTAAACCGCTAACATGTTGTTCGTTGTACGCAATGAAATGTACCAGCCAAGTATGGCAGAGTGGTAGTATATACTTGCTCTGTTTCAAACTGATTCACATTTTTTTCGAAATTATCACTTTTAGCAATAATTTTAAGTTAACTTTTAAGTATGGCAGAGTAGCAGTATATACTTGCTCCGTTTCAAAGATTCTTCGTAATAACGGCAAAAAAAATATAAAAATTGTTTTGAGAATATAAAAATTGTTTTGAGACGGACTGCTTATTAATGAAGCTCGTTTGATTCTAGTGTTGTCTTCGTTAGGGGGCCAGCAATAAATTTTACAACGTGTCACAATTGCTTTAACCAGTCCCACTGTGTCAATAGGGTATCCAAGAGAAAGTTTCTCATTTTTTTTTTCTTTGAAGGATCGAAGAAAAAGTTGATATTGAGAAACTGCGATACTATATGTGTTTCAAAGTAAATATTGCAATTTTTTAAGTAAAATAATTTTGTTACACTTTTATTGTTGTACAGTAAACGTGCAAACAATCTTATGGACAATAAAAAATACTTGCTAACATTTGTTCGAGAGCAAATTGCAATTTAGTTTCTGACATTTACATAGGTTTGCAATATTGCTCTCAATAGTTTAATTTCGCAATTTGGCCGATATTTATATTTTTTTGCAATGCGTCTACAAAACTAATGTCCAGTTAAAATTCTAACCAAATGACACCCATTTGACTAGCACATGTTTTTTAAGTGAAGAAAATGGTCATTCGACTACATTTTTAACAAGATCATCACATTATTTATTATTTGGCATAAATACCATTTCCAATTAAGATAAAGTATTCAGTTTTTAAAGCTGTATGTCTTCTTATCCCCATTTGCAACAATAAGATCATTACTTATTTCCCTTCACTTGAAGGAAAAATATTTTTTTAAAGAAAAGTATTTCACGTCAAAAACGCTTAATAAATTATTGTAAATGAGTTTGCATAATTACTTTGACTTATAATTTAACGTAAAATGTTCTTATATAGATTTATTCTTTTTACAAAAATATTTCTAATTCCTAAGGAAAACGTAGATTATAAGTACAAAATAAAATAATATCTATGTCAAAAAATAATTTAATCTATATTTTATAAACTACAAAATGAATGCGGTAAGTAACAAAAGAAAACATCCCATGAGGGGCACATGGACCCTTGAGAAATGACAATTTTATCCGTTTAATAGACATGTGCTAGTCACATTGGCGTCATCTGATTAAAATTTTAACTCAGCGTTAGTTTTGTAGCCATTTTACAAAAATAAATATGTAAATATTGAGATACCAAATTACGAAATTAAACGGTTGAGAGTAACGTTAAAACTTTGTTTAATTACAAGAGGAATAGGTTATAAGATAAGGGGACTCAAAATTAAAGAATCAAATCACCTTTAGCAAAGTAGATTGGGAGAGAATGAAAAGGGTCAACGATATTGAAAGGGGCACACCCATGATCATGTCTTTACCACCCTTTTCCTTTCATAAAGCAACACTTTGTCCTACGTACTTCAATTTATACCCCTCAACCTTCCCTTTCATTTTCATCCTACTTTCGTAGGGATGGCAAATTTGTCCGAACCCGCTCCGTATCTGGGACGATCCGCTCTGCAGCGGGGCGGGTTTGGTAGACTTTTTTCAAAACTCGACGAGTTACGGGGCGGGTTCGGTTTCACAGCTCAACCCGCGGGGCCTCGTCCCGCCCCGTATTCTAATATATATGCTTAACTACTATAATGTCCCTAGCCATTTCAATTATTACCCCCAGTCCCTAATAATCCTATTGGCATTACAGACTTACAGTAGACCCAAAGGCCAAACCCAACCCACGCGGCTTCTCTCTCTCTCAAATCGATTTCCTAGGGTTAGAGGAGTGTGAGATGCGGCGCTAGAGACTAGAGAGAGAGACATCGACATCCAGACTTCCACTCCGCCGGCCGCCGCTTCCAGGTGTTCCTCCGGCCGCCGCTTCCAGCAACTTCGCGATTCACGGGTTAGAACGGTAAGTAAATCTCTCTCTCTCTCTCTCTCTCATATGTCGATTTGTCAATTTCTAGGGTTTGAAATTCAATAATGTTCAATTAGGAGGAAAAATATCGACATTTTTTAGGCTGATTAATGTTCAATTCAGTTTTTCTTCAATAGATATTGATTTTTTAGGCTAATTAATGATGTTTTGCACTATCATTGACATTTTAGGCTAATTAATGATGTTTATTAAAGCCCAAAAAAATTGATTTTGGACCATGCAGGGCGGGGCGGATACGGGTTCACTAGTTGGCGGGGCGGGGCGGGTTCGGTACTAGGGGGTTCTTTGAGGGGCGGGTACGGTTTTGGTCAAACCTGCCCCTTATCTGCCCCGTTGCCATCCCTATACTTTTGCCTCGTTGAGAATCAACTCAATTGAAGATTGAAGCAATTGTTACAAAATTTTGCTGATTGATAAAGTGATGTTACGATATTTTATTCGTTGTATTAATCCCGCCATTCGCTAGTTAAAAACACTAATAGCATCGTTACACTTATGATTTTGTGAAGTTTTTGTGATTTTTTTTGTGCTCATTATTATTATTAAAGATAGTCCAACGTGAGTGGGTTGAAATGAACACATTTGGGCCTCAAAATGTCAAAACCCAAAAAATGAGCGGGCTGAAAAACCCAACATCAGGCCAGAACCGAAAGCTTCGACCCAAGCTGACTTCTGGCTAGGCCCATCTGAGCCGATTCGCTCATTGGGAGCTGGGCCCAGCCCACTGGAAAAACGTCAAAAGGTGCTCTGCCAATGTTCATTAACAACAATCCAGGGGCATTTTCGCCATTTTCAAAGGTTTTGAAAAAAAAGGACTTTCAGCTCCGGTCCGACCAGGGGCCTGAATCACATTTCATAACTCCGGCCCCAGCCAATAGGCCTACAAGTGCTCTGGCAGTCCGGCCCAGATAAAATATTTGGGCTCAGGTTGGGCTGGCATGTGGGCTGCAGGCCTGTTGGACAACTCCATCGGTATATTATAGGCAACAAAGATCAGCAATATCATAAAAGTATAAAAGTATAGAACAAATCATATGTCCGTCCCACCTTAATTGAGAACTAAAATATAGACACAATAACTAAAGAAAAAAAATAAAATAAAGAAATTTATGGTAAAAATGAAGAGAGAGAATGAGTGAGGTAAATAGTAGTGTTGGTTGAATAAACTGAGTGGTGTAAAATGAGAAGAAAGAATGAGTGGTGAAGTATATTCAATATATAAAAGTATTAAATGTTGGTTATCTCGGGGAGTTCTCAAATCTCAAGTGAGCTGGGACGGATGGACCACTTCACTTGACACCCAAGAGGTGGGCACAATAACTAAGGGCATTCCCAAGGGAGGAGGCAAATGGCAAATTTGCCTCCTTCTTGACACTATTCATACCCCAATGGTGGAGGCAAAGTGGTGGCAAATTTGCCGCACATGAATAGTAAGTGGCAAATTTGCCTCCTCACTATTCATGGGTGGCAAATCTCATTTGTGTATTTTTAATGTGTTTTTTTTTTGTTAATGTAATAATAAACTATTTTAGTGATATATTATGTGATATATTTTTATGTGATATATTTTTATGTGATATATTTTTTTGTGATATATTTTTTTTATGAGATACTTTTTTGTGATATATTTTTTAGTTATTACGAATTTTAATACAAAATGCAAAATACAAAAATATAAATTGAACATTAATACCACAATTTTAATACAAAACGACAAATTACATAACAACTGAAATATAAATTAGACATTAAATACATCGAAATTTAATATTCTCCCAAATCACTTCTTCCACTTCCTCCAATGTTACGAAAATATTGTTGGAAAGAGTCGGACCGACTCTCGAATTGAGTTTGATTAGTTTTTTGCATAATTTTTAGTTGCTCATTTCTATACCATTCACGTCTAGCCGGATCACTAATAGTGTCCAAATCTTTGTCCATAATTTTATCATCCCTTTTCTGTTGACTTATTCTTGAAAATTCATCTGCGACTCTTATTTGCTGTAGGTTTGATTCGGCCATTATATCGCCAATCCTTTTATTTGATTCCTCAACAACTTTTGCTGCACGAGATGTTTCTTCTCCTGATTTTCTTTTTTGTTTAGCCTTCTTCACTCCCCCTGGTCGGCACGGTGAAACACCATCAGTGTCGACACTTAAATTGACGTTAAATGTTACTCCCGGAGAAGAGAAATCGGGAGAATCTGGCACTGATCCATCAAATTGTTGTGAAACAACATTGATGTTGCGTCTTTGGTTGTTATTCCCGACATCCACAATATCTTTTATTTGTCGGAACACGTGATCAAACTTGAATCCCTTTGTATACTTGGGATCAGTCATCAACATGATCTTTGCTCTATGCATCTGCATGATTTCTATAAAAATAATTAATCACCAAAATTTTAAAAATTATACATCTAAAATATAAAAAGATTAAATGATTATGTGATTAAATTGAGAATATTCTAAGAGAATATTCTTTTTGAGTAAGGATTTGAGTTTGATGGTTGGGGATGGTTTTATCATGGGTGGCAAATTTGGGGGTAGGAGGCAAATTTGCCGACCCACGGTTGGGAATGCTCTAAGGAGAAAATAAATTAAAATAAGGAAAATGTGTGATAGAAAATGAAGAGAGAGAATGAGTTGGGTAAATAGTAGTGTTGAATGAATAAATTGAGTGATGGAAAATGAAAAGAGAAAATGAGTGGTGGGGTAGAGTGAATATAAAATTATAAAAAGTAGACTATTTTGGGAAGTATCAAGGGAGTTGAGACAAAACAAAATGAAATAAATGTCAAGTGAGCTGGGGCGGAGGAAGTATACAATATACATATACAGTAGTATACAAAAATAAAAGAAGAGTACTAACTTTGAGGTCGATTAACATGGTCATGTAAAGCTGTGAGAGAACTTTACCGGATAAGCTGATTGACGACGTTTTATGACATTAATTCAGAGAAGAAATCGCATGTTCTTGCTTGCTGCTGCTGCTAGACTTGGTATCAAATCAATAGTGCTAAAACTTCTTTCACAAACACTTGTTGTGCTTCTTATAGTAGTGACCGAAAAAGAATTAGCAAATAATTTCTACAAGATAATTAATTTAATCCAATGATCTTATGACAACTTGTTAGTATACCTGGTAATTTTTTTCTTATTATTTTGTTTGAACCACTAGTATATCTTGAACACTGCATTAGACGGATGCTGACTAATTTGGTTCGAGTCTGATAACACGAAAACGGAAAAAAAGTTTGGTTATATGCATGTTTGCATTTTCAATCAACTGATTTACCCTGACTAAACGCTCACTTGTACACAAGAGAGTAGTATTTTATTCGTTCAATTAAGTTTAAAACATGATTATTTTGCATGATTGAAAGAATAGTTGGGGTTAGTTTAGGTGATACTAATAAATTAAATTAACATGTGTTTCTTATTATCATGATGAGTTATTATATAAAACTTGTGAAATGGTAACCAAAATATTGCTACCGAAAGGCCGCAAAGTGGTTTATCAATCAACTTCTTGGAATAGAAATCATAAATTCCCAAAAGAATGTATAAAGAAAGGAACACTAATCTATTTAGAATTATCATGCATATCAGGAGTTGTTGTTTATGATACATAAATTGAATGAGTTATGGTTTCTCAAAGTTGAGTATTTAATTTAAGTCCAAATTAAACAAATAAACATTCTATAGAAAGATCATACAGAGTACAACAAAATTTGTTTTAACACTTTTCGCCAAATCCTAGTCTAAGTATGTCAAAAACAGCCTTCAAAATCATGAAAAAAATTTGAATTGTTGATTAAATACTCAACTTTGAGCAACCGTAACTCCTTCAATTTAAGTCCAAATTAAACAAATAAACATCCTATAGAATTGTTTTAATGTTTTTTGTTATTTCAAAAAAAAAAAAAAAAAATTAAATTGAAAACCGGAAATACCAGTTCCGGATTCAAAAAAAAAAAAAAAAAAAAAACAGATTTCGCAAAAAAAATAAAAAAAATAAATCAAAAGGTCAATTCCGGAAGTGGGACTTCCGGATTCAACATTAAAACCGGAAATCCCACTTCCGGTTTTAGCAAAAAATGCTACTTTGGTAAATAAGTTTTTAGGGTTGTTGTTTTGGTAATTATTTTTTTAAAAAGCTATAATTTGGAATTTCAATCGTCAAATGAGACAATATTAATTTGGAAGCGCACCAAAATAGAAAGTGCATCATTTATTTTTGAAGAGAGGGATAGATGCTATACAACTATGTACAACAACACATCAAAAACAGACCCACAATCACAATGGCAATACAACAAACTCATCAACAATCAAGCCTCAAACCATCCTTTAAATCTGCCAAGTACTTCTGTAACGCGATTTCTTCTTGCTGCCAACCCCTTTCTTCCTCCTAAAAAATATCTTTCTGAACAAATTAAAGCCTCCGCCCCGCTTCTTAGCGGCCACAATCGCCATTCCCGCACTCATACTAGTACTTGTTTTGCTTTCCTCATTAACAAAGCTAGACTCCACAATCGGCGATATCTTCATTTCATCAACACTTATTATCTCTTTGGTCTTTGGAGAGCTTGGATCCAACCCTACTTCAAATCCATCCTCAGCTAAACAATCCCTTAGCGATGAACGCTGACTCAGCGTTGTATCACTCGTCCCGGACAAAACCTTGTTCAGTACTGCTGTTTTAGTCTTTGGGTGATCACTCGCCTCTTCTAAGTGGGTCCCACGGTCCAATGTGGTTTCTTTCGACTCTGCATCTTCTGTCATCTCCCAAGTCTGCAAATCAAGAAACGGATAGCTTAGCATGCCTACATTTAACCCATGTGGGCCCGGCCCTTCACTGGACCCCACTCGTAACGGGAGTTTTTGTAACACCAGATTATCCTTTTTATATGATAAAGATTACCCTTTTTATATGATAAAGTATATCTTGATCATGTAAAACTACAAAAGAACTTACAGCATGGAACAAATCTTCATCCTTTTCTTCATCATCGTTTGTAATTTCCACCTTGGAAACACTGCATACATGATACATAACATGCTTTAGAAATCAGACAACAATTTTTTTCTGTTAAAGCTTAACAGAAGCTTACTCTGTACCATTTACTCCCTCCGTCTCTAAATAAATGAATGTCCAAATTTCATTTTAAGAAACATTCTTAGCTACTTTAGTATTTAAGTGAAAGAAAGTGTACCTCTCTAGTTGGTGTTGAAGCTTAAGACAAGTAGCTTCCAGTTCTTCACAGCAATGACTCCTTTCCTCCAGTTCTGCTTCAAGATTTGATATCTTCTGGTGAAGCTCGTCCGATTCAACTCTATAAAAAGTCAACTGCGTATCAAGATCTTCGTTTATTAACTTCAGCTTCTCAATTCGGTCCTCTAGCAGCCTTTTTGATTCTTGTAAACTTTCAAGCTCCAACTGTAGTCTTTCAAAGCTTCGTTTTGACATATTCTCCATGTATGTGCTATTACAAGAGTTACAACTGATGTATTCCTTGCCTATGGAATCAGGAGGATTAACAGAAAGTAATGCCAACTTTTCCATCTCGACAAAATCATCCATTTGGCTTATATCCGACACTTTGGTCATTCTGCTTTCACGTTCATAAGCATTTTCCCTATCCCCACGTTCGAAATTCTCCAGTTGGGAAAATAAAGCAGAAGCCCATGACCCAAACCCGTTAATTATCTCCATCGACTTTTGTGTTTTCGAACTGTCTCCAAGCTGATCTTCAACCTGCGATAATTTGGACACCAATAAAGCAAACACATTTCTCAGTGAACGAACTTCCTCATCTTTGCTGCTAGCAATTTCCTTCAGAACCTTATTTTCTTCTTCCACATCACAAACACGTTCGATCATGAAACCAATTCTTCTATCACAAACTTCACGAGGAGCAACGCTCCCCTGCATCTCAGCCTCACCCTTCATCTTCAAGGGACCCAAAAGTCGCTTTCGCACAAGCACCCTTAATCTCCTACACTCAGCTTCTAACTTCTTGATTTTCTTCACGTTTTCCATGTGTCGCTTTTCTGACGCATCTAGAGATTGATGATTGAATTCTATCTCCTCGTTTCGAATCTGTAACTCTTTCTCCAGATTTTGATTTTCAGATTTCAAGAAGGCGTATTCTTTCTCACTCTTATCAACTCGAGCCATAAGTTGATTGAAATCTGCATTTACCTTTGACATTTGTTCATTTGTATCGTCTATAAGTTTCTCTTTCACTTGGAGGGCAGTAGTGAGCTGAGAATTCTCGAAGGTTAAGGCTGCTACCATTCTACTTGTTTCCACATACTTTTCCTCCAATTTCTTGTGCTTATTTTCGAGTTCCTTTGTAGCATTCATCACAGCTTCATTTATCCTTTTATCCTGCTCTTCTTTAGCAGAACTGAGGAATAGTCGAACGCAGTCTTTTAAGTCAGCATAAAATCTTTCGCGTTCTGCTATTTTCTTCTGTAACGCTTCATCTAATTTTTGCTTCCGAAGCCTTGCTTCAACCTCAGCCTTCTCCCATCCTGGATAAATATAAATATAAACATAAATATAGATATACATTTGTAACCAACCATCAATATATATACTCCCTCCATCCCAAAAATGATCTTCTCATTTGACTACTCAAACTTTTTTAGGATATCAACACTTGCTTCACTACTAGCCATGTTTTGTTTATGCAATTTTAAACCCAAATTCTAGAAATGGGAAGAACTTTTTGGGACAATGAGAAATGGCAAATGGGAAGTTCATTTGGGACGGAGTATATATTATGAACTCAAATTCAATGAAATAAGTTATAAGGGTATTGAGTAATCACCTGACATGGCTTCTTGGGCTGCTATTGAATGACTTGATACGAGTTCATCTTTAGCGTTACACTCGTTGAGAAGAAAAGCTAATTTCTCTTGCAGAGTTTTCTCTTGTTGATTTCCTTTTGAAGAAATCCCAGATTTATATTTCCCAGCATTTGTCTTCTCTAAAGTTTTCTTCTTCCAAAGCCATGCACCTTGGTCCATAATTTACTGCTCAAGAAAAATAAAACTGATCAACTTACATATTTTTTCCCCTGCATAAAGATACCTTTTAATGAAAAGTTAAACGGAAAGGAGCGGACAAAAGATAATTTTTTTTGATTCGCAGTGATTGCAGACTATACAACTGGGGATAACCTGATGATGATTTTCTTTTCAGATACTTCCTCCGTCCCAAAATGATTTTTTGCTTGTCTCAGAAAGTTAATCTCATTTCCAAAATTAGGACTTAAAAATTCCTGAATTTCTAAAACTTACAATGTAACCTTAAATATTTAAAAAATCAAACGGGACTATCATATTTTGGGACGGAGGGAGTATGAGATATCAGAAAAGCTATTAGAGAACTTACTAAAGAAGGTGATGATGATTGCTGAGGTTTATAGAGAAGCTGCAGATATAACCAGAGAAGCTTGAGACATATTTTGCTGAATCCCATCCACCATTTGCACACACATATATATAATTTCTGCTGAATCCACAGGAGTGCTATTAGTAATTAACATTATCCAGATAGTTTATGCATTTTTTTTTTTTTAAAATAGCTCATAATTAAAGCACTTTTGAAAGAAACGTTTTAAATAAAATGGCGTAACTTAATTGACAAGTCCAGGGTTAATAATGTTGAAGCATGGAAAACGTCGAAAAACAATAATAGTCCTACTACACAGAGAATTGAACATGATGGAAACATAAAAAATATTTGAAAAATCAACAAAACTAGAAAGTAAAAAAGATAGCAAAAGTGAAGGGCCGGGAATATAATCATTCTGATTCTTTTCCTATTGCTATAAAGAATTAAACACATTGTTCTACAACATCGGTCTCAAAATGAATGTTCGAAGTTACTTTTGATTAATTGCAATTTTGACATTCATTTTGAGAGGGTGGGAATAATTCAATTTAAATCAGACCGTCTTTCAGAATTGGGTAATTTATCATTTTGGCCGTAATAATAGTACACGTTTTGCGTTTTGGGTTTTGTGATGTGATCATTTACAACATAAAAATAATATTTTTGCTAGGTGATCAATTTCAAAAAAAAAAAAAAAAAGAAAGCCTTTTGCTAGGTGATCATTAACCCAAAAAAAAAATTGGGTTGGGAGGAGTAAGAGCGTTGAGGAAAGGTTGCAGGATGATTAGTACAGTAAAAAAAGGACTAAATTTACTCTTGAATGAATGTACAAAAAAGAAAATTGCTTTTGAATGAATGTACGCTTTTTATTAAAGGTAAATTTGAGTTCTCTTGGACATCCATTTTGGAATAGAAGAAGTATAAGACAGTGATGTAACTGATGTTCATATGGTTGAAGAAAGATTGCAGTATGCTTTTTGTGTGTTGCTGAAAATTACTTTGCTATTGTAATTTGTGTTTCCTGTGTATTAAAACTCCAGCTGTGATGGATGTATTAATGGCAAATGGTTTTAAAGACTTTTACAATATTTTCCTTCCTTTGTTATTCATCAAAACTCAGTATAAATACAATATGTACAAGAGATAAATAAGGGATGAGAATCAATCCCATAATACTAGGAGTGGAGAAGAGGAAACCTATTTCTACCAAAAATACTAACTATAAACTAGGTATCAGATTATACAAAATATATACCACGATATTATCACAATATGTGATAATATTCTAACACACCCCCTCAGTTGAAATAGGAGGAGGACGAATGTTGAGACTGTCGCGAAAATCATCAAATAAAACCGAAGGAAGTCCTTTCGTAAATATGTCCGCAAGTTGATGGCGGGACGGCACATGTCTAACTCGAACTTCCCCACGAGCAACTTTCTCACGTACAAAATGGATATCCATCTTAACATGTTTAGTACGTTGATGTTGAACCGGATTCCCAGATAAAAAATTGCACTGACATTATCACAAAAAACTAAGGTAGCCTTCGTAATAGGACAGTGTAGCTCCAATAAAAGGTTTCGAAGCCAACAGGACTCCGCAACAACATTGGCAACACCCATGTACTCCGCCTCCGCACTAGAGCGCGAGATGGTTGCTTGTCGTTTCGCAAACCAAGATATAAGATTATTCACTAAGAAAACACAATAACCTGATGTTGACCGCCTCGTGTCCGGACATCTTGCCCAATCGGCATCTGTGAAGGAAACAAGAGAAGATGTCGAAGAAGGATACAAGGACAACCCGAGATGCGCAGTACCCTGAACATACCGGATAATGCGTTTAACCGCATTGATATGACCTTCACGAGGATCATGCATGAACAAACAAACTTGTTGAACGGCATAGGTGATATCAGGACGAGTAAATGTGAGGTATTGAAGAGCCCCAACTAAACTCCGATATAACGAAGGATCTGTAAAAGGAGTGCCGGATGTAGCTCCTAACTTTGATTTGGTGTCGACCGGTGTAGTGGCTAACTTATAAGACCCCATACCCGCTCGCTCCACAATTTCAAGAGCATACTTCTATTGGGAGAAAAATAAGCACCCATTTGAATGTGTGACCCCAATACCGAGAAAAGAACTAAGCACCCCCAAATCCTTCATTGCAAATTCTGATTTCCAGGACAGAATAATCTGATCACACAACGCAGCCGAAGAAGTTGTTAAAACAATATCGTTGACATAGACCAAGAGATAGGTCGTGTCATTATGTGCATGGTAGACAAATAATGAATGATCAGAACAGCTTTGAGTAAACCCTAAAGTAGAAACATAGTCGGCAAACCGTTTGTACCACGCTTGTGTTGCTTGCTTGAGCCCGTACAATGATTTCTTGAGCAAACACACATGGTCCGGAAATTCTTTGCTACGAAACCCTACCGGTTGATGCATATAGACCGTTTCATGTAGTTCTCCGTGTAAAAACGCGTTCTTAACATCAAGCTGTCGTATAGACCATTTCTTTGAGACATCAAGACTAAGAACGGTACGAATAGTAGCCGGTTTGAACACCGGACTAAAAGTCTCCCTGTAGACACCCCACCTTGGACCGCTCACCCCGATTTCACATTTGATTTTGTGTTTCTCCCTATTTTAAGTGTTTTTTGTTAGTTTCTGTCACTTCCGTTAAGTTCCTGACTTACTCCGTGAAGTCCAAGGACTAAACTGAATAACAGGGCTGACTTTCTAGTCCATTCTGTCAAAAAGGCCATTTCTGAGTCGCGCGCCTCCGACTATAGGAGTCAGACGCGCGCGCCTTCCGCCCCCGAGGTAGGAAGCGCGCGCCTCTGGGCGTCAGTTACAGATTTCTGTCCAAGAATCTCTCCCTTGCTCATTTTTACATGATTTGCTCAGGAAAGATTTCTTGGTGACTGAGTTTTGGCACAAAAAACATATGGTTTTCAACTATAAAAACCCCCCTAATCCACCATTTCAAAGGACCGAAAATTCAACTTACAAAAACTATATACAAATCATTTCCAAGGCATTTTCCAAAGTAATTCATCAAGAAGTGTTTGAAGTCACTTGAAGTTTAAGTAAAACTCCATTTCTCCTCTTCTTCTCTACTTCATCTCTTTTCTTCTCTTTTATTTCATTAAACGTGCAATCACCCAAATCATTTTGGGACATGACACTAAAGCCTACTTCACTTCATTGAAGCTAGTCAAGGAGTTATCTCCCTACATTCCAAAACACCTTTCAAAACCCCTTTTATTATTAAGAATAGGAAGAACATTATATCATTTATGTACACTTTAAACAAGCAAGACCGACATTAGTCGGGCGAGATGGGTGTTTAAGTACTTCTCATCTCGTAACCTAACCCCCGAACCTCATAACAAGAATCTCTGTTTTCGTAATCAAACTTAGGCTAAATATTAGGTTTTTCTTATGTTCCTCTAAAACATAAGTGGCGACTCTACAAATTAAAACAAGCTAGACATCCTAGGATCCTTCCACCGCTCTAGCCAAGTAGTGGGCTCTCCCGGGGTATCTACAGTGGCGACTCTGCTGGGGACGTTTGAGGGTTAAACTTGCATTTCTGTTCAAAGTCTATATTTTTCTGGGCATTCTGGTCTCTGATGGGGGAAGCGTGCGCCTCTGGCCTTCATGGCCTAAAGCGCGCGCGTCCCACACCAAAGACCAGAATCGCCCGCCTCCTATATGTTCTTCCTATTCTTATTATTTTTTCTACGCTAATCATTTCTGCGGGGGTTACAATGTATATACAGGACCAGGGCAATCCCCTGAGTCCAAAGTCTGACAATCTGACAGGTTTGCCCAGAAGCGGGCGCCTCCCACAGACTATGCGCCATGCGCGCGCATCCCACAACATAGGCCAGAGGCGCTCTTCTGGGTGGTTTTCTAGAATATGAACATCTTCAGAACAGAGCAGAATGATTGGGGTGTGGGCACAGTTGCCTGCATCAAGGACTGATTTGGACCTCTTAAACTGATTTGTTTTGTGTTTTTTTATCGGTCACACGGGTGATTCGAGTGTTGTAATTACGTGCTTATTTGCTTTTCTTTCATAAAAAAAAAGCAAAAAAAGTTTTGTCACATGTTGGACCTCACACTACGTGCACAAATTCCTATAAATTGCTCACTATCGAGTCGCACAAGTTCATAACCCCAAACCCGTCGAGGCCCGTCCTAGGAAGTTTCAAGCTCCACCCGACCTTGACTCTTTCGAAGCGATAAACCTCAACCCGTGGCGTAGTTCATGACTACATGCCGGGGGTGACCTTAAGCCTCTTATTAGCCAAGCACAAGCCCACACAATTTTAGTTAGGGTCAAACACTCCGTGACTAAGTGTGAATACCCCTTTCCGATGAAGCGACGCATGGGAAGTATCTTGTGATTATTTTATTATTTACAAAGGGAATATTCTTAACGACATTAAAATTATGAGAGTCTCCACGCCGTTTTAATTAAAGCCAAAACATTGAAAAAAGCATTTTTAGTGGGTTTGGGGGTCAAATTACAACAAGAGAAGAATATTGAACGTTATCACTCCTATTGCCCG
Organism: Campanula takesimana; assembly: GCA_026119855.1. Taxonomy (NCBI): domain Eukaryota; kingdom Viridiplantae; phylum Streptophyta; class Magnoliopsida; order Asterales; family Campanulaceae; genus Campanula; species Campanula takesimana. The sequence goes on from JAOWBW010000005.1 coordinate 3,171,812, forward strand.
AATTGATCGGTCTTTCTATCATGATGAATGTGTTAGTAGTGTGTTAGTGATTTAGACCGGATCCGAAGATTGCCTACGTTCCTCTCAATGTGAGAAGCTCAGGTCAGCGTAGTTCGCAGAGAATTAGAATAGGCAGAAGAATCGGGATCATGCATAATGAGGGGGGAATTACCTAAAGATTAGGGTTTAGAAGTAGTTCCTAGATCGTCCTCGGGTTGATGAACCCTAGATCATCATCGGCTATGAAATAACATGTAATTATGAAGATCACAACCCTAAATATAGCATAAACAAGGTTTTAATCTATGAACACGATGAACATGCGAAGAACATATTATGAACATATGAATGAACATGCAAGGAATATGAAGAAACTATGAATAAACATGTAAGAACATGAATATAAAAGATCTACATTAAAAATGATGCAAGAACATGAAGAAAAAGTTAGAAAACTTACCTATGTTGGCAAGAAATAAACATTGGATCTTCTTGAGTGTTTGAATGCTTGATTAGGGAGAAAATTGTGTTTAAGAACTCCAAAATTCGGACTTAGAGCTCTCAAAATCGGACCCCAAACCAATGAGCTGAGATTGGTTTATATAGTAACTGATGGGAAGATCTGATGGCTGAGATCATCCGGAGCAAGGTTGGCCGCCTGGCCATGACTGAAGCCGGTGACAAGAGTGGCCGCGTGGCCAAGGTAGGCGCGCAGCAAGGTTGGCCGCGTGGCCAAGGATGCAGGCTGACGTGATTTTCAAGCTAGGGTTTCTGCATGGTTTTAAGGAAACCATAAATTACCTATTTTGATAGATTTTGTCATAAATGAGGTATTTCGGGAATCCGAGACAAGTCTTTGCAAGGTTTCTAATTCCTATAAAGTCCTTGTATTTTTGAGAAAGTCCTAATAAACTCATTTTCAGGTCGGGTACTAACAGTAGCCCCTCGGCGACGCTTCTTGCAAGGCAATGTGGGGTCGACGATAAAAGAAGGATCCGTCTGAAACATGAGTTTCAAAACAGATGAAAGGTAAGGGAACGGCTGAACCTTGACAGGCGACCTACGTATCCGCGGGGGAATCAAGCCAAACGTAGTTCAAATCTGATGGGAAATTGGGAATGACTGTCCTCTGATGGGGAGCAACGCCTTCTGCTGGGGAAAATGCATCTGCTGGGGATGAGAGATGACCGCGTCGGTCGGGTGGCTGGACCTTTTCAGGTTTCCTACGTCTCCTCAGAGGAATCAAGCCGGTCGTAGTTCAGAGATATTGGGGAAAGACGAGACATCGAACTTCTGCTGCGGATAATAAACCTACGGATACTATCTTGTATGAAGAACGAACATTCGTAAGCAATAAAGTTACTTGGGAAAAATAAGGACCACGTTGTCTAAATAATCCCAAGATGGAATGGTAAACGCAATCAGGATCGCCAGGGTTCCTGCCGATTGCGCTAAAGTAATAGATGCTGGATCTCCCGCGAACAGAAACGCCGAGGCTTCTGCCAATCGCGATCGATCTAGGATGCATATGTCATAGAGGCGCCGAAGTCTCTACAACCATACGAATCCTAATAATAGATGCTGGATCTCTCGCAAACAGAAACGCCGGGGCTTCTGCCAACCACGATCGATCTAGGATGCATATGACATAGAGGCGCCGAAGTCTCTGTAATCATACGAATCCTAAGCAAATATTCGGTGAAGAATGGAAATTTTAAGGGGCTTTCCGTACCCAAAGGTAACGAATATCAGTCAAAGTAGTGCTAAGGGCATTTAAAATGAATTAAAGGGAAAAGATCAAGGGCAAAAATGGAATTTTATCTGAAGGGACAATGTTGGCCGCGTGGCCAAACTCACTGAATTGCAATAGTGGCCGCGTGGCCAAGAACGCTGAATGGTCAGATCTCCTTCACGCGGATCGCTGATCCGACGGCTGGGATAGCGAGGGCATAAGTGGCCGCGTGGCCAAGGTCGCCGTCGGGCTGACTCCTTAGTCACATCACCAGAAACCCTCCCTCTTCTCCTTCTTTTCTTCTTTCTTTTTCTTCCTTCCTCCATTGTTGACGAGTTAGAGAGAGAAAATTGAGTTTTTAGAGAGAGAAAGCTTGGATTTTGATAATTTTGAAGTCTTCATTTCACATATTTCTTGAAACTATGGCAGATTGGATCAATGAGGCATTATTTAGGGATTTTCCGGGCCAAGGTGGGTATATGCTTCCACAACAAGAGCAACAAGGAGAGGGGCACGGTGATGCTCAGGGCGAGGGAAATGTAGGGGTTGACACAGGAGCGGGTTTTGAAGCGACGCCCTTGATTCCACGGGGCGGTTTGAGACCACGAACGGCGACTCGGAACTTTCGCGACGGTCTTCTTCGGTCAACATTTGATCAAGACTACGATTTCTACATCGACTCAGAGCGTCACTGGTCGATGGGTCTTCCGGAGACACGAGAGGTAAATTTCAAATTTTCACGTCTCTCATTTTCACATTTTTCGCACTTTTGTACAAAATATATATTGCTAGAATCATAATTTGCTAGAAATGTAGATTGCTAGAAATGTAAATTGCTAGGAGTGTAACGTACCTGTGCTGTGTTTACCTGCAGAGGATCAAGGCTCGTGGGTCCACAGTGACTGTGGGCAAACTGTGGGCGTCCCTGCTGGAGGGACCGGGCGGTTTGCGTGCTCGGATCGAGGCTATGGGGTTTGGCCCATTCTTTGATAGTGTCCGCATGGTTGGGGGCACCCTGAAGGTGGCGGCGGTGATAGAGGTGTGCAGGGAGTTCTGGTGGGACACCACCCATACCTTCCACTTCAGTTGGGGAGAGATTACCATCACGCCGACGGATTTCGCGGCTATCACGGGGTTGAGGTTTACTGCTACCCCTTTGCCTTTTGATGAGAGCTTGGCGGAGCGGCGGGACTATAGGCAGGCTCTGTTGGGAGTTGACACTGATCTGGGAGGAGGTGTCAACGGTTATGGAGTGGAGGCCGGGAAGGTGAACCGTTTGGTGGAGGTGGCTATTGAAGCCTTTGGTAGGGGGGAGTATGATTTGGATTGTTTGGTCCGGCTGTTCTTATGGTACAGCTTTTCAGAGATCTTGTTTCCCAGTGGGGCTACTGTCTGCCGGTACTCACTGCCAGGGGCTCTTGTGGACTTGGACCTAGTCGGTGGGATTTCTTGGGGTGGAGCCGGTTTGGCTGAGATTTACTGGGCATTGGACCATTGCTCGAGGGCTAGCTCGTCGGCCTTTGACGGGTTTCAGTTCGCCTTTGAGGTATGCTCTTGACTACCCTTCTTTTTCACATTGTTGAGATTTCTGCTCTATCTTTTGGTCTGAAATGTCTCTTTCATTGTATGCACAGGCTTGGGTGTACGAGATCTTCGGCGTCGCCCCTTTTCAGTTGGTGATGAGTGCCAACAAGGTTGTTCCCATCATGTCGTACTGGTGCAAGGGCAACAGGGCTCCTCCCCGCAGGAACCGGGATAGGAAGACGGTGGATGCTGCTGATCTGAGGAGGGTGTTCGCGATGTCTGAGCCTGTCGGGGTTAGATTTTACCCATGGAGTCCGGCCAATGAGGCTTCGGTCGGTCCCTATGTAGTGGAGTTGACCGCTTCTAGGGTTCTGCTTGTGGGTCTCACCGGGGAGCCATGTATCTCGGAGAGAGGGTGGTTCGTCAGCATAGGGCTGGTGCGTTACCGTGGGCTCCTTATGATCCTCCTCGGGATATGCTCCGTCCCGCGAGGTTGACAACTTTCTTGGCTCCCACTCCGGCAGAGCATTACAGGGGAGTGACGACTACGCCGGCTATGTGCGGACTCGGTTGATCAGCCCTCAGGTTCGAGCTAGGATGCTATCGGGAGAGGGATCGAGCTCGGTCCGGTATGTTGGTCGGAGTCGGCCTTTGGTTGACATGCCCCTTCGCTCGAGTAGCGTGAGAGTGATGAGGGGCGGCCGGGAGGTGGAGCTGAGCTTGGAGCCGACTGATGCAGATCTTGTTGAGGAGACATTCATTCCTCCGCCCGACGCTGGGGTACGGCTTTGTGCTTTATATTAGTCATGTTCGCACACACTTATTTCTTTCTGCATTATAATCATTGCCTTGGTTTCCCTTTCAGGTGACTCGGGAGGCATATATCCGTTCAGCCCGGTGGGAGAACGTGTTGATGCGCTTACTGTGGGAGGCGTACCATTCATGTACTTGTCAGAGGGACGACGTTGCGTTACCCCAGCGTCGGGAACGGTCTCCGAATGGCGCGGGCTCTTCTCACACTGGTGGTCGAGCGGTCCGGGGACGGAGTTCGGGTGCCGGTAGCTCTCGAGCTTTAGCGCGGCGTGGAGACACCACGGAGGAGGATTCTGATTAGGCGGGGCCCATCTTTCCATCTTTATTTCCTACACTGTTAGTTAGTAGAAGCAAATATGTACTGGACAAATATTTAATAAGTATGCAAATGTATTTATGTACTAAAATGAAAATGATTTGTGATAACCTATTTGTACAAACTAATTACTTTACAATGTGCCTAATTTTATACAATGCATGAGCCATGGGGAAGGGTACGTTGCTTGCATGGATCCATTGCGGAGCGGGAGCATCAATCTTCGAATTTTCTGCATGGGGCAATAGTGGCCGCGTGGCCTAGGACGAAGTTGGCCGCCTAGCCAAGGACAACATCGGCTGCGTGGCCAAGAGCATATGTGGCCGCGTGGCCAAGTCCTGCGCCGCCTCCGGTTTTCCTTTTCCTGGCAAGAATCGGAGGTTGTGTAGTATTTAATGGGAGTTTGTGTCCCATTCAACTTCGTAACAGCAGCTCTTTTGGTCAATTTTGAGTTCCAATCATCAACTTGCTCTTCTTTTGCCATGGATCACAATGCAAGGCTTTCTAGACTTGAAAAAGGAGCTTTCATAACATCTTTGGAGAAGTGGGTTGCCAAGATATTCGGTCCTTGTCGTAGGAAGTTTGAGAAGCGCTATGGGATCAAGTGTCTTTGGTCATTCTTGCACATGAACTCCAACACTAACCTCTTGCAAGCTTGTGGGAAGTTTTGGAACAACACTCTTCATGTTTTCAACTTTTCTTTTAATGAGATGGTACCCACTTATGAAGACATTAAGGCGCTTTGCGGTTGTGAAGGGAAGTGTACACTTGCATTTCCCTTTGATCTTATTTCTTTGCATGACAAGTTGATAACCTTTGGTGTGCCCGCAGATGACATTGGTAAGTATGCTAGAGGTGGCTACGTCGACCTTTCTTGGATGCCAAGGCACTTCATGCACGCGGATGTGACCTCCGACCGTTCTTTAGACCATCTTGCCTTGTGTTTATTTGCTTCTATTCTTTTCCCTTCCGAAGTCGGATGTGCTAGTGGGGGATGTTTGACCATGGTGAATGCGGCTCGTTCGGGACATGACATTGTACCGGCCATCCTTGGGGAGATCATTTGTGGGATCCCTCATCTTGCGGTTTATGGCGGGATGCCATGCGGCAGTGATAGACTTCTGACTATGTGGTTGCAAGAAAGGCTCCGAGTGAACAAGCCAGCGGTTTCTTCGGCGGTGGCCCCATGGATGCACCGTATCAGAGGTATGGAGGAGAGGTTCGAGGGCATGACCCTCAAGGGTTGGGAAATGTACTTGGCGGAGATGGTGACCGATGACATCAAGTGGGTGGTGCCCCATTGGCACATTAATTCTGTGAGGGAGAAGCAAGTAGGGCTGCACATGATTAAAGTTCCGTCCCTTTCTGGGACCACTTTTTACTACCCCGCTAGAGTACTCCGTCAATATGGTCTAGTGCAAACCATCCCCGAGGGTTGGGATGAGGAGAGGACCCGTTCTCCTTTTGGCATACTTCATTTGGATGATAGCGCTTCGGTTCTCCTTTCTCAAATGTGGGGCGAGGCCGGTTTTAGCCATATGACTCTCATCACACACTCTAACAACACCTACCTATCAAGAGAGTATTTGGATTGGTTTATGGAGAGACTTGGGCAAGCGGAGCAGACTCTAGAGACCCTAAGGGGCACTATTTTGGCATCCTGTGCTCCTAGTTGTTCATTGAGGATGAAGGAGGCGATGGCCTATGAGAGGAAGAGGAGCAAGAGCATGGCTAGTGGAGATGGATCGGGGACTTCAAGGAAGAGAAAGGATGGGGAGACTCCTGGTGTCAAAGCTAAAGGGGTTAGTGAATTTGAGAGGAGGTTTTGCGAGAACCCTAACAAGAAAAAGATTAGCCGTGGTCAAAGCAAGAAGAAAGAGACCGAAGGCACGAGTGGCACGAAAGAGTAATTCCGAGGGTCCTTCCATAGTCGTTGCAAACACATTGTTTTAATTTAGTTTACTTTTGTTTTAGTTTCAATTTCAGAATAGGTTATTTATTCAAAAAGTATGTCAAGCTTAGACTCATCAAATAAGTGTTAACATGCAATGACTATGAAAATAAAAGTTTTTGCTTTCAGAAAATACAACTTCTATCTTTATTGCTTTGTGACAGGATTTGGATGTTTATTTTTTTTTAGACCGCACCTTTTGAAAGGCTGCCTACGTTCCCCTTTTACAAATAGGACTAAGGGGCTCAGGTCACCGTAGTTCACTCCAGTCGGACTAGAATGATTTTAGAGAAAGGGAAGATAGAAGGGGGAGTGCTCTAACTTTTGCCTAGACCGCCCTTGCGGGTTTTCGATCTAGCGAGCTTTGTACGCACCCTTATTTTGCATAGACCGCCCTTTGCGGGTTTTCAGTCTATCGGGCTTCTTTTTGCGTAGTAAGAAGGGGGGGATACTAGTCGTAGTAGCGTCTGAGCTTGCTGAGGTTGACTGGTTCCTTGAGCGGGCTGCCATCCAAATCTGCCATTCTGTCTAGTCTTGTGGCGCGCCTTCCGTCGACGCGTTGCTTCAAATCCCCTATTTCTCTTGAGATGTCTTGAATCGTTTCTGCAGTCAGGTGCGAGAGTACCTCTGGGCCGTTCCTCACATAAGGCTCGATTTCGTAGCAACCGAGGAGTTCTAAGTTTTCGCTTTCCCTATAGAACCAAAATCCTCTCACGCCGGTGAGCATGTTCTCGTCCATCAAGCTCTGGATTCTCCTTTGTAGAGCGACACAGTCGTTGGTGTCATGGCCTTCGTCTTGGTGGTAAGAGCAACTTTTGGTAGGTTCAAATGGTTGAAGGGGTGGTAATTCGGAGAGGAGTGAATGTTCTCCTAGAGGTTTCATCTTGCCCATTTGTCTCAGTTGGTCGAACAATTTTGCGAAAGGGGTCTCTATTCTTGCGTATCGGTGGACTGAGAGGGGGTATTTTTCCAAAGATCTTTGCAGTTTTTCACTGATTTTCTTTTCCTGGCGCGAGGGCCACGATTCTGTCGTTGGTGTTGGGGTCTGAAGTTCATTCCCATGTGCCGGGTGCAGGATTGAGGTATTCGCGAGGTACTCCTTGAGGCAGCATAACGCGAACTCACATCTCGAACTCCATTCTTGGTCGCGGGCCCTTTCTATTTCTCTGAGTGTCTGCTCCCCCGCTGTTGTAAAATGGTTGAGGTGTTGTAGTAACTTGACGAGTTCTTCCTTTTCGGCTTTGTTCTGAGGAGACTGCATTCTCAACACGGCTCGAACTCGCCGACTGATGGTCCTCCACGAGGTTGTCGAGGGGGTCGCTTCTTGGTCCTCCTCGGTTGTCTCCATCTGGTTATAGCCGGCAAACCCATCAACGAACGACTTGACCTCATAATGGGCGGTCGTGTCCACCAACATGTCGATATTTGGCAAGGGGAAGTCATCCTTTGGCGTAGCTTTGTTGAGATCCCTAAAATCCACACATACTCTGACTTTACCGTTGGATTTCTTGACAGTCACCAGATTTGATAACCAAGTTGGATATTCAATCACCCTGATGAAACCCACACGGAGTAGCTTCTCAATCTCTTCCTTCACTTGTAAAGACCATTCCGGCTTAATGCGGCGCAGCTTCTGTTTGACTGGCTTAGCGTCTGGTGCTGTCGGGATTCTGTGCTCTACGATCGAGTTGTCGAGCCCCGGCATGTCTTTATAAGACCATGCGAACACATCCACATATTCTTTGAGTAGCTCAATCAGTGCTTCCCTTTCGGCTCCGCTGAAGAAGCTTCCAATCTGCGTTTCCTTAGGCTCGGCTTCGGTTCCCAAATTCACGCACGTTAACACCTCATCGGCAGCTTGGGCTCGAGATTCTTTTTGATTAATAACCTGTTCTGAAATTTCTTTAATGTATTCATCGTTTAATGTGTCTGCCTCTTCTAATGAATCATTATTAACTAAGTGTATATCATTAGGTTGATTATTAGCCAATTTATCAGTTAAAAGAGTGACTATGGAGGGATACTCGGAAAGGTCGAGGGTTTCATTCATGGCAAAAGGAAAGATAGCGTTTGAAACAAGATCATAGTCTTCAGACGTAAGGTCGTCAGACTTAGAGGAAGACTCAAATTCAAAATGTAAAACACTAGACTCTGGGGACGGGGATTTTGGGTGAGTTACAGGAGATGCTGCAGGAGTGGTGACAGGAGAAGGAGTAAGCCCTAGTGTTCCCATCATAAATTCCGGAGTAGCTATAGGTCCCCCAATGATGCACCAATTCTTGAGCTTGTCCCCCATGGGTACCACCAATGTCCTTGGGTCCACCTTATCTTCAGAATCGTCTCCAATGACGGCAACCATGTCTTCGTGCAGCCCCAGATTACCCAGATGTTGAAGCAGATATTGGCCATCCCACGTCTCAATCAAACTCGGAGTTTCTGTGGCTTCTATTGCTGGCTTTTCAAGGGTTGCGGCTTCAAGTTGATCTGCCAAGTCATCTGCGACCTTGGTGGAGTACTCATGCTTGATGGTTCTAACTCTGCCCGTGGCTTTGTCATATTCCATGTAAGTCAGCTTCATGTTGGACCGATCGAATTCCACATCTCTGAAAATCTCGAACCCTTTCTGCAACTTCCCGGTGTGGTCAATCCATGGCTCGGCGAACTCGAAACACGAAAACTCCTCGCCTTTCCTGACAAAGTAGCTATTCAGGGACAGGCGGTATGGCCGCATTTCGGGCTTTTTGTAGGGAAGCTTCATATTTTTAAGCAATTCTATCCTTTGTTGCTCCATCTTGTCTTCAAGAGTAAGGGTGTACCCTAGACCGAACAACCCTCGATGATCAACCTCTTCAACCAATTCTGTGGAGCCTTGCAAGTTCTTACCTAGCCCCAGCCCCGGTATGAAGCCCATATTACGCAGTATCTTGACAACAGGTGCCACTTTATCCGTTGTTTTGGTGAGGTCGATGGTGCAGATCTATGCTTGAGCGACTATTTCGAAGCCATTGAAGAGTCGGCTCTCTTCCCCATGCTGAATCTGTAAGACAGGAATGCCCTTGGTGTCCGTCCCTTGGGCAGTTACGAGATCGCTGTAGATGATGGTCACTTCATGACCAGATTGAAACTTCACACACTGGTGCAGGGAAGATGGGACAGCGCCCGACTGATGTAACCATGGCCGGCCAAGGAGGAGTGAGAAGGTGGCGGGGATGTCTATGACGTGAAAGTCGGTTGGTAGGATCTTTGTTCCGATGGTAATGGGCAAGGTGGCTTCGCCTATCACGGCGCGGCATGTAGAGTCATAAGCTTTGATGGTTTGCTTGGATGGGCGTAAATCAACACCATGAACGCCAACCACATCCATCATCCTTGAAGGCAGGATATAAATAGCAGAACCATTATCAATGAATACACGGGGAATTTTCTTGCCATTTACCTCGACAGTGATGTATAAAGGCTCATTATGATCAACTCCGAACACTGGCTTGTCTAGCTCCGAGAAAGTGATGATGTTTCCATAGTGGATATTACCAATCATGTGGGTGACGTCTTCCGGGGTAATAGTGGATGGTACCATGGTGGCGGCGAGGTTTTGCTCGAGCATGAGGCGATGGGCTAGGGAGGAGGTGAGTAGGGACCAGAGCGAGATGTGGGCTTGGGTTTGTTTGAGTTGAGTGAGGATAGGGTCTTCTTTGTCTAGGTCGGCTTGCTCGGGTTCCTTCCCAAAGACTTTCTTTGAACCCTTTGGGTCGGATTGGTACACTTGACCGGATCTCGTAAGGAGACAAACTTCTGCACGTAGCTCCTCCAAAGACAATGGCGTGTCAGGACAAGGGGGCGAAACTTCGGTCTTTTCGGCCTCCTCGAAGATTTCGGCCCAAGAAAGAGGTTGAGAGGGTTTGGGACTCTCTTCCTCTAGAGATTCGACTTCACTAACTAGTTCTTCTAAAGACAACAAGTAGCAAGAAGGTTCTTTATTACCAATCTTTGAAATACAACCCATCTTATCACAGTCCGCCACAACAGGCTCGGCCGGATCAGTGATCTCACTAAGTTCTACCATGAGTACATTGCTAGCTACATAATCTCTAGGGTCTTCGACAACTCCCTTGTGGATGAGCTCTTGCACGGCTTTCTTGAGTTCAAAGCATTCTTCGGTAGTGTGACAGGTGCACTTGTGGTAGTGGCAAAACATTGATAAATCGCAACCAAGACGGGGGAGATGTCCTTCTAATGGTTCGAGAATTTCGAACGTCACTAATGCCATGAAGATATCCACCATCGTGAGCCCTATCTTGTCGAAGGCATCCATGAGCTCTAGGATACTGATTTCGCATGTTTGCACCATATTCACCCCACCCCCATTGTTAGGAAGAGGGTTATTCACCACATTAGGACCCTTCGGCTTCTCAATCTTCTTGTCATTGATCAACCCTTGAACTACGCGCTTCAATTGAATACAACTATCCGTTGTGTGCCCGATGTGCTTGTGATACTTGCAGAACTTGGAGGCGTCCAAATCACTTCTTGGGTAGGCGGGTTGGTAATTTTCTAAAGGCTTGATAAGACCTCTCTTGACTAACACGTCAAAGACCTTCCCCATGGGCATACCAAAATCATCAAAATGCTCCCTCTGTTGTGGAGCCCCATTCCTTGTTACGGCTTGGACATCTAGCGGGACCTCTTTCTGGACCATATTCACTTGGCTGACGGCCTCCTTTCCACCCCTAGGAGGCACAGGCGCAGTAGGAGCCTTGTAGCGGAAGGAGTTGTTGTTGTTGGTCTTTGGACTTTCCTATGGCGGCACAATCCCAGTGAACCCTGCTTCGTACCTTACTCCGGCGTCAACCATTTCCCGCAAGTCAGGGAAATAACCATTACCAATAGCTACTTTCATCTCCGGTAGCAAGCACTTGTAGAAAATCTGCTTCTGTTCCTTTGCTTTTGGCGGGTATTGGACCTCGTACAACCGATGATTCCACCTCTTGTAAAAATCGTAAATAGCTTCGCCGGGCTTTTGCATAGTGTTTTCAAGGCCGGTTCGATTCACATGCCAATCCAAGTTAGCTTGATACTTCTCACAGAAAATGACACTGATTTGATCCCACGTTTGCCTCTCGCTTGGTTCTAGCCCCAAGAACCAACGCAGAGCAATACCATCCAATGTGCTATGGAATACGCGAGCCATTTGTTCGTTGGTGCAGTCACGAGCCCTCATGGCCAACAAATAACTGTCCAAATGAGTCTTAGGACACGAGTCACCATGAAACATTGCCACTTTAGGCATCTTGAAATCCTTGGGGAGAGCCCCCACTTGGCTAGGGTTGATTGTCTTGGTAGTCGGTGCACTTTGCTTATCCACGGTCTCGATCAACTTGCGCATTTGCTCTTGCATGGCCATGACCACAGGATGATTGGAGATGTCGGGGATAGATTATGACAGAATGACGGGAGGAGTAGTGGAAGTAGTAGCAGCGGCCATCCCAATACTCAAAGGTAACGAGGGTGCGGGTAGTTTTCTAGCAGAGAGGTAGCCACCAAGCAATTTAGGGGAAGGTTCATAGACAGCCTTATTTTTGCTCATGGTAGTGAAACCTTGTTGGGTGTAGAGAGAAGGAGGTGGAACATTGCGGTAGCTTGGGAATAGGAAGGCAGTGGCTTTAGTGTTGGGGGGACAGTTGGTATTGACCTCTTCATCCTCGACATAAATGAAATTCTTACCATCAGGCACCATTCTAGTCCCTTTTTGCTGAATGTGGTCCTTCAACTGTTGGTTCTGGTCTTCCAGAATCTTGTTACTTTCCTCGAGATTCTTGATCTTGGCTTCGAGACCGGTGAGGAAGTTCTGGAGGCTTGGGGGAATACCATTGAGAGTGGTCTCGGTGTTGAGCTCGGCGGTACTAGCAAGAGGAGCAAAGACTGAAGATGAAGCGGGAGTTGACATTGCTGATGACGAGACTGAGAACGTGGACGGAGTAGAAGCTTCACGTTGTAGTCGACCACCCGAACGGACCCAAACTTGCTTTGCTGAAAGGTTGAAGGGCAATGAAGCTTTTAGGAGAGGGGGAAGGCTCATGCAAAGTATATTTTAATTTACAAAAACATACATTATTTACATCCTAATTGGTTGGAAGGGGTACCCCTTTTTCCCAACTAGTTAGAAGACTACGATTAGTGGAGGCCATCACTACGTCTATAGACCCCTCGTTTTTCACCTGCATTTCACACCCCCAAACGGACAATTTGGGCGAGGGTCCTATAGGGCAAGCGGCTTCCACCAACCATCGGATCCTACGACTAACCCTTCCTTAAAGGCATTTAACGTGATGTCTATCTTACATCCTACGCAAGTTAACAATGAGCGGAGATCTTGACAACAAACACTCATGTCACCATGGCACGTCCCTTGTAGGGAAATCAATTTTTTGTGCACTTTCTCTCAAAGATCTCGATTCATCATTGACTTGGGGATGACTCGACATAGACAGCACGTTAATTGACTATTAAGAAAAAGCTAGCCAAACCAACCGGTCAAAACCTAGGTGTGTTACCTATACTAGTGTGGGTTGACACGGGTTAGGTAAAAGGTTCCCACCGTATACAGTGAGTGGAATAGACGAGTGACTCGAAAAGAGTGCGACAGTAGCGCACAAATTCCTGCACATCGAATACTCCGGGTAATGGGGACCTGTGCAGTGCTGACACGGACTAGTGGTAGTGTGAGGCAAGAAACTAATTCTTTTTAGGGAGAAAAGAGAGAAGTTTTTAATGTTAGGATGATGCGATGCAATGCATGAGAGAGAGAGAGAGAGAGAGAGAGAGAATAATGTACAAGGGAGCATAGCAGAGTTTTGTTTGACCCTAATACTAAAGCGAAGATAACAAGGGTACTTGGTACAAGGTACAAGTATTAACATGGCGGAGTGCGCGGGTGCATGTGTAAACATGGCTTAACTGTAGGGGGGCACGTGAAAACATGGCAAGTGTGCATGTGCAAACATGGCAGGTGTGTGCATGTGTAAACATGGCAAGTGTGTGCATGTGTAAACATGGCAAGCATCATGATGTGATGAAAGTTAGACCCACTAAGTTTGAAAAAGTTTCAAAGCAGTCCCCAGCAGAGTCGCCACTGTGAATACCCCTTTCCGATGAAGCGACGCATGGGAAGTATCTTGTGATTATTTTTATTATTTACAAAGGGAATATTCTTAACGACATTAAAATTATGAGAGTCGCCACGCCGTTTTAATTAAAGCCAAAACATTGAAAAAAGCATTTTTAGTGGGTTCGGGGGTCAAATTACAACAAGAGAAGAATATTGAACGTTATCACTCCTATTGCCCGAATTGATCGGTCTTTCTATCATGATGAATGTGTTAGTAGTGTGTTAGTGATTTAGACCGGATCCGAAGATTGCCTACGTTCCTCTCAATGTGAGAAGCTCAGGTCAGCGTAGTTCGCAGAGAATTAGAATAGGCAGAAGAATCGGGATCATGCATAATGAGGGGGGAATTACCTAAAGATTAGGGTTTAGAAGTAGTTCCTAGATCGTCCTCGGGTTGATGAACCCTAGATCATCATCGGCTATGAAATAACATGTAATTATGAAGATCACAACCCTAAATATAGCATAAACAAGGTTTTAATCTATGAACACGATGAACATGCGAAGAACATATTATGAACATATGAATGAACATGCAAGGAATATGAAGAAACTATGAATAAACATGTAAGAACATGAATATAAAAGATCTACATTAAAAATGATGCAAGAACATGAAGAAAAAGTTAGAAAACTTACCTATGTTGGCAAGAAATAAACATTGGATCTTCTTGAGTGTTTGAATGCTTGATTAGGGAGAAAATTGTGTTTAAGAACTCCAAAATTCAGACTTAGAGCTCTCAAAATCGGGCCCCAAACCAATGAGCTGAGATTGGTTTATATAGTAACTGATGGGAAGATCTGATGGCTGAGATCATCCGGAGCAAGGTTGGCCGCCTGGCCATGACTGAAGCCGGTGACAAGAGTGGCCGCGTGGCCAAGGTAGGCGCGCAGCAAGGTTGGCCGCGTGGCCAAGGATGCAGGCTGACGTGATTTTCAAGCTAGGGTTTCTGCATGGTTTTAAGGAAACCATAAATTACCTATTTTGATAGATTTTGTCATAAATGAGGTATTTCGGGAATCCGGGACAAGTCTTTGCAAGGTTTCTAATTCCTATAAAGTCCTTGTATTTTTGGGAAAGTCCTAATAAACTCATTTTCAGGTCGGGTACTAACAGTAAGTCGGTTTTCATGTGCCGAGATTTCCCTAAACTAATGTCTTCAAAACATACATGCCAAGTGGTTATCATGGACGAAATAAAAACCGTCCCCAAGTGGTTATTATGGACGAAAATAAAAATCCGTCCTCGCATGTATGCTTTACTACATTAATTTAGTTTAATCCCAACATGTGTAGGATTCACAAGCGTGATGGAATTCGATGAGTATATGGGACCGCGAGAAGGTCTATATACTAGTGTGACGATTCTATTATTTCCTTAGAAACTCAAAAGGGACCCCGTCCCTCCGACTTATATATAAAAAAGTCTTTTTATGTTGGGTATGCCCACTTATATCTCAGTTTCAATGTAATAGGATTGATTAGATTTGATTGATCCATCACCTAAGTTTATTTCATGGACTTTAGACCCACATGTAAGAAGTATTTAAACTTCATTTTTTAGGTAGTCCATTGTAATAGAACAGACTTAGGAATAGGGCAAGAAGATCAAGATTGAAGTAAATCACTCATTGAGTTTGAGCTACGCGCTCCATTCAACGCGCCATGCGCCCCCTTCACCTTTGCGCCATGCGCCTATCCACCGCGCGCGCATAAGGTGATGTGCCTAGCTATGCTACGCGCCCCATTGGCTCATGCGCGCCTCTTAGCTCAACGCGCCTCATAGTGTTAATTCAACACTCAGTGATTTATTGAAGATTCGAAGACTTGGAGAAGATTCAAACTACGCCAATGATCCAACGGTGGTTAAATAACACGTATGCACCCGCATCTAAGGACACCTGTCCATAACGGTCATATTTGTGTTATGTGTCTAACGGCTATAAAAGGACACGTGCTCCACTTAATGAGCGACAACACATCCATCCTTTCTCTGACTCACCAAGGATTTCCAACGGCTAGTTTTTTGGGCTCTACTATAAATACCCCCATAACTTCAACCATTTGAAGTTGCTAAGAATTTTAAGAAATTCTCTCTCAAGCATTTGTTGAAGATTTGAAGATTGCCTTTGATTTACCAGAATTCTCAAGAACATCTTCATACCTTCATCCTTAGCCCAGATCCTTAAGTAAAAACACTTTAGTTTTATTGTGCTCTCAATCTCAAAGATCTAAAGAGCCTTGATTCTAAAATCACACACGCACCTCTTTAAGTTTGATCACTTAGATCTTTCTTTGAAAGATACACCGGTTATTGTCTAGGATTTGTTCTTTCATAGATATTAGATCTTGAGTTAGTGTATAAGCTCAAAACGATTATAATTTGTAACACTCTCTCATAATATAAGATCCTCATTAGAAATCTAAGACTAACCATCTTGGTAGAGGACGTAGATCATTTTCTCGATCGAACCTCTCCAAATAGCGCGTACTTACTATCTTGCTATTTCCTTTCAAGTCATATCATATCTAACTATTTGATTGTTTATTCATTGTAGATTGATTGATTGAACTGTGTTGTGTATGTTATATCATTTGCCTTAGCTTCTTATTTTACCCACTTTGAGCCAAAATTCTTAGAGTGTGTGTGCACCCCCTTTATCATACTTTGCGCCTATTTACATTACTAAATTCCGCTGTGCATTTCACTCACTCACTTAGGCATATATCATAACGCTTATTTGATAAAGTGCGCATTTGCAATTGAGTTTATCAAGGGTACAAAAAGAATTTTAAAACAGCTATTCACCCCCCTCTAGCTATTTTTCATACCCTTGTTGCCCTTTGGGACCAACAAGTGGTATCAGAGCAAACACCTTTATAAAACACTTTTGTTTTTCAAGCTTAACAGCTTGGGTGCCGATTCTAAATGGCAAACTCAAAACCTATGGCAACTACAAACTACACTCACGTTCCGGTCTTTGATGAAGATCATTTTGACGTGTGGAAATTCAGCATATTGACCCATTTCAACTCAATCGACGAAAGGCTCCATGACACCGTAGTTTATGGACCTTACATTCTAGTTAAAGCGAATCCAAATCCATGCACCAACGCTGATCAACCTACAGTTCTGAAACCGAAAGAAGAATGGACTGAGGAAGAAACAAGATGAGTTGCAAATGATGGGAAAGAGAGAAACATTCTCCTAAGCACCCTAAGCACGGCTATGAAACAACAAGTCATGCATTGTGCTACTACTATTGAGCTATGGGATGCCATTGGAAAGATAGAAACATTCTCCTAATCACCCTAAGCGAATTAGTGAAACTGAAGGAAAATCAAAATCTGTTGCAATGGTGGCGCATAAATAGGAAGCCCAACCTCCTGCGACTGTGCCTATTTAGAAAGAGAAAAGTTCTGATCCCAAAATTTCTAATTCTGAGCTATTGGACATGGACGATGAATACTTCGCTTTATTTGTGAAGAGATTCCAGAAGTTCAGAAAATTCACCAAACCCGGCTCAACCAGCAAATATCAAGGATCTACCAGCAAATATCCTTCAAAGTTCATAAGGAGCAATGATTCTAAAAGAAAAGAAGACCTTGTTTGTTTTAATTGCAGGAAACCCGGACACTTTGCATCGATCTGCCCAATTCCCAAGTTCGAGTATATGCAAAAGAAGAGCAGCCATACTCCTAAATTCACTCCCAAGTTCACTCGTCATAAGGGAATGGTTGCTGAAGAAGAAGAAGCACCAGCAAATGAGCACAACACGTGGATTGAAACAGACTCCGATGAGAGCGATGAAGACTCCGATAATGGACTCGTTTGTTTTGTTGCAAAAGATGAAGATGATGTTGAAATTAATGACTATGACTCCGATGACTTTTCAAAGGATGTTCCCGATATGAAAAACTTAAACAAACCAATCAAGAAATCGTCTAGTCACTCTGAGGCGAAAAAGAAGAAAGGACCAACCATCAGTGAGCTAATTGAACAAAGATGTCTTACTCCGGCTCAAAGTGATGGTGGATTATTGTTTGCCCGATGTGATCTACGTGCAAGGAACAAGCTAAGAAAGGGAACTTACATCAGACCACAAGTTGAACCAGCTGCACCAATTCCTAAAATCAACGATGATGAAATTGTTGCTGAACAAGAAAAGTTATTCAAAAAGGATGAAAAGGTAATCAGTAGATTTCATAATATGAAGGAAGCTTTAGCACTATCATGTGATGAAATTTCCCAACTTAAGACCGAGAAAACTGTTTTAAAATCTGAACTCAGCCTCCTTAAGGAGCAGATAAAGAGCATGACTCAAAAACACTTTTTAACGGAATAGAACTCACTTCTTAAAGTTCAAGACGATGAATTGGTTACTCAAATTACTGATCATAAAAAGATTACAAATGAGTGGTCCAATTCTCGTGTCACTATGGATAACATATTTGAGTCCCAAAAAGCCAGTGGTGATAAAAGTGGCTTAGGATTCTGATCAACTAGTGACAACTCTAAGTGTGATGTCTGTGCTGAAAGAGATAGTGAATTTACAAAACAGAAACTTTTGAAATTCCCAAGGAAAAACATTCTAATTCAATGGGAAAAGGACAGGAAAAAGTCAAGAGACAAACATTCCATTATGTCTACCCAACGAAGCAATTTGGGAAAGCTAATGGGAAAAATATAGCTACAGATGAATCATCCTCTAGCAAAATCCCTCTTGAAACAAAGCGCGCTCCTTCTCTGAGTGCTTATTATGCGCCTAGGAGCCACGCGCCTCATCGCCGTGCGCCTCCTAGCCCAATGCGCCCTCCTAGATCAAGCGCTCCAAAATTTCAAAAAAAGGATTTTGTTAAGGCTAGCCCATCTGACCCAAAGAAGAGTCCTATCCTAAAGAAAAGTAAAGAGTTTGTGAAAACTCATGTGATTGGTGGCTTTCAACATTGTTCCATTTGTGATTGTTTAGGACATAAGGTCGTGGAATGCCTTTTGCGATTCACTCCCAATGCCAAAGGACGTAAAAATCCTAAGGTCAAGCAAGAGTGGGTCGTTAAAAGTTGCTAACTCTAGGACCCAAAAGGAATAAAGGGGACCTGCTTAAATGTCTATATTTCAGGTTCTTTGTTTCATGGCTGGATATTCAAAAGCTAGAAATTATGAATGGATTCTCGATAGTGGGTGTTCAAGACACATGACTGGAGATGAATCCTTATTAGAAGATGTCCATGAAGAAAGAGGTCCCTCAGTAACATTTGGTGATAATAACAAAGGTCAAGTTGCTGTATATGGAAAGCTCAAGAAAGACAAAGTGTTCATTGAAAGAGTCTCTCTCGTCGAAGGGCTCAAGCATAATTTATTATCCATATCTCAATTCTGCGACAAAGGATTAGAATGCCATTTCACCTCAACTCAATGTCTTATCAAGAATGGCAAAACTGGAGCTACATTACTTACGGGATATCGTAAGACAAATATTTACATTATTGATTTCCATAGTATGAACTCTAGTACTAATCTTTGTTTTGTAGCTAAAAGTGTGAGCGAAAATAGTTGGCTGTGGCAAAAGCGCTTAAGTCACTTGAACTTCAAATATCTATCTAAACTCAGCAGGAATAACCTTGTTAAAGGACTTCCCAAGGTTGCTGATCATCATGACAAGAAGTGCGCCACGTGTCAACTTGGCAAACAACCGAAGAAATCTTTCTCCAGCAAGACCAATCCCTCAACTTCTAAATGTTTGCAACTGCTCCACATTGATCTATTTGGACAAGTTACCACTGCAAGTATTCGAAAGAACAAGTATACTCTAGTTGTGGTGGATGACTATTCAAGTTATACATGGGTGGAAATGATGATCTCAAAATATTGCGCCTACTCAAAATCAGAATCTATCAACTCAGGCTGCTCCAAACCCAAAAAGAAGATGACATCATTAGTGTTCGATCCGACAATGGAACAGAATTCAAGAACAACGGTGTTGCTCGATATTGCGACGATCATGGGATAGATCACAACTTCTCAACCGCTGGTGTTCCTCAACAAAATGGTGTTGGGGAAAGAAAGAATATGACGTTGATTGAAGCAGGAAATACGATGATAGCTGAAGCTAAATTGCCTAAGTACTTTTGGGAAGAAGCTATCAACACAGCATGTTTTACTCAAAATCGTTCCCTCATCAACAAACTTCATAACAAGACTCCGTATGAAATTTGGCGTGGTAGAACTCCCAACATTGCATTCTTCAAGATCTTTGGTTGCAAGTGTTATATCCTCTACAACGGAAACGAACATAGAGGTAAATTCGATGCCAAAGCCGACGAAGGTATTTTTGTTGGGTATGTCAAACATTCTAAAGCTTTTCGCGTTTTTAATAGATCTACATTAATGATAGTTGAATCTGTACATGTTATTTTTGATGAACATTCTCTCCTTGAGCCACATTTGGCTCCAAATGTTGCTGATGATTCTGTTGAGCTTAATGATACAGGTGCTCCTATTCATATTGCGCCTACTCAAAATCAGAATCTATCAACTCAAGGAAATCCATCCACATCAGTTGCGCCCAACTCCTCATAAGGCGTGCCAAATGGATCATCAGTTGCGCCTCACTCATATGTTATGCCTCTTGATTCCTCTCATGCACCTATATCTACTGCTGCATCTGGTGTAAACCCAAGTTTCAACTCTACACCAATTCAATACCCAAATTTTGATGATTTAGAATCTGGTGAAGATGTACCAATTGAAGACCTTCAAGTTACTATGACTCAACCTAACTTACCTCCTGAAATTCGTGAAGTTAGAGGTCACCCAATCAATAATACCATTGGTGATCTAAATGTTGGTGTTCGTACAAGGAGAGCTACAAACTTTGATGCTTACACTGCACTTATCTCTCAAATTGAACCGAAGAAGGCTGATGAAGCGCTCCAAGATCCTAATTGGGTTGTTGCTATGCAAGAAGAACTCAATAAATTTGAACGATGCAAGGTTTGGACTCTTGTTCCAAGACCAAATGATCAAGGAGTGATTGGTACGAAATGGGTGTTTAGAAACAAGATGGATGAGAATGGAACCATCACAAGAAACTAAGCAAGATTGGTTGCTCAAGGCTATAGGCAAGAAGAAGGAATTGATTACGATGAAACTTTTGCGCCCGTAGCAAGACTTGAAGCTATCAGATTACTTCTAGCTTACGCCGCTCACAAGAACTTCAAGTTATATCAAATGGATGTAATGAACGTGTTTCTAAATGGTGAACTCCAAGAACAAGTCTACGTAGCTCAACTACCTGGATTTGAAGATTCACAATTTCCAAATCATGTGTACAAACTCCAGAAAGCTTTGTATGGGCTCAAACAAGCACCAAGAGCATGGTATGATACACTATCAAAGTTTCTCATTGAAAAAGGCTTCACTCGCGGTAAAATCGATACAACTCTTTTCATTGCCAAACATAATGGTCATAAATTACTTGTTCAAATTTATGTTGATGATATTATATTTGGTTCTACTAATGAATTGTTGTGCAAGCGCTTTGAGAAACTAATGAAGAGCAAGTTTGAAATGAGCATGATGGGAGAACTCACATTCTTCCTCGGACTTCAAATCAAGCAAATGAATGAAGGCATATTTATGAATCAAACCAAATACACAAAGGACTTAATCAAGAAATTTAGACTTGAGAACGCTAAATCATACGACACTCCAATGGCTACCGGCAATAAACTCGGCAAAGATTTAAAAGGTAAACGTGTTGATCAAACGCTCTATTGAGGTATGATTGGCTCACTTCTTTATCTTACTGCTAGTAGGCCCGATATTTTGTTTAGTGTTTGTGTCTGCGCTAGTTATCAATATGACCCTAGAGAAGCGCACTTAATTGCTGTGAAACGTATTATACGATATCTCTCCGGTACTGTTAACATTGGACTTTGGTACACCAAAGATTCGAACTTTAAACTTGTAGGTTATTCAGATGCGGATTATGCAGCATGCACAATTGATATGAAAAGCACAAGTGGCACTTGTCATTTCCTCGGATATCGACTAGTGTCATGGGCGAGTAAGAAAAAAGCTTCAGTATCTGTCGCAACAACCGAAGCTGAATATATCGCTGCGGGAAGTTGTTGCTGTCAAATACTATGGATGAAACAGCAATTGGTGGACTATGATATCATTGAAGAAAATTGTCCCATCTACTGCGACAATACATCAACCATTGCCGTTTCTAAAAATCCTGTCATGCACTCAAAAACCAAGCACATCGACATCAAATATCACTTTCTCAAAGACCACATGGAGAAAGGAAATATACATTTAGAACACATGGGAACCGACTTTCAAATCGCCGACATTCTAACGAAAGCACTTGACGCGAAACGGTTCATACTTTTGAGAGGTGAAATGGGTATGCTTGAACTCAACTAAATTCTATATAGCTTTGATTACTACTAAATATTTTATGTTTTGTTGAGTTATAAGTACCCTAGGTCTCAAAAGTTAAATCATTTCAAGTTTCAAAGAAACTTCATGCGCCTGAGTATGCGCACCACTCACTGCGCGCCTCACTCTCTTGCGCGCCCATTTCATATCGTGCCCTATCCATCATGCGCGCCTCTTGAGTGTTATGCGCCCCTTATGCGCGAATTAAATGTTTGCGGCTCAATCAATGCTCAAAATTTATTATTTCAATGATTGAACGTATTAAATTTGTCACAAGTACCAGGTATGTAAATGCTATTCATTCATTATAGGAATTCTTGTCTTTTGACATTCCATAATTGTTCAAGTGTACATGCGCAATTAATTTTCCCTCGTTTTTCGTTTTTCAAAAAATTTATTTTCTGGGGATATATTTCTTGCACCCCAAACTTACACCAAAACAGATATTTTTGGAGTTTGTGCAATTGCTCATACACTTAGAGGGAAAGTGGAGCAATTTTTCTTTACCCAATATGTCACATCTAGTGTACTTTGGGTCTTTCAACCATTAATAGCCATCATTTCATAAAAACCTCTCATTAATGGTTGTCCTTTCCTAGTCAAATCACCATAAATTCACATCTCTTCATCTTCTCTTTTTGGAAACCCTAAACCTATATATACACTAACCCTACCTCTTCCCATTCCTCTTTTCATCATCACCTACACTCCTTACCAACTTTCTCTCTCTCATCATCTCTCTATCTCTCTCGGTTTCTCTCTCTTTCTCTGTATATATATATTTCTCTCTTATTTCTTAAATTTCATTAATGGGTCCAAAGAGAACAACTAAAGCAAATCAAGACGAAATGGTATAATTCCTCAACCCTTAAACTCCTTATTTTCGAATTATTATTTTTTCGTTTTCTGGGTTTCTGAAGTTCGTTTTTTTTTTTTAAAAAAAACCCGAGATTGCATTTTCTTTGATTAATCTTGACTCGGTGCTCCGTTTTCGAAATCGTTTGTTAGGTTTTGTTCCATTCTTGATTTCGAATCTTTTGAATCCAACATTTTAACGATCAATGCTCTATATTTTGCAAATCTGAAAATCTTAGATTTTTTACTTTTCTAATTTTCGGATCTTTGAATCCATTTTTTGGAGTCGTTGTTGTTTTGTACTTGTTTTGGTTTATATTTTCATGATCCTTGTGTTCATGCGGTCATTTTGATATATTGTATGCTTGATTTGGTGAAGTTTCACGAATTATGTGTTCTTGGTGTTCTTCAAGCACTCAAGCATGTTCTTCGTGTTCTTCGTTATTTTTGCATGACTTGGGTTTCAATATTTTCAAAACATGTTTTTCAAAATTTTCATATTTTGATTCTTAAAATCTTGCATATGTATGTTTGTATGTGTTTGTATGTTTTTGTGTGTTTTTATGCTACGTTTAAATTATATACATAGTTATGCGCCTATATATGAATTCATGCGCCTAGTTATTTATGCGCCTATTGACCTTATGCGCCTCAAAATGATTCATGCGCCTGAAATTCGTATGCGCCTCTAGCTATTACAAATGTTATGCACCTCAATCCTTTATGCGTCTAATAACATTATGCGCCTAAACACCTTTGCGCCTCAATTCATACTTAGTCAAATTTTTCTATGTTTTTAATTTTTCCTTGGTATTTTTCATAGAACCATGATATGCGCCTCGTACCTATTTACGCCTTCAACATGTATGCGCCTAATAATAGTATGCGCCTACTATTGTTATGCGCCTATATATTGCTATGCGCCTATGTTTACTTAGCACATCATTATGATTCTATGCACCTAATACACTACTAACGTCACTCAACTGTTTACTTTTCAGGATCCTGTAAATTTCAGACCCGGTGAGACGATTGATCTTGCTGAGCTCTCACTTGATCCAATAGGGATTGAAATCATCTCAACCCTTCACACCGCTGGACTCACTCCTTTATTCACGCTGGATCAACCATTCTATTCTCCGTTCCTTGTTGATGAATTTTTCTCAACCACTGCTCTAGTTGAGACTCCAGCTGATGGATACGTGCGCTACAGGATATGCGCCACCGTTCAGAACGTTGCTATAACTATCTCTACGGGCACAATCAAGAACATAGTGAGTTTCAGCACTACTGGCCCTCAGGGTGTTTCTGGACAACCAAACTCTTACTCAGTAGCAGCGCAGAATATTGTAGCGCATACTTATCTCAAAATCCATACTCTTCTGAACAACATCAAAAATGTTGAGATAAGGGATGGTGGTGATCTGCTCGCTCATATAGCGCATCTTGTTGATACTTCGATCGTGTTCAAGACCGGCAATGTGAATAGATTCACTGTGGAGCAGTGGGAGTATACTGCTGCCATCATGGGAAGACTAGGTTGAATTGGCCTCAGATTTTGTTCAAAACTTTGTCAGACTAGATTGACAAATACAACAAGAACAAGGCTGATGGGAAGACAAAATTCAAAACTCACTGCAGGATTCTTACCAAAATTTTCCTCACTTATCCTGCCCTTGCCCAATTCCTTAATGAGAACCCTGCTTATAAAACTGATGATGTTCCAGTTTTTAGAAAAGACAACCTTGTCTTAAAGAGGCGCAGGAAGCGTATGGCAAAGCGCGCGCCTAGGGTAAAAGGTGCTTAGTTGGTTGATGAAGCCACTGAGTCAGATGAAGGAAAAGAAGGTGCTGAAGACCGCGCACAAGATGTCGCAGATATTGAAGTTGCACCTCGTGCGGAACCAACAGCTGCTCCAGGCGCAGAGAAATGAGAGGGTAAAGGGATTGCTGAAGAAGGAAGTAGACCCTCAAAGCACCCTAGAACTGAAAAAATTGATGAAGCAGATCTCAGACGTGCTCAAGAAGCTAGCCGCCTTGAGGCGCAAAGGAAAATGGATGAAGATTATAGGCTCAAACAGGCTGCTGCCTTAGCCAAAAAGGAAAGGCTCAAAGGCGCAGGCTCAAGCGCTGATGCACGCGCGCCTGCTCCTACTGCGTCTCCTCCTCCCCGCGCGCCTCCAACAAAACCTTCAACTACTCCAGTTGCTCATGCGCCTATCAAGAAAACATCTCATGCGCCTGCTCCAATCATTAAACCAACTTCTGTCTCACTCACTGCTGATCAACAGAAACTCAGAGATCAAATATCTACTGAGTTATTCGGAGACTTAAGTGAGGATCAAGTTGAGGGGGAGCCAGAACCTTTACTCCCGTGCAGATCTACTCGTGCACGTATGACTCCTACGCCTCCCCTTACTGATGAACCAAGTTCAAGTGCTGAATATCTTCCTTCTCCTCCACAGAAAACAACTCCTGTTCATTCTCCTACCAGGCGCCCGGATCCTTCTGCGCCCCAATCTGATGACGTGCCTCCTCCTCCTAATGCTGATTTAGGTGTGGTTATTTCTATGCTTCAAAAACTTCATGAAGGCCAAGCTCGAATTGAGTCTCAGTTAGAGCTTCATACTTCAATGATTACCAGTCAGGCAGATGAGATTGCTGCCATTAAGGGGGAGATAACGCGCATTGGCGCAAATATCAGAGACAAACACTTTCTGACCCCTCAGCAATGGAGTGATGCTATCGCGCAAATGAATGATTTATTCAAAGACACACTTGCTGAGCTTCATAAAAGAATTGCAGGAGGAATCAAGCTCACTGATGGTCAAGCTTTTATTGATGCAATTAAGCAAGTAGAGACCAGTGTGGCTGCAGATATTAAGAAGTTGCTTGACTTAGTCACTGGTGAAAGTGATAAGTTAGTGAATGTGATGGATAAGTTGAAGGAAATAAAGGATGAGCTCGAGAATGCTCCAAGCGCGCACATTGACACCGCGCCCTCTTCTAGCGCCGCACCATTTAACTTTCGCTCCTTACTTTCAAAGTTGGATATTTTGAAGGAGTTGATCGTTACTCACTTCAATGCAGCGCATTCTAGCGCAGACAGGCGCGTAGAAAGAACTTCTGCTATATTGTCACCGCGCAAGCTGCTGTTGAAGCTAACCTTCAAATTGTTGCAGAAAATCTCTCTCAAGAGCAAGCTATCTCTCAACGCACCATTGATGAGTATCAAACCATCAATGTTGATCATTTGCACTATATTAGAGATGGTGTCACTGACACTCACGGTGTTGTAAACCGTTGTCACCAACTTTCCAAACAAATTCAGCGCTCAGTTTCAGAAATAGAAGAAGGATTGAAGGATGACGATGCGCCTCCTCCCAACCCTTAGTTTCTTTTATTTGTAAGTTATTTAAAATCTTTTTGTGATTATAAACTTTTGTTAGTAATTTAGTGCTTATGTGTTTTAGCACCTTTTGATTTTTTGTTCCATTGAAAACTTGTAATCACCAACTCCTATATTTCGAGTTTTAATAAGAACAAAGCATCACTATTATTTCAAACCTTGTTCACTCAAACTTCTTGTTTGTAGAACAATGCGTATTGTTTAAAGTCATATGCATCATATTTGAACTGCTTCATATTTCATGCATTGAGTTTAAACTTTTTTTAAACATATTTCAAAACTAAAACTCATATATCATTTTGAATGCGTTAAACTATCATTTCTATCTTTCCATTTGTAATGATTTATCTTTATTGGAATAGATTAGAAATCTACATCTTGGACTAGTGTGTGCATTAACTTGAGACATGATTTACCAATTTTATTTATTTCGACATGTTATTATCAAGTATAATTTTTGTCCCTGATATAGTAGGTAATGGCATCAATCAAATAGGGGGAGATTGTTGGGTATGCCCACTTATATCTCAGTTTCAATGTAATATGATTGATTAGATTTGATTGATCCATCACCTAACTTTATTTCATGGACTTTAGACCCATATGTAAGAAGTATTTATACTTCATTTTTTAGGTAGTCCATTGTAATAGAACAAGCTTAGGAATAGGGCAAGAAGATCAAGATTGAAGTAAATCACTCCTTGAGTTTGAGCTACGCGCCTATGCGCTCCATTCAACGCGCCATGCGCCCCCTTCACCTTTACGCCATTCGCCTATCCAGCGCGCGCGCATAAGGTGATGTGCCTAGCTATGCTATGCGCCCCATTGGCTCATGCGCGCCTCTTAGCTTAACGCGCCTCATAGTGTTAATTCAACACTCAGTGATTTATTGAAGATTCGAAGACTTGGAGAAGATTCAAACTACGCCAATGATCCAACGGTGGTTAAATAACACGTATGCACCCGCATCTAAGGACACCTGTCCATAACGGTCATATTTGTGTTATGTGTCTAACGGCTATAAAAGGACACGTGCTCCACTCAATGAGCGACAGCACATCCGTCCTTTCTCTGACTCACCAAGGATTTCCAACGGCTAGTTTTTTGGGATCTACTATAAATACCCCCATAACTTCAACCATTTGAAGTTGCTAAGCATTTCAAGAAATTCCCTCTCAAGCATTTGTTGAAGATTTGAAGATTGCCTTTGATTTGCCAGAATTCTCAAGAACATCTTCATACCTTCATCCTTAGCCCAGATCCTCAAGTAAAAACACTTTAGTTTTCTTGTGCTCTCAATCTAAAAGATCTAAAGAGCCTTGATTCTAAAATCACACACGCACCTCTTTAAGTTTGATCACTTAGATCTTTCTTTAAGAGATACACCGGTTATTGTCTAGGATTTGTTCTTTCATAGATATTAGATCTTGAGTTAGTGTATAAGCTCAAAACGATTGTAATTTGTAACACTCTCTCATAATATAAGATCTTCATTAGAAATCCAAGACTAACCATCTTGGTAGAGGACGTAGATCATTTTCCCGATTGAACCTCTCCAAATAGCGTGTACTTACTATCTTGATATTTCCTTTTAAGTCATATCATATCTAACTATTTGATTGTTTATTCATTGTAGATTGATTGATTGAACTGTGTTGTGTTTGTTATATCATTTGCCTTAGCTTCTTATTTCACCCACTTTGAGCCAATATTCTAAGAGTGTGTGTGCGCCCCCTTTATCATACTTTACGCCTATTTACATTACTAAATTCCGCTGTGCATTTCACTCACTCACTCACTTAGGCGTATATCATAACGCTTATTTGATAAAGTGCACATTTGCAATTGAGTTTATCAAGGGTACGAAGAGAATTTTAAAACAGCTATTCACCCCCCCTCTAGCTATTTTTCATACCCTTGTTGCCCTTTGGGACCAACATTTTCTTATGTGGTTTGAGTCGTGTGCCCACTATGTGTTCTAAAACTCTTCATGGACCAAAAGTGTTACTCAAGACTGACAAGGGCCTCTTCTACAATATAGGTCCAATTGGTACTTACATAGTCTACGGGGATTCAGCGAATCGGTTAGTTCGTGAAGTGATTACTCCAACAGCTCCAACAACAACCATGACCGGCAGCAGCAACACCATATCTCTCGAGCAATTTTCAGCCATGGTCCAAGTGCTCCAAGATCAAGTTTCCACTCTTAATAAGGAGGCCCAAAATAAGGATGATCTTTGGCAATCTCACCTCGACAACCAAAGAGAGGCCCACGAGGCCGAGATGGAGCAAATGAAAGAAAATCTCACCAAGCTAGCCAAGGGGAAAGACAAGAAAGACAATGACGAGTCCGAATGGACCCAAGGCTTATTCAAGAGTCCTTATGTTAGTGCCCGCACCAAGAAAATGGGGGAACCGAGCACCAAAAACAACGAGCAAAAAATGGTTGACTCAATCATGGCCTACATAGATCAATGCTTCAACGGTCTCAACATGGGGAAAGGCTCCGACACAAGCCTTTATCAGTCATCCATTCTCATGAACACAATGGCTTCTCTTCCCGACAAGTTCAAGATGCCCGACATAAGCAAGTTCAAGGGAAACTCTTGCCCCATGGCACACATCGAGACCTACATATGGGCTATGGTCCCAAAGAAGGTTTATCCTAAAGTCATGGCACAATGTTTCCCTCTTACTCTCAAGGGAGCGGCAAAAGATTGGTATGCAACTCTCCCGCTCACAGTCCATCTTGATTGGGACGCCGCCATGCTCGCCTTCAAAAGTCAATACCAAGGCAACACCACTCACCGCCTGACCAAGAAAGAGCTCGAGAACACTACTCAAAGGGACAATGAGTCCTTTATAGACTTCACGAGAAGGTGGAATGACAAGCTTGCCGAAATTGTTGAGAGGCCTAATACCAAGGAGCAAATGGACATATTTCTCAAGTGTCTAAAGATTGATCTTCGCACCCACCTAAGTGGGGTTTGCTATGCGGATTTCTCTCAAATGTATGAGGCGGGGGTCCGAATGGATGATTTGCTCAAGGAGATCAAGAAAAGTGCTCCTAGCTTCCGTTACAAGGCCGCCTCTAACTCCACCAAAGAGGCTTCGGTCAATGCCGTCACTACCGACAAGGGGAATTACAAAAGGGTTCCTCCACCTCAAGGCAAGAAATCTCAAAATGACCGTGTCTACACTCCTCTCTAAGGCATGACTCAAACCGAGGCCTTTGATGTTCTCAAAGCAAAGGGCCAAATCACACCTATACAAGGGTATCAACCCAAGTCGATCAATGCCAATCATGCTCATCACAAATATTGTGGCTACCACCAACATAGTGGCCATACCACCGAGGAATGCTTTGTCCTCCACAATGTCATCCAAGATCTTATAGACAAGAAAGAGTTCATAGTGCCTAGTGGTGACGATGTCAATGTAATAGAGATAGGAGAATTTGAGGAGACCACTCATTCAATCCCAATTATGAATGAGGGCTCCAATGAGTTGAATAAATTTGACAATTCTTGTTACGTTGTGACTTACGATGAGGTAATGAAGGAAGTATTAGAGAATATGAAAAAGAGGCAAGATGGGAACGTCAACATGCTAACTCGATCCGGACGAGTCATAGCAAGCAACCCCACTACTTCTGCACCAAGCACCTCTTCTCAAAGATCGCAAGCTCGCGACACTCCCGAAGATCCTTTGTTGATACAACTCAAGAAAACTCAATCCAACATCTCCATTTGGGACCTCATTGCATCCTCAAAGAAGCACCGAGATCTTGTCATCAGTAATCTCGATGACACGTCAGTGTCTCCGGATACAACTCCCGAGGACCTTACTATATTGATAGGACACATTCATTTTGGCAATGTCATCACTTTTGCCGACATGGACCTTCCACCATTTAGGTCCGATCACAATGAGGCCATCTATCTAAAAGTGAGAGCAAGGGGGAGACCTATTTCAAGAGTCTTGGTTGACGGTGGTTCCGCACTCAACCTAATGCCCAGCCGAATCATGGGCATACTGGGGCTTAAGAATTCAGACTTAAAGCCTTTTACTCAAGTGATCCGAGGTTACGACAGCACTGCCCGCACAGTTATGGGTATGGTGGAAATAGATATTGAGTTTGGGAGTATGGTCATGTCCGTCCCGTTCCAAGTGCTTGAAGTACCTTTTTCATTCAACTTGCTCTTGGGCCGACCATGGATACACAGTTCTAATGCCGTCCCTTCAACTCTCCATCAGTGTGTGAAGTTCAGAAATGGGGATGAAATAGTGACCGTCATGGCAGAAAACGTCACTATCCACAGAAAGGGGGAGCCCGTCCACCAATTTTCAACACGGTTTAGAAGACTCCACCCTCTCAGGCGTCTCAATCAACGCCATCGATGAACAAGGGGGAAACGGATTATGGACCCTCGGCAGCCACAAAGTCCTCCGCATGATGAGGAATATGAATTACATTCCCGGTCTAGGCCTAGGGAAATACCAATAGGGTAGAATGCAACCCGTGGAGGTTCCTTTTTCTAAGAACATGTTCGGTCTGGGATATGAGCCTTCCAAAGATGACTTGAAATACGAGCAAGACGTCAAGAATGAAAAGGCCCAAGCTCGAAGAGAAGGCCGTTATCATGAGATTCCCAATTTGAGACTTTACCTCAAGACACTGAATGGCTACTTTGTTCGCCAAGGGGAAGACATCCCGTACGTAATCTTTCCCGAGCCATGGGTCAACAGCAAGGGCGTCAGAAAGCCCGGTCTCGAAATCTTTACCGACTGTGAGATTCAGAAATCTGAAAGGGAACCAACTCCCATGTCGCCCCAAGAATGGTGGGGAAGAAAGTGACCATAGAGTCAAAGACAGAGATTACCGTGGGGGAAGAATTGACGTATTTAGCCTCCATGTTCGAAGAACTCGCCATCTTGGACGAGTACCAAGTAAGTGCCATCTATGACACCGACATGAGAATGGACACTATCAGCGAGATCCAGCCAAGCTCCGAGCCGATCAACAACTGGTATTCTACGAAGGGACCCGTGGTATTCGAGGAATTCTTGGTCGAGAAGATGGGGTGCATTCCGCTCAAGGCCACTAAGGAAGACTTGTTCACATTCACTTTCGAGTCCGAGAGTGTTTCCGATACCCTCACCCAAGAGGATACGGAAGCCATAGCCGAGCGTGTGTTCCCTTTCTTTGTTAATGAAAAATTCGATCTTTCTGAGTACCCCGAGATTGCAAACATCATGAATGATGAATTAACTAATAATGAATCTAATGAACTAGTTAATAACGATTCAAATAATGATGAAATAGACCACAAAAACATAACATACTTAAATGAACTTGCTCAACAGGTCCGTAGTCGTGGTGAAAATGGTCCATGGGCTGACGAAGAATTGCATGTTGTTAATCTGGGTACCGATGAAGAGCCGAAAGAAACCAAGATCGGAAGCTTCTTCAAGGGGGAAGAGAAAGACAGATTGACTGCACTGCTCAAAAAGTTCATGGATGTATTTGCATGGTCATACAACGACATGTCGGGTTTAGACAGAAAGGTCGCTGAGCACAGAATTCTGATCAGAGACGACGCTAAGCCGACAAAACAGAAGCTCAGAAAGATCAAGCCAAAATGGTCTTTACAAGTCAAAGAAGAAATAGAGAAGCTTCTCAGTATGGGCTTCATCAAAGTTATTGAGTATCCGACATGGTTAGCCAATGTGGTCACAGTCCGAAAGGATAACGGCAAGGTCCGTGTTTGCGTGGACTTCTGGGATTTGAACAAAGCTTCTCCAAAGGATGACTTTCCACTACCCAACATCGACATGCTAGTTGACTCCACTGCTACCTACGAGGTCCTCTCGTTTGTGGATGGTTTCGCTGGGTACAATCAGATTCTCATGGCCGAGGAGGATCACACATGACTGTTTTCACAACACCGTGGGGGTATTTTTTGCTACACAGTTATGCCATTTGGGATAAGGAACGCTGGGGCTACTTATCAAAGGGCCATGAAAGATTTGTTCCATGACATAACTCACAAAGAGATCGAGGTCTACGTGGACGACATGATCATCCGTTAAAAGGGGACCGACGGTCAACATTTGATCGACCTCCGCAAGTTCTTTGAAAGGCTTTGACAACACAAGATGAGGCTCAATCCCGTAAAATGCACTTTTGGGGTTATCCGAGGCAAGGTTCTTGGCTACATGGTCACTGAAAGAGGAATTGAAGCAGATCCTTCAAAAATCAAGGCAATCATTGACATGCCTCCTCCCAAGACACAGAAAGAAATCAAAGGCTTCATGGGCAGACTTCAGTACATCAGCCGGTTTGTGCACCAGCTTACTTCCATGTGCGAGCCAATCTTCAAACTTCTCAAGAAGAATGTGGCTCTAGAATGGACCGACGCTTTCCAAGAAGCTTTTGATCAAGTGAAGCATTACTTGACATGCCCTCCAGTTTTGGTTCCACCTCACAAGGAGAAGCCTCTCTTGCTCTACCTCACAGTGAATGATGAAGCCCTAGGGGCTATGCTAGCACAAGAGCAACGAGACTCCACAAAGGAGAATGCCATTTATTTTGTCAGTCGCCGATTTCAAGGAGGCGAAAAGAACTACTCTGTCTTGGAGAAGTCATGTGCGGCATTAGTTTGGGTTACTCAAAAGCTCAAACGTTACATGAAAGCTTTTTCTGATCAAGCTAGTAGCAAAAGTGGACCCGCTCTGCTACATCTTCGAGAAGCCTTTCATATCAACAAGGATAGCCAAGTGGTACTTCATGCTCGCCAGCTATGATATCACTTACGTCACACTCAAATCCATCAGGGGGAAAGTGTTCCAGCTTGCTGAATTTCCGTGTGACGAAGTGAAGGGGGAAGACTTACAATTTCCCGACGAGCACTTGGTTTGCATTACAACCGAGGAAAATAAGTGGAAACTCTTTTTCGATGGCGCCGCCAATAAACATGGTTGTGGGATAGCAATGTTTCTTGTCGATCCAAAGGACATCTACACTCCAATTGCAATCCGTCTTGAATTTGAAGCTACGAACAACATTGCCGAGTATGAGGCATGCATAGCGGGGCTAGAAGCAGCGATAGAAAGAAATGTCACAGAACTAGAAGTATTTGGTGACTCCCTGCTCCTTATCAATCAGACATCGGGTAAATGGCGAATCCAAGACCCGACTCTCCAACAGTATGGTCAACACCTCGAGGAATTGGTTGAACAGTTTCAAGACATCACGTTCAATTATTTGCCAAGAGACAAGAACCGCTTTGCCGATGCTCTGGCTACTATAGCCTCACTGGTTGAGATGCCCAAAGGAAAAATGGTGAAACCCTTCAAAATTTCAAGAAGGGCCAGTCCGGCATACAGCATGAACATTGAGATCAATGAAGTCCAAGACAACCCCCCGTGGTACACAAACATCATGAACTTTCTCAACAACAGCACCTTTCCCGAGAACAGTAATGGGAAAACTCGAATAGCACTACAAAAGCTAGCCGCCTGATATGTATTGATTGGGAACCGAGTCTATAAAAGACATCATCAAGGGATCAATCTCTTATGTGCAAATGAAATCGAACCTCAAGAAATCATAAACGAAGTCCACGAAGGCGAGTATGGACCCCACATGAATGGGATTATGTTGTCCAAGAAGATACTCTGTATTGGTTACTATTGGACTACAATGGAAGGAGACTGCATCGAGAAAGTCAAGAAATGCGCCAAGTGCCAGTTCCATGCCAATTTGCAACATGCTCCGCCTTCACAACTGTACAACATGACCACACCTCAGCCATTCTGTTGTTAGGATATAGATATCATCGGCAAAGTCCACCCTACAGGAAGCAATGGATAGTCATTTATTCTAGTGGCCATGGATTACTTCACGAAATGGGTCGAGGCACAAGCTTACCGAGTCCTCAACGCCAAGAAAGTGGCCGAATTCGTGAAAAACATCATGTGCCGATACGGTACTCCTTATGAGATCATCTCCGACAATGGTTCTTACTCCAAGAAAGAAATGGATGCACTTTTGGTTAACAACAAGATTTCCAAGCACAAGTCATCCCCGTACCGTCCCCAAGCCAATGGAGCGGTCGAAGCAGCAAATAAAACAATCGAGATCATCATACGAAAAATGGCTTCAATGGGAAGGGATTGGCCCGAGAAATTACTACTAGCATTTTGGGGCTACCGCACATCAATACGGTTAGCAACGGGAGAAACTCCATACTCATTAGTTTATGGTTCTGAAGCCGTACTCCCAATCGAACTCAAGGTTCTGTCCCTACGGGTCTTACTCGAGAACCAAGTCAACGAGGTTGATTGGATGCAAAGTCGATACGAGCAACTAGCTCTACTCGACGAAAAGAGGTTAAGAGCGTTTGAACGCACAAGGGCTTATCAACAAAGAATGGAAAAAGCTTTCAACAAAAAGGTGAAGCCTCGAAATATCAAAGCGGGAGATTTAGTCCTAAGACAACATCCTCCCAATGCCATGAATCCCCTTGGGAAGTGGGGACCTCGATGGATCGGTCCTTACGTGGTCAAGAAGATATTAAGCGGTGGTGCGGTCCGACTCGTAGACTTGGTGATCAATTGCCAAAGGAGGTCAACCTCGACAAGCTCAAGAAGTTCTACGCTTAACAAATAAAGACCATTAAAAAAACGCTCGCTAGGTTGAAAACCCGCAAGGGCGGCCTAGGCAAAAATTAGAGCAAGTGCAAAAAAGAAGCCCGCTAGATTGAAAACCTGAAAGGGCGGTCTAGGCAAAAAACAGGGTGCACAAAAAAAATGGTCTTCATTTGTTTGAACTACGGAGACCTGAGCCTCTCTACGAGAGGAACGTAGGCAACCTTTGGGTGCGGTCTAAAATAATAAATTTTACCCAATCATGTCATAACAAAATGCAATTTTTATTCATCTCTCAAATCATTCTTGCCATTACAACGGATATGTTGAGCAATAAAAGATAATAAAACATTAAATCATAACAAGTGGTCTATTTAATTGCAATCTTGGGGTAGAAAAGAAATTTCTAATCTTTCTTCGGTTTGGGAACCAATTGCTTCTTGCTATGACCTTTGACCTTCTTAGGCAGGGGCGGAGCACTCTCGGAACTGGCAAGACGAGAGAAGACGCTAGGACGGGATGGAGCTTCATCAACAACCTTCCCCTTGCCTTTGTCAAGAGAAGCCTTGACCGAAGCCTTGTATGGGCGTTTCCACACATAAGGATAATTACCCTTACCTTTCCCCTTCTTCTTCTTAGGGAAATAATGTGGCCTAGGGGCTTCAACATGAACCATTGGCTTCGAAGGTCCCGCAACAACCTCATTGGGTCTTCCCAAACGAACAAAGACACTCGGTCGTTCCTTCATAATAGGGACGGACTTCACTTGTTCACCCTCCAGGACGGACACTTTTACCTCAAAAGAGAAGGTCATGGGAGCCATTCTTGACAAGAATTTGGGGCTTAAAGTGATGAGAAGTAGTGCAGAATATTGCTGTGTGACCAAACTGGTTGAAATGGGTTCAAATTTATAGCTGTTGGAGAATCCAGTTCAGAAAAGAAAGGGGCTGTAAATCAGCAGCCCAGACGCGGGCGCCTCCCCCTTTTGACCTGAAACGCGTGTGCCTCCCATGTCCAATTCCAGATGCACGCACCTTTGACAGACGGCAGAACAGAACAGGCCTTGTCAGTTCAGCAACAACCCAGGTAGAGGTGGCAAAAAAAAAAACCGAAAACCGGCTAACCGCCGGTTTTTATCCGGTCAAAACCGGTAAACCGGTATAACCGTGAACCGTCGGTTAGCCGGTCCGGTTAAGGTTTGAGATTTTCAAAACCGGTAAACCGCCGGTTAACTGACGGTTTATAACCGTTAATGAAACCGCCGGTTAAACCGGCAATTTAAACCGGCGGTTAAACCGCCCCAACGGCTACTTTTGCCTTTTTGCACCAGCCCCCCCCACTTCCCCATGTATGACCACTATGACCACTGTCCAAAAACGGCTAGTTTTCAAACTAGCCGTTAGTTGACTTAACTGGGCGGCCAAAAATGAAATTTTTTTTGTCAAACATTGCAAACATATAAATACCCCCTCCCTCCTAGCATTTTAGTACCACACCTTCTCTCTACTCTTTCTCTTTCTACTAATTCCAAAGTCTCTCACAATCTCTCATATTTCCAGTTAGTTTCCAGAATTTCAGTCAGTTTTGTAACAATTTCCAGTTAGTTTTCTAACGAAATCACATTTGCAATTTTTTCCAAAAATCCCAGTCAGTTTTTTATATGTTTCCAGTCAGTTTCAAAACATTATCCAGTTAGTTTTTTGAATTCCAGTCAGTTTGTTTACAGTTTCAGTTAGTTTTTGGACAGTTTCTGTTACTTTTTTAACAAAATCTGTGTTTCTCATCAGTTTCAGTCAGTTTTTTTAGTGATTTGTAGTCAGTTTCAAAACATTTTCAGTTACTTTTTCGAATCCAGTTAGTTTTTTTTACAGTTTCAGTCAGTTTTTTTACAGTTCCAGTTAGTTTTTTAACAAAATCTGTG
Source organism: Campanula takesimana (assembly GCA_026119855.1). Taxonomy (NCBI): domain Eukaryota; kingdom Viridiplantae; phylum Streptophyta; class Magnoliopsida; order Asterales; family Campanulaceae; genus Campanula; species Campanula takesimana. Next base: position 3,208,598 of record JAOWBW010000005.1, read on the forward strand.
TTTTTCATCATTTTCAATCAGTTTTTAAGCGATTTTCAGTTAGTTTTTTTTTTTTAAGAAATGGCCTCATCTCGAAGCGGCAAGGAACAAATTGATTCTTCCTCACATAACCCAGAATTTGTTTCACCTCATGTGGAAAGTGGGGGAATGTTGAAGAAAATGTTGGTCAAAGTGGTAGTAGGAGCGGCCGAGGCCGAGCTCGGGGCGTGGGAAGAGGTAATCGGGGGCAACGTCAACCACGAGAATCCAAATACGACACTTTTACTATCCATTTCCGAAAAGAACAAATTGACCCCGACGACTTTGTACATTTTCGAGCGGTGTGCATCTATTGTCCCAAATTTTACCCGTTCACAAAAGGTGGAGGGCATGGAACATTGAACGCCCACACCAATAGCAAACATCCCGAGAAAGTTGGGATTGAGAGTGATCAAGCTCAATTACAATTTTCTCAACCTAACACCCAAGGTACGTCTTCGGTCTTATTTAAGTTTAATAATGTCGTTTATAGGAAAGAATTGTGCAAATTTGTGTGTGTTAAAGGGCTTGCTTTTAACTTTGCGGATGGTGAATTTTATGAACGGTTTATTAGACTTTCTTTAAATCCGGCCGCCTCCAAAGTACCACGTACGACTCTCGTACGCGATATTAAAAAAGTGGTTTTGGAATATAAACATTTTTTAATTGATGTTTTATCAAAATTACAACAAAGAGTTTCAATTTGTGCCGATGGTTGGAGTGATCATTGGCAAAGAAATAGTTATTTGGGTGTTACATGCCATTGGATCGATAATTCATGGACTTTACAAAAAAAGATTACTTGCATATGAAAGTTTTGAACCACCTCATTCCGCGGAAAATATTTGTAGAAAGTTGCATGCCATTTTGGCAAAATATGGCCTTTTGCAAAAAATATTTTCTATTTCATTCGACAACGCTAGTGCTAATACCGCTAGTATACCGGAATTGATGCTCATTTGTCAACCGTCACTTGGGGGTAAGTATTTTCATATTAGATGTTTATGTCATATCATAAATTTATGTGTTAAAGATGGCTTGAATGCTTTAGAGCAATATGTTAAACCCATTAGAGATGCTCTTTTTTTATTGCAAAAAAAAAAAAAAAATTACAAGAAAATGGATCAAATTTTTACTAAATAAGGGTCTTCCCGAAAAATATTTTTCTATGGATGTTCTGACTAGGTGGAATTCTACCTATAAAATTTTAATTGATGGTTTTGAGTATAAAGAGCATCTCATGGATTTTTTTATTACTATGGGCTATGATATTCCTCTATTTGCTTATCAATGGAACGCTTGCACTAATTTATGTCAATTATTAAAGATTTTCAATACCGCTACTTTGGCTTTGTCGGGAGTTTATTATCCAACTTCCGTTTTGGTACTTGATCAATGTGTTGCAATAGTTAGAAGTTTTAAAAATTTACAAAAATGCAACATTTTATGTCAAAGCATTGCTTCCATGAGGGAAAAATGGCTCAAATATTTTGATAGCATTCTGTCTTTATTTTTGCTTGCAAAGATGTTGGATCCCCGTGTTAAATTGAAAGATCTAGTTCGCATAATAACGTTTTATTATGCAAATTTATACCCCGATGGGGACGGATTCTACGAAAACCCGGCGGTTGTTATTGAAAATACTAAACAAGATTTGGTGACTCTTTATAATGAGTATAATGCAATTCATGGAAATGTTCCTCAATATGGCTCAAGTCCTACTGATAAAGATATTGGTGTTGATACACAATATGAGGAGGATGAGGATCCATATGGTTTTATTAATGATATTTATTTTTCAAAATGTCCTAGAATGTCTTCTTCTTCTTCTACCTCTAGCATTCCGTACGAGTTGGAAGCATATTTCTCTACTAGACATGAAGTTGTACAAAACACTTCAAATCCAATTAGTTTTGATATTTTGAGGTGGTGGTCACAAAGGCAAGAAACTTATCTCATACTCTCTTTAATTGCAAAAGAAGTCTTAGCTTCTCCCGCTTCAACCGTGGCGGTCGAATCGACATTTAGTGTGGGAGGAAATGTTTTGGATGCAAGACGTTCCCAACTAACTTGTGAAAATTTGGAAGATCAACTCTTACTTGGTGATTGGGTTAGAGCGGAAAAGAGGGAGCAAGATATGCCTTATGAAGAGGATTTAGCTTTAGCCGATCCACAATACCAATACGACTTGAAAGACTCTACGGGAAGTTCGGAAGGGGATGGAATTTAGATAGTTTTTATTTTAATTTTTAGAATATGTTTATTTTTATTTCATTGTAATAGTTTAGTTGAGGTAAGGCTCCATTCTTTTCCTCCCTTAAATTATAAAAGGGCAAGGATTGGTTGTCCCCCTCATTGTAATTTTAAATTTAATTAATAAAATTTAAGGGTACCGTCCCTTTTTTTACTTAAAAAATTGTGTTATTTACAATTTCAGTCAGTTTTTTGACAGTTTCAGTTAGTTTTTGACAGTAACAGTTTCAGTTAGATTCTTGACAGTTTCTGTTAGTTTTTTAAAAGGTAACGAGTTTTAAAAAAACAGTTAAAAAAATGTTAAATAAACTGTTAAAAAATGAATTGTGTTTTTTTTTTTTAAAAAAAAAAATGGTAAACTGTTTGTTTAAAAAAAAAAAAAAAAAAAAAAAAAAGTAACCGGCTAAACCGGATTAACCGGTAAACCGTAATTGGAGACCGCGGTTACCCGGTTAGGTTCCGGTTAGAACAAACCAAAAACCGTAACCGCCGGTTATAACCGGGAAACCGGCGGTTTTAACCGTTTGGCCACCTCTAAACCCAGGCATTTCAACGCCTTCAACCTGCAGACAGTTCAGAATCTAGAGCAGCAAAACAACATTCCGCAACAACATCAAGACACTTTGGAGTGATGTGTCTACGTGGAGATATAGAACCTTATTGGATATGGTTCATTGATAATAAATATATTTTCAGATATCCTAAAGAAACTTGAGGATATTATTTTACTAATAAGAAACGAATGGTTTGTTGCTTATGATGGTACTTTTCTAGATAAGTTGTTTATCTCTAAAAGAACCAGTGGGAGTAAAATATACCTCGAATGATTCGAGACCCAGAAAATAGCATTTAACCTAAGATGAAAGTTGAACAAACTTTTACAAGGGACTGTGAAAATGTTGGGTTTCGAAGTAACATGCGCAGCGGAATTAAGCATTTAAAATTTTATGAAACCCAAAGCCATAGATCCGTTCATATGATTAGATCAAATACAACAATATGAATACAAAAAAAAACTAACCCTTGATGACTTTGAATTTGGTCTTTTATCTTGGTGGAGAACTTGAAGCTTTAATCACAAACGTAAGAACACGAACTTTGAAGATGATGAGCTTCACCCTCTAGCGGTATCCACATCTTGAACGAATATCAAGAGCACTTGATCTTGGTTGCTAGACCAAAATTGTTAAACACGTTTTCACAATTAATATGAACTATATGTAATTTTATTTGTGTATTATTTTGTTCTTCAATCTAGGATATCTTAGAACAAAATAAAGCTCTCTCAAACCCTTTGGAGACTTTCACAAAAGCTTGGTGCAAGTTCTGGCCGAATTTTGATGTTTATATACAAGTAAGACCTATTCCAAATAAGAAACTTGTGTTTAAACCTGTCCAAAATTCTTTTCCAAATCAAATTAGGAAATCTGTCCCGACATGTTTGTGCGGCCGCCCAAAACTAGCTGTGCGGTCGCCCAAAACTGTGCGGCCGTCCAGCCCAGTTTGTGCGGTCGCACAACATGGTTCAGAAGGCCATATTTTCCATTTTAGTTCTTTTTAAGATTCGTTCTCTTGTGTTGACCCTCTAGGATTATACTGAGTTGGCAATGGGTTTAAACATGAAACCATAAGATATGATTAGGTTTTAGCAAACCGTCATACCTACCTAAATAGTATAACTAGATACAAGTTCGCATTCCTTTAGAATATGTCACAATCCCTTTGTCCATGATGTCTTTGAACACAAGTCATGGTAAATAAGTCAACTTGTTTTGTTCAATACTTTTCTCGATCCCGAATATGTTGATAATCCAAACGACATTGATCCAATCAATCAATTTGAGTTTGGCCAAACATTTCATCAACATCATTCCTTCGAGGGGCCCAAGCTTGACATCTCTCCGAAGAGGGACAAATCCATTTAGCTTATTATTCTTCCCTACGTGAATCCGATTATGCCAATCATACCCTTTATGGCTACCTGTTTATGGGTAACGTTTGAATATATCAAACATAATCTTCATCAAGTGGAAGACTATAATAACTTCATGTCTAAGGATTCAAATTCATAACTAATATGAGATTTATATATGACATTGACCATGACATAAATCTCATACCGCGGGTCATGTCCAGTACCTTGTTCCAAACAAGTACCCATAAATCTAACATGATCATCCCATGATCATTTAGCCTTTATACTAGTGCTTAATAAGCTCTAGGGACGGCGATTATTATAAGGAAACATAGCATTAATAATAACCTAAATATCTCTTCATTAATATGAATATAATGAAAACACATACAACGTTTAACAAACGTGCCTAGGGCACCAACACCAACAGAAAATCCATTCAAAATATACAAGTACTTGCATACATGATATGATACAATATATTATAAGAAATATTGGATATTTCGAAATAGAAAGTATTGAGGTAAAACTCATTGAGAATGACATATTACCACCTATCAAAATGTAGTGTCTGCTCCATATTTAGATTAATGACTTGGAGTCATAAAATCTAAAATGCAATCCATGTATGATAATCAAGTTTGTAACTTGATCATTCTAACCTAAGGTGTAAAAACCAGAGGATGAGATTGAGTTTTCTTGGAGAAAACTTACATGGGTAGCAAGGAACTTATTAGAATTCTCATAGTCACATCTTCATGTTTGGAATATGAAATTTGACAAAAGGATGTCAAAACAGCGTTCCTTAATGGAAACTCACTTAAGGATGTATTGGATACAACCTAAAGGTTTTGATAGTCAAGAAAATTCTAAAAGTATGAAAGTTACGCAGATTCATGGGATGGATTGAAGCAAGCTTTTGGGAGTTCGAATCTCCGTTTTGATGAATCAAAGAGTTTGGCTTCATCAAGAACAAAGATGAATCTTGTATCTACAAGAAGATTAGTGGGAGCATGGTGCTATTCCTTATCCTATATGTGGATGACATATTGCTCATTGGAAACGACATTCCTACACTTTAATCTGTAAAGATTTGGTTAAGAAAGTGTTTCGCAATGAAGGATATGGATGAAGCCACATATGTCCTTAGCATTAAGATCTACAGAGATAGATCAAGGAAGCTAATTGGTTTAAGCCAAAGTACATACATTGACAAAGTAACACGCCCCCAAGTCTCGGGATTCCCTAATAGAACCTCGAACCTGGTGCGCGTAACTAACAAGAAGCGGAAAAACGGGAATGACACCTGAATAAATCAACTGGTATCATATATACTCAAGAGAAATGAGCTAAGATAGCTCACAACAAGTTCTATACCAAAAAATTTAAACCAAATGTGGTTATATACAAGTACTATACAAGTCTACCCAAGATACTGAGTCTAAACAACTGATACAAAATCGTCCTCACCAAAACTGGAAAGGATAACAATTCCCAACAAGAACAACCTGCCAAGTAGGCCCCTACTAAGTCGAGTCTCACAACGTATTACCACTTGCTTTCCTCGGGGGGGGGGGGAAACAAATAAACAAGGAACGGGGTGAGATAAATCTCAGTAAGTTACTAGATACAAGTACATAGCATGTTATCATGTAATCATGCAAATCAAGAAGATTATCAAGTAATCATGCTCAAGATGTCATCAAGTAACAAGTATATGAGAGGCTAAGCCAACTCATCAAGTAGCTAACACATAAGGCTAAACTATCACGTTACAAAGGATATTCCAACCTTATTCCTCCTAAGTAAACCATTGTTGTCGTTGCTTAATGCAGTTGACAAATCACGATCAATCAAGTTGCTGCTGTGCAGTACATAAGAGGACCCGGTAACCAGTGTCACTAACAAGAACAAGATTCACGAGGTGTTCACGAGTTTAGCATTCACTTTTATCAGGCGTATTTGTTAGTACCCGATCTGAAAATGAGTTTATTAGGACTTTCCCAAATATACAAGGACTTTATAGGAATTAGAAACCTTGCAAAGACTTGTCCTGGATTCCCAAAATATCTCATTTATGACAAAATCCATCAAAATAGGCAACTTAGGGTTACCATAAAGCAACAGTGAAACCCTAGCTTGAAAATCAAGTCAGCCGGCAACCTTGGCCACGCGGCCAACATTGCTCCGCGTTGATCTTGGCCACGCGGCCACTATTGTCACCGGCATCAACAATGGCCAGGCGGCCAACCTTGCGCCGGATGATCTGGACCATCAGATCCTCCCATCAGTTTACTATATAAACCACTCCAGGCTATTGGTTTAGGGATCCGAGTTTGAGAGCTCTAAAGTACGAGTTTTGGAGTTCTTAAACACAATTTTGCTCTCTAATTAAGCATTCAAACCTCCAAGAAGATCAAGGTTTATTTCTTGCCAACATAGGTAAGTTTTCTAACTTTTTCTTCGTGTTCTTGCATTATTTTTAATGTAGATCTTTTATATTCATGTTCGTACATGTTTATGCATAGTTTCTTCATATTCTTTGCATGCTCATTCATATGTTCATAATATGTTCTTCGCATGTTCTTCGTGTTCATAGATTAAAACCTTATTTATGCTATATTTAGGGTTGCGATCTTCATAATTATATGTTATTTCATAGCCGATGATGATCGAGGGTTCATCAACCCGAGGATGATCTAGGAACTACTTCTAAACCCTAATATTTAGGTAATTCCCCCCTCATTATGCATGATCCCGATTCTTCTGCCTATTCTAATTCTCTGCGAACTACGCTGACCTGAGCTTCTCACATTGAGAGGAACGTAGGCAATCTTCGGATCCGGTCTCAATCACTAACACACTACTAACACATTCATCATGATAGAAAGACCGATCAATTCGGGCAATAGGAGTGATAACGTCCAATATTCTTCTCTTGTTGTAATTTGACCCCCGAACCCATTAAACATGCTTTTTTCAATGTTTTGGCTTTAATTAAAACGGCGTGGCGACTCTCATAATTTTAATGTCGTTAAGAATATTCCCTTTGTAAATAAAAATAATCACAAGATACTTCCCATGCGTCGCTTCATCGGAAAGGGGTATTCACAGTGGCGACTCTGCTGGGGACTTGCTTTGAAACTTTTTCAAACTTAGTGGGTCTAACTTTCGTTCACATCATGATGTTTGCCATATCCTCACATGCACCTCACATACTTTGCCATGTCCTCACATGCATCACACACCTGCCATGTTTACACATGCACACCTGCCATGTTTACACATGCACCTCACATACCTGCCATGTTTGCACATGCACACGCCTGCCATGTTTACACGTGCACACACCTTCCATGTTTACACATGCACACACCTGCCATGTTTACACATGCACACACTTGCCATGTTTACACACGCACCTCATATACTTTCCATATGCACCCGTGCACCCCGCAATGTTAATACTTGTACTTTGTTGACACTTGTACTTGGTATATACCTTGTATCCTTGTACCCCTGTTATCTTCGCCTTAGTATTAGGGTCAAACAAAACTCTGCTATGCTCCCCTGTACATGTCTTTCTCTCTCTCTCTCATGCATTGCATTGCATCATCCTAACATCAAAAACTTCTCTCTTTTTTTCCTTAAAAAGAATTAGTTTCTTGCCACACACTACCACTAGTCCGTGTCAGCACTGCACAGGTCCCCATTACCCGGAGTATTCGATGTGCAGGAATTTGTGCGCTACTGTCGCCCTCTTTTCGAGTCACTCGTCTACTCCACTCACCGTGTACGTTCCGCGAGCGGTGGGAACCTTTTACCTAACCCGTGTCAACCCACACTAGTATAGGTATCACACCTAGGTCTTGACCGGTTGGTTTGGCTAGCTTTTCCTTAATAGTCAATTAACGTGCTGTCTATGTCGAGTCATCCCCAAGTCAATGATGAATCGAGATCTTTGAGAGAAAGTGCACAAAAAAGTGATTTCCCTACAAGGGACGTGCCATGGTGAGATGAGTGTTTGTTGTTAAGATCTCCGCTCATCATTAACTTGCGTAGGATGCAACATAGACATCACGTTAAATGCCTTTAAGGGAGGGTTAGTCGTAGGATCCGATGGTTGGTGGAAGCCGCTTGCCCTATAGGACCCTCGCCCAAATTGTCCGTTTGGGGGTGTGCAATACAGGTGAAAAACGAGGGGTCTATAGACGTAGTGATGGCCTCCACTGATCGTAGTCTTCTAACTAGTTGCGAAAAAGGGGTATCCCTTCCAACCAATTAGGATGTAAATAATGTATGTTTTTTGTAAATTAAAATATACTTTGCATGAGCCTTCCCCCTCTCCTAAAAAGCTTCATTGCCCTTCAACCTTTCAGCAAAGCAAGTTTGGATCCGTTCGGGTGGTCGACTACAACGTGAAGCTTCTACTCCGTCCACGTTCTCAGTCTCGTCATCAGCAATGTCAACTCCCGCCTCAGCTTCAGCCTCTGCTCCTCCTGCTAGTGCCGCCGAGCTCAACACTGAGGCTACTCTCAATGGTATTCCCCCAAGCCTCCAGAACTTCCTCGCCGGTCTCGAAGCCAAGATCAAAAATCTCGAGGAAAGCAACAAGATGCTGGAAGACCAGAACCAACAGTTGAAGGGTCACATTCAACAAAAGGGGACTAAACTGGTGCCCGATGGGGAGAATTTCATTTATGTCGAGGATGAAGAGGTCAATACCAACTGTCCCCCCAACACCAATGCTACTACCTTCCCATTCCCAAGCTACCGCAATGTTCCACCTCCTTCTCTCTACACCCAACAAGGTTTCACTACCATGAGCAAGAACAAGGCCGTCTATGAACCTTCCCCTGAACAGCTTGGTGGCTACCTCTCCGCTAGCAAACTACCCGCACCCTCGTTGCCTTTGAGTATTGGGATGGCCGCTGGTACTGCTTCCACTACTCATCCCGTCATTTTGTCAGAAACTATCCCCGACATCTCCAATCACCTTGTGGTTATGGCTATGCAAGAGCAAATGCGAAAGTTGATCGAGACCGTGGATAAGCAAAGTGCACTGACTACCAAGACAATCAACCCTAGCCAAGTGGGGGCTCTCCCCAAGGATTTCAAGATGCCTAAGGTGGCGATGTTTCATGGTGACTCGTGTCCTAAGACTCATTTGGATAGTTATGTGTTGGCCATGAGGGCTCGTGACTGCACCAACGAACAAATGGCTCGCGTGTTCCATAGCACTTTGGATGGTATAGCTCTGCGTTGGTTCTTGGGGTTAGAGCCAAGAGAGAGGCAAACGTGGGATCAAATCAGTGCCATTTTCTGTGAGAAGTATCAAGCTAACTTGGATTGGCATGTGAATCGAACCGACCTTGAGAACACTATGCAAAAACCCGGCGAGGCTATTTATGATTTTTACAAGAGGTGGAATCATCGGTTGTGCGAGGTCCAATACCCACCAAAAGGAACAGAAACAGATTTTCTACAAGTGCTTGCTACCGGAGATGAAAGCAGCTATAGGTAATGGTTACTTCCCTGATTTGCGGGAAATGGTTGACGCCGGAGTAAGGTACGAAGCAGGTTCACTGGGATTGTGCCACCAAAGGAAAGTCCGAAAACCAACAACAACAGCTCCTTCCGCTACAAGGCTCCTACTGCGCCTGCGCCTCCTAGGGGTGGAAAGGAGGCCGTCGGCCAAGTGAATATGGTCCAGAAAGAGGTCCCGTTAGATGTCCAAGCCGTAACGAGGAATGGGGCTCCGCCGCAAAGGGAGAGGGAGCACTTTGATGATTTTGGTATGCCCATGGGGAAAGTCTTTGACGTGTTAGTCAAGAGAGGTCTTATCAAGCCTTTGGAGAATTACCAACCTGCCTACCCAAGAAGTGATTTGGACGCCTCCAAGTTCTGCAAGTATCACAAGCACATCGGGCACACAACGGATGGTTGTATTCAATTGAAGCGCGTAGTACGAGGGTTGATCAATGACAAGAAGATTGAGAAGCCGAAGGGTCCCAATGTGGTGAATAATCCTCTTCCTAACAATGGGGGTGGGGTGAATATGGTGCAAACAGGCGAGATTAGTATCCTAGAGCTCATGGATGCCTTTGACAAGATAGGGCTCACGATGGTGGATATCTTCATGGCATGGTGACGTTAGAAATGCTCGAACCATTAGAAGGACACCTTCCCCGCCTTGGTTGCGATTTGTCGAAGTTTTGCCACTACCACAAGTGCACCGGCCACACTACCGAAGAATGCTTTGAACTCAAGAAGGCCGTGCAAGAGCTCATCCACAAGGGAGTTGTCGAAGACCCTAGAGATTATGTAGCTAGCAATGTACTCATGGTAGAACTTAGTGAGATCACTGATCCGGCCGAGCCTATTGTGGCGGACTGTGATGAGATGGGTTGTATTTCAATGACTAATAATAAAGAATCTTCTTGCTACTTGTTGTCTTTAGAAGAACTAGTGAGTGAAATCGAATCTCTAGGGGAAGAGAGTCCCAAGCCCTCTCAACCTCTTTCTTGGGCCGAAATCTTCGAGGAGGCCGAAAAGACCGAAGTTTCGCCCCCTTGTCATGACTCGCCATTGTCTTTGGAGGAGCTACGTGCAGAAGTTTGTCTCCTTACAAGATCCGGTCAAGTGTACCAATCCGACCCGAAGGGTGCAAAGAAAGTCTTTGGGAAGGAACCCGAGCAAGCCGACCTAGACAAAGAAGACCCTATCCTCACTCAACTCAAACAAACCCAAGCCCATATTTCGCTATGGTCCCTACTCACCTCCTCCCTAGCCCATCGCCTCATGCTCGAGCAAAACCTCGCCGCCACCATGGTACCATCCACTATTACCCCGGAGGACGTCACCCACATGATTGGTAATATCCACTATGGAAACATCATCACTTTCTCGGAGCTAGACAAGCCAGTGTTCGGAGTTGATCATAATGAGCCTTTGTACATCACTGTCGAAGTAAATGGCAAGAAGATTCCCCGTGTATTCATTGACAATGGTTCTGCTATTAATATCCTGCCTTCAAGGATGATGGATGTGGTTGGCGTTCATGGTGTTGATTTACGCCCATCCAAGCAAACCATCAAAGCTTATGACTCTACATGCCGCGCCGTGATAGGCGAAGTCACCTTGCCCATTACCATCGGAACAAAGATCCTGCCGACAGATTTCCACGTCATCGACATCCCCGCAACCTTCTCACTCCTCCTCGGCCGGCCATGGTTACATCAGTCGGGCGCGGTCCCATCTTCCCTGCACCAGTGTGTGAAGTTTCAATCCGGTAATGAAGTGACCATCATCTACAGTGATCTTGTAACTGCCCAAGGGACGGACACCAAGGGCGTTCCTGTCTTACAGATTCAGCATGGGGAAGAGAGCCGACTCTTCAATGGCTTCAAAATAGTCGCTCAAGCACAGATCTGCACCATCGACCTCACCAAAACAACGAACAAAGTGGCACCTGTTGTCAAGATACTGCGTAACATGGGTTTTATACCGGGGCTGGGGCTAGGTAAGAACTTGCAAGGCCCCACAGAATTGGTTGAAGAGATTAATCATCGAGGGTTGTTTGGTCTAGGATACACCCTTACTCTTGAAGACAAGATGGAGCAACAGAGGATAGAATTGCTTAAAAAGATGAAGCTTCCCTACAAAAAGCCTGAAATGCGGCCATACCGTCTGTCCCTAAATAGCTACTTTGTTAGGGAAGGCGAGGAGTTTTCATGTTTTGAGTTCGCAGAGCCATGGATTGACCCCACTGGGAAGTTGTAGAAAGGGTTCGAGATTTTCAGAGATGTGGAATTCGATCGGTCCAACATGAAGCTGACTTACATGGAATATGACAAAGCCACGGGCAGAATTAGAACCATCAGGCATGAGTACTCCACCAAGGTTGCAGAAGACTTGGCAGATCAACTTGAAGCCACAACCCTTGACAAGCCAGCAATAGAAGCCGCAGAAACTCCAAGTTCGACTGAGACGTGGGACGGCCAATACCTGCTTCAACATCTGGGTAATCTGGGGCTGCACGAAGACATGGTTGCCGTCATCGGGGACGATTCTGAAGATAAGGTGGACCCAAGGACATTGGTGGTACCCATGGGGGACAAGCTCAAGAATTGGTGCATCATTGGGGGACCTGTAGCTACTCCGGAATTTATGATGGGAACACTGGGGCTTACTCCTTCTCCTGTCGCCACTCCTGCAGCATCTCCTGTCACTCGCTCAAAATCCCCATCCCCAGAGTCTAGTGTTTTACATTTTGAATTTGAGTCTTCCTCTAAGTCTGACGACCTTACGTCTGAAGACTATGATCTTGTTGCAAACGCTATTTTCCCTTTTGCCATGAATGAAACCCTCGACCTTTCCGAGTATCCCTCCATAGTCACTCTTTTAACTGATAAATTGGCTAATAATCAAACTAATGATATACACTTAGTTAATAATGATTCATTAGAAGAGGCAGACACAGACACATTAAATGATGAATACATTAAAGAAATCTCAGAACAGGTTATTAATCAAAAAGAATCTCGAGCCCAAGCTGCCGATGAGGTGTTAACATGCGTGAATTTGGGGACCGAAGCCGAGCCTAAGGAAACGCAGATTGGAAGCTTCTTCAGCGGAGCCGAAAGGGAAGCACTGATTGAGCTACTCAAAGAATATGTGGATGTGTTTGCATGGTCTTATAAGGACATGCCGGGGCTCGACAACTCGATCATAGAGCACAGAATCCCGACAGCACCAGACGCTAAGCCAGTCAAGCAGAAGCTGCGCCGTATTAAGCCGGAATGGTCTTTGCAAGTGAAGGAAGAGATTGAGAAGCTACTCCGTGTGGGTTTCATCAGGGTGATCGAATATCCAACTTGGTTATCGAATATGGTGACTGTCAAGAAATCCGACGGTAAAGTCAGAATATGTGCGGATTTTCGGGATCTCAACAAAGCTATGCCAAAGGATGACTTCCCCCTGCCAAATATCGACATGTTGGCGGACGCGGCCACCCATTATGAGGCCAAGTTGTTCGTGATGGGTTTGACGGCTATAACCAGGTCGAGACAACCGAGGAGAACCAAGAAGCGACCCCCTCCACAACCTCGTGGAGGACCATCAGTCGGCGAGCTCGAGCCGTGTTGAGAATGCGGTCTCCTCGGAACAAAGCCGAAAAGGAAGAACTCGTCAAGTTACTGCAACACCTCAACCATTTTACAACAGTGGGGGAGCCGACACTCAGAGAAATAGAAAGGGCCCGCGACCAAGAATGGAGTTCGAGATGTGAATTCGCGTTATGCTGCCTCAAGGAATACCTCGCAAATACCCCAATCCTGCACCCGGCACATGGGAATGAACTTCAGACCCCAACACCAACGATAGAATCGTGGCCCTCGCGCCAGGAAAAAGAAATCAGTGAAAAAATGCAAAGATTTTTGGAAAAATACCCCCTCTCAGTCCCCCGCTACACAAGAATAGGGACCCCTTTCGCAAGATTGTTCGACCAACTAAGACAAATGGGCAAGATGCAGCCTCTAGAAGAACATTCACTACTCTCCGAATTACCACCCCTTCAACCATTTGAATCTACCAAAAGTTGCTCTTACCACCAAGACGAAGGCCACGACACCAATGACTGTGTCGCTCTACAAAGGAGGATCCAAGGCTTGATGGACGCGAACATGCTCACCAGCGTGAGAGGATTTTGGTTCTATGGAGAAAGCGGAAACTTAGAACTCCTCGGCTGCTACGAAATCGAGCCCTATGTGAGGAACGGCCCAGAGATACTCTCGCACCTGGCTGCAGAAACGAGTCAAGACATCTCAAGAGAAATAGAGGATTTGAAGCAACGCGTCGACGCAATGACCAAAGCTCGAGGTGCACCACAAGACTGACAGAATGACAGATTTTGGATGGCAGCCCGCCTAAGGAAAGAGTCAACCTCAGCAAGCTCAGACGCTACTATGACTAGACTCCCCCTCTTAAAAAAAAAAAAAAAAAAAAAAAAATTGCTACGCAAAAAGAAGCCCGATAGACTGAAAACCCGCAAAGGGCGGTCTATGCAAAATAAGGGTGCGTACAAAGCTCGCTAGATCGAAAACCCGCAAGGGCGGTCTAGGCAAAAGTTAGAGCATTCCCCCTTCTATCTTCCCTTTCTTTAAAATCATTCTAGCCTGACTGGAGTGAACTACGGTGACCTGAGCCCCTTAGTCCTATTTGTAAAAGGGGAACGTAGGCAGCCTTTCAAAAGGTGCGGTCTAAAAAACAAATAAACATCCAAATCTTGTCAAAGCAATAAAGATAGAAGTTGTATTTTCTGAAAGCAAAAACTTTTATTCCCATAGTCATTGCATGTTAACACTTATTTGATGAGTCTAAGCTTGACATACTTGTTGAATAAATAACCTATGCTGAAATTGAAACTAAAACAAAAATAAACTAAATTAAACTAATGTGTCTGCACGACTATGGAGAGACGTTCGGGATTACTCCTTAGTGCCGTTTGTGCCCTCGGTCCCTTTCTTCTTGCTTTGCCCACGGCAAACTTTCTTCTTGCTAGGATTCTCACAAAATCTTCTTTCGAACTCGCTAACACCTTTAGCCTTGCCATTAGGAACCTCTTCTCCCTTCCTCTTCTTTGACGCCCCCACTTCTTCTCCTCCTCCGTTAGCCACGCTCTTACTCATCCTCCTCTCATAAGCCTCAGCCTCCTTAATTCTCAATGAAGAACTTGGAGCACAGGATCCCAAGATAGTGCCCCTTAGGGTCTCTAGAGTCTGCTCCGCATGCCCAAGTCTCCCCATATACCAGTCCAAATACTCGCGTGGCAGGAAGGTGTTGCTAGAGCGCGTGAGGAAGGTCCTACGACTAAAGCCAGCCTCGCCCCACATCTGAGAAAAAGGACTGAGGCACTATCATCCAACTGAAGTACCCCAAAGGGAAAATCATCTCTCTCCTCGTCCCAACCCTCCGGGATGGTCTGCACCAAACCATACTGACGAAGCACTCTAGAGGGATAGTAAAAAGTAGTTCCAGAAAGGGTCGGAACTTTGATCATGTGAAGTCCCACTTGTTTCTCCCTCACAGAGTGAATGTGCCAATGGGGCACCACCCACTGAATGTCGTCAGTCACCATTTCCGCCAAATACTTTTCCCAACCTTTGAGAGTCATGCCCTCAAACCGCTCCACCATGCCTCTAATGCGGTGCATCCATGGGGCCACCTTCAGAGAAGCCGCCGGTTTATTCACTCGAAGCCGCTCTTGCAACCACATGGTCAAAAGCCTATCACTACCACAAGGCATCCCACCATAAGCCGCGAGATGGGGAATCCCACAGAGCATCTCCCCAAGAATGGCCGGTACAATATCATAACCTAAACGAGCCAAGTTCACCATGCCCAAACATCCTTCACTGGCAAATCCCACCTCAGAAGGGAAAAGGATAGAGCTGAACAAGCACAGTGCAAGATGGTCCAAGGAGCGGTTAGAGGTCACGTCTGCATGCATGAAGTGTTGTGGCATCCAAGAAAGGTCGACATAACCGCCCCTAGCATACCTATCAAAGTCATCCGCGGTTACGCCAAAGGTCACCAACTTGTCCCTCAAGCAAACGAAGTCAAAAGGCAAGGCAACTTTACCCTTCCCTTCGTAGCCACATAATGCTGCGATATCTTCATAAGTGGGTGTTATCTCGTTGAATGAAAAGTTGAAGACATGGAGGGTATCATTCCAAAATTTACCACAAGCTTGCAAGAGGTGGGTATTGGAGTTCATGTGCAAAAGTGACCAAAGGCACTTTATCCCATACCGTTCATCAAGTTTCCTACGACTCGAACCAGGAAGTTTGGCAACCCACTTCTCCAAAGAAGTTATAAAGACTTTCATCTCAAGACTTGTGATTCTAGCCTCTTGATCCATGGCAAAGAGCAAGAAAATTGGCTAAAAAGGAACTCAAAAAACTGCTCAAAAGGTTGCTGGTACGTTTGTATGGCTGCAAAGGGTTCATTAAATAGTGCACAACTCCCGATTCTTGCCAGGAAAAGGAAAACCGGAGGCGGCGCATGATGTGGCCACGCGGCCAACATTGCCCCTGGCCCCGCGGCCGATATTGCCTTTGGCCGGGCGGCCAATTTCGTCCTAGGCCACGCGGCCAACTTTGCCCCGGATCTTGCCATGGCCAGGCGGCCAACATTGTTCTAGCCCCGCCATGGCCATGCGGCCAACCTTGCTCCATGCAGAAATCCATTTTGTTTCTTCCCACTTCGTGACGGATCCATGCAACTACGTACCTGCCCCCTTCCATGGCTCATGCATTGTATAAAATTAGGAACATTTGTAAAATAACTAGTTTGCACAAGTAGGCTCCCACAATAAAATTGCATTTTAGAACATAATATACATACATGCATTTTATACATTTGTCCTGTACATACATATCCCTCTCTCTACTAGCTAACAGTGTAGGAAATGAAGATGGATCCCGCGTAATCAGAATCCTCCTCCGTGGTGTCTCCACGCCGCGCTAAAGCCCGAGAGCTACCGGCACCCGAACTCCGTCCCCGGACCGCTCGACCACCAATATGAGAAGAGCCCGCACCATTCGGAGATCGTTCCCGACGCTGGGGTGACGCAACGTCGTCCCTCTGACAAGTACATGAATGGTACGCCTCCCTCAGTAAGCGCATCAACACGTTCTCCCGCCGAGCTGAACGGATATAGGCCTCCCGAGTCACCTGAAAATGAAACCAAGGCAACGATTACAATGCAGAAAGAAATAAGTGTGTGCGAACATGACTGATATAAAGCACAAAGCCGTACCCCAGCGTCGGGCGGAGGAATGAATGTCTCCTCAACAAGATCAGCATCAGTCGGCTCCAAGCTAAGCTCCACCTCCCGGCCGCCCCTCATCACTCTCACGCTACTCGAGCGAAGGGGCATGTCAACCAAAGGCCGACTCCGACCAACATAACGGGCCGAGCCGACCCCTCTCCAGACAACATCCTAGCCCGAACCTGAGGGCTGATCAGCCGTGTCCGCACGTAACCGGCATAGTCGTCACTCCCCCTGTAATGCTCTGCCGGAGTGGGAGCCAAGAAAGTCGCCAGCCTCGCGGGACGGAGCATATCCCGAGGAGGGTCATAAGGAGCCCACGGTAACGCACCAGCCCTGTGCTGACGAACCACCCTCTCCCCAAGATACATGGCCTCCCCGGTGAGACCCACAAGCAGAACCCTAGAAGCGGTCAACTCCACACATAGGGACCCACCGAAGCCTCGTTGGCCGGGCTCCATGGGTAAAATCTAACCCCGATGGGCTCAGACATCGCGAACACCCTCCTCAGATCAGCAGCATCCACTGTCTTCCTGTCCCGGTGTCTGCGGGAAGGAGCCCTGTTGCCCTTGCACCAATACGACATGATGGGAACAACCTTGTTAACACTCATCACCAACTGAAAAGGGGCGACACCAAAGATCTCGTAAACCCAAGCCTGTGCATGTAATAAGAGAGATATTTCAGACCAAAAGATAGAACAGAAATCTCAACAAGTGAAAATAAGGGTAGTCAAGAGCACACCTCAAAGGCGAACTGGAACCCGTCAAAGGCCGACGAGCTAGCCCTCGAGCAATGGTCCAAAGCCCGGTAAATCTCAGCCAAACCGGCTCCACCCCAAGAAATCCCACCGACTAAGTCCAAGTCCACAAAAGCCCCTAGCAGTGAGTACCGGCAGACAGTAGCCCCACTGGGAAACAAAATCTCTGAGAAGCTGTACCATAAAAACAGCCGGACCAAACAATCCAAATCATATTCCCCCCTACTAAAGGCTTCAATAGCCACCTCCACCAAGCGATTCACCTTTCCGGCCTCCACTCCATAACCCTTGACACCCCCTCCTAGGTCGGTGTCAACTCCCAGCAGAGCCTGTCTATAGTCCCGCCGCTCCGCCAAGCTCTCATCAAAAGGCAAAGGGGTACCGGTAAACTCAACCCCGTGATGGCCGCGAAATCCGTCGGCGTGATGGTAATCTCTCCCCAACTAAAATGGAAGGTATGGGTGGTATCCCACCAGAACTCTCGGCACACCTCTATCACCGCTGCCACCTTCAAGGTAGCCCCGACCATGCGGACACTGTCAAAGAATGGGCCAAAGCCCATAGCCTCGATCCGAGCACGCAAACCGCCCGGTCCCTCCGGCAGAGACGCCCACAGTTTGCCCACCGTCACTGTGGACCCACGAGCCTTAATCCTCTGCAGGTAAACACAGCACAGGTACGTTACCATTCTAGCAATTTACAATTCCAGCAATTTAAATTCTAGCATTCCATTATTCCAGCATTTCATATTATGTGCATAAAACATACAAATGTGCGAGAAGGAGAGGAATAAAAGTTTGAAATTTACCTCTCGCGTCTCCGGAAGCCCCATCGACCAATGACGCTCAGAGTCGACGTAAAAATCGTAATCTTGGTCGAACGTAGACCGCAGCAGATTATCGCGATAATTCCGAGTCGCGGCTCGTGGTCTCAAACCGCCCCGTGGAATCAAGGGCACCGCTTCAAAGCCCGCTCCTGGGTCAGCCCCTACATTACCTCCGCCCTGAGCATTACCGTGCCCCTCTCCTTGCGGCTTTTGTTGTGGAATCACATACCCACCTTGGCCCGGGAAATCCCTAAATAACGCCTCATTGATCCAATCCGCCATAGCTTCGAGAAGTATGTGAAACGAAGTCTTCAAGATTATCAAAATCCAAGCTTTCTCCCTCTAAAAAACCCAATTTTCTCTCTCTAATTCGTTAAACAATGGAGGAGGGAAGAAGAAGAAAGAAGAAAGAAGAAAGAAGAAGAAGAAGAAGAGGGGAGGTGTCTGGTGATGTGACCAAGGAGTCAGCCCGTCGGCATCCTTGGCCACGCGGCCACTTTTGCCCTCCTTGGTCACGCGGCCACTTTTTCCCTTGCAACCCCAGCCGTCAGATCAGCAATCCGCGTGAAGGAGATCTGACCACTCAGCGGTCTTGGCCACGCGGCCACTTTTGCAAACCAGTGTGTTTGGCCACGCGGCCAACCTTGACCCTTCAGATAAAATTCCACTTTTGCCCCTGATCTTTTCCCTTTAATTCATTTTAAATGCCTTTAGCACTACTTTGACTGATATTCGTTACTTTGGGTACGGAAAGCCCCTTAAAATTTCCATTCTTCACCAGATATTTGCTTAGGATTCGTATGATTGTAGAGACTTCGGCGCCTCTATGACATACCGTCCTAGATCAATCGTAATTGACAGAAGCCTCGGCGTTTCTATTTGCGAAAGATCCAGCATCTATTATCGAGATTCGTATGATTGTAGAGACTTCGGCGCCTCTATGACATACGCATCCTAGATCGATCGTGGTTGGCAGAAGCCTCGGCGTTTCTGTTCGCGAGAGATCAGACATCTATTACTTTAGCGCAATCGGCAGGAACCCTGGCGATCCTGATTGCGTTTACCATTTCATCTTGGGATTATTTAGACAGCGTAGTCCAAATAACTTCATTGCTTACGAATGATTCGTTCTTCGTACAGGATAGTGCCCGTAGGTTTATTATCCCTAGCAGGAGTCCGATATCTCGTTTTATCCCTAGTAGATCTCTGAACTACGACCGGCTTGATTCCTCAGAGGATACGTAGGAAACCTGAAAAGGTCCAGCCACCCGACCGACACGGTTATCTCTCATCCCCAGCAGGTGCATTTTCCCCAGTAGAAGATGTTGCTCCCACTAGAGGACAGTTATTCCCAATTTCCATCAGATTTGAACTACGTTTGGCTTGATTCCCCCGTGGATACGTAGGTCGCCTGTCAAGGTTCAGCCGTTCCCTTACCTTCCATCTGTTTTGAAACTCATGTTTCAGACGGATCCTTCTTTTATCGTCGACCCCACATTGCCTTGCAAGAAGCGTCGCCGAGGGCTACTGTTAGTACCCGATCTGAAAATGAGTTTATTAGGACTTTCCCAAATATACAAGGACTTTATAGGAATTAGAAACCTTGCAAAGACTTGTCCTGGATTCCCAAAATATCTCATTTATGACAAAATCCATCAAAATAGGCAACTTAGGGTTACCCATAAAGCAACAGTGAAACCCTAGCTTGAAAATCAAGTCAGCCGGCAACCTTGGCCACGCGGCCAACATTGCTCCGCGTTGATCTTGGCCACGCGGCCACTATTGTCACCGGCATCAACAATGGCCAGGCGACCAACCTTGGCGCCGGATGATCTGGACCATCAGATCCTCCCATCAGTTTACTATATAAACCACTCCAGGCTATTGGTTTAGGGATCCGAGTTTGAGAGCTCTAAAGTACGAGTTTTGGAGTTCTTAAACACAATTTTGCTCTCTAATTAAGCATTCAAACCTCCAAGAAGATCAAGGTTTATTTCTTGCCAACATAGGTAAGTTTTCTAACTTTTACTTCGTGTTCTTGCATTATTTTTAATGTAGATCTTTTATATTCATGTTCGTACATGTTATTCATAGTTTCTTCATATTCTTGCATGCTCATTCATATGTTCATAATATGTTCTTCGCATGTTCTTCGTGTTCATAATTATAGTTATTTCATATAACATATAATTATGAACACGAAGGTTTATTTCTTGCCAACATAGGTAAGTTTAACTTTACTTCGTGTTCTGCATTATTTTTAGGGTTGCGATCTTCATAATTATATGTTATTTCATAGCCGATGATGATCGAGGGTTCATCAACCGAGGATGATCTAGGAACTACTTCTAAACCCTAATCTTTAGGTAATTCCCCCCTCATTATGCATGATCCCGATTCTTCTGCCTATTCTAATTCTCTGCGAACTACGCTGACCTGAGCTTCTCACATTGAGAGGAACGTAGGCAATCTTCGGATCCGGTCTCAATCACTAACACACTACTAACACATTCATCATGATAGAAAGACCGATCAATTCGGGCAATAGGAGTGATAACGTCCAATATTCTTCTCTTGTTGTAATTTGACCCCCGAACCCATTAAACATGCTTTTTTCAATGTTTTGGCTTTAATTAAAACGGCGTGGCGACTCTCATAATTTTAATGTCGTTAAGAATATTCCCTTGTAAATAAAAATAATCACAAGATACTTCTCATGCGTCGCTTCATCGGAAAGGGGTATTCACAGTATTGCTCTAATAAAGGAAGTTATGCCCTTATTATGGTAAGGGGTCAAGCGTCATAGATCCCCGATTATCACATTAGCCCCAGCACTCGCGATAAGCGTGAACCTATATATCTCCAACAAGCAAAGGACCAGCTGGACTCACACAAGATTGCACAGGTAGGTATTTACTTGAACTACGAGAGTATAGAATAAGTCAAAAAGTAGTGGACTAGCTCTTCATGAACCATGTTAATTATGTGCTCACCAAATACAATTACACGTATGCTATATTTGCAAATACAAATCAGTATAACAATGGCACATAATGTGTCCACGTAACACAATCAAGCCACAATCAAGCCAAATTAGAGTCTATTAATAAAGACCCCAACCAAGTAGTAGGGTATGTCATACTAATCACAATAATTGTCATATTAAATATTTGCACGTACATATTCATATAACCTTTAACACACTAATGTGTCTATCACG